>VXBO01001968.1:1428-24392 GCA_013400135.1 Rhinoptilus africanus
CAGATGTCATTTACCTGGACTTATGCAAAGCGCTTGACGATGTCGTGCTTGACATCTGGATCTCTAAATTGAAAAGGCATGGCTTTGATGGATGGACCACTTGGTGGAAAAAGAAACAGCTAGATGGCCACACTCAAAGAGTGTGAGACCCCACCTGGAGTACTATGTCCAGCTTTGGAGTCCTCATCACAGGAAGGACATGGACCTATTGGAATGGGTCCATAAGAGGAGGGCCACAAAGACGGTCAGAGAGCTGGAGCACCTATGCTATGAAGACAGGCTGAGAGAGTTGGGGTTGTTCAGCCTGGAGAAGAGAAGGCTCCAGGGAGACTTTGTAGCAGCCTTCCAGTACCTAAAGGGGGCCTACAGGAAAGGTGGAGAGGGACTCTTTATGAGCAAGTCTAGTGATAGGATGATGGGTAACCATTTTAAACTGAAAGAAGACTAATTCAGATTAGATCTTAGGAAGAAATTCTTGCCCCAGTGTTCAAGACCAGACTGGATGGGGCTTTGAGTAACCTGGGCCAGTGGGAGGTGTCCCTGCCCATGGCAGGGGGGTTGGAACTAGATGATCCTTAAGGTCTCTTCTAACCCAGACCAATGATAACAATAACACTCATATTTCTTTAATCCTGTAAAAGTCATTGAAGAAGGTGGTGGACTGAAGCAGAGCGTTGCTGCAACCTTCCTGCCTAAAAGGGACAACCAAATTCTGGCTATGTATACGTTAAAAAGAAATCTACAGTGAAAGAACAAGGAAAGTAAAAAAATTACTGAGATCACCTTTAACTAAATCGTGTTACAATTCCTGAAATGTAAACGAAAATCGCTAAGCACAAATTGAAAAATTCAGTGTTCAAAATGAGATAGAAGAAAGATGCTCTCAAAACTTCTGCCTTTAAAATTAGCATCGCATATGCCACTAGAAATTGTACTGTGGAACTGGAGCTATAGACAGTAAATTCATTTTTTCAGATCAGCAAAATAAATCAAAATTAATTTATAAAAATTATTTCTACCAACTTGTACTCAGCTTCAGACTTTCCCTAACAGAGGCCAACTGGAGGTACAACAATAAATATCTAAACATACATTCACACTCCTGCACTTGAAGGAACACAATCCAAAACTGCAGAAATATAGGCAAGACAGTAAGATTAGCTCATGAAGATACCCAAATTTCCCATATGAAAGCCACAATCCACACCGTATCATCTGAAATGCAATGGCTATACGTATGGCTGAAAACATCTTGCCACTAAACCATCCACTGTTAAGTCAACAAGCCTGCCACTATGCCATTTTAAATCATTGATAATATCTTTAGGTATGAAATTGAGTGAGTTGCAGGTATGGGTCAGTGGGAAGTGCAGACTGACGTCAGTGCAGTTGCTATTTATCCACCCAATGATAAACCCTGGAGCTTGCAAACCTCTCTATGAAAGGGAAAAGCTCCAGCCTTCCTTTCAGTTGCACCCAAACAACCATGGTGACGTCACGGGGCATGGGTGGGAGTTACTGGGGGAATATTCAGAGAACAATTTGATTCCCAAAATCCCGAAAACCACCTACAAGCAGATTCTTACACAAGTTCTGCTCTAAGAGTCTCATCTTGGGCCTTTCCACTGATGTTTTATGCATGGCCTCTCCTCAGGTTTTGCTTTTCACATTGCTATCAACACAGCAATGTTATTTACTGACTGCATTTCCATCATTAATCACAGAAATGTAGTAGTAATGGGCTGATATAGTCCAAGCCCCGGGCTGCAAGCTAAGTGATGAATGAAGAAAGCCCATAGCCATTCATGGGGAAAATGGCTTTGTTTCTTCTGTTCTGTTTCAACAGGGCTGGTAGGCTTGGTTGGCAACTTTAACAACTATAATTTCTGTGTAGAGATGCAAAAGAGTAATTTTTGAAATACCATGGTATTAATGGAAATACCAAACAGCTTATGGGCTGTGACATCTCATAAGCTTAGTGAAGCAAGCTATCTAGCAATAGTTAGCATCTATGCCCACATCGTCCCGTCAGTTTCAGGGGACAAAAACCTTTGCAAGGTTTGCCATGCATGTAAGATTTCTGCACTTGGTGATGTTGCTTCACTACAAAGTTATGGCCCAATTTTCAACGGCAACAACTGAATACTGTTGGTAATTCCCAGGCAAGATGTTTGCAGGCTGACACTAACACAACACAACCTGGTTTATAATGACTTAAATGCAAAGAGTATTTCACCAAGTCCAGGCTGTGGACTCTCTCTCACACATCTGAAATCAGAGTTGTTACTGTTAGCCAAGTACTGCCAAAAAGGAAATACCTTTTGATTTGACACAAAAAGGAACCAAGAAGTCTGGTATGTGTCTGAAACATGTCTGTGCACCACAGACTGTAAACTTTCAAGGTGGAAATATTTAGGAAATTGGAGTGGCAGAGAAGCCCGCCAGCCAGCAGAAACCAAGGGTACATGGCAGGGCAAAGAAAAGCCAGGAGTGCTGGGACCTGGTGTCAGACAGACAAGTGCTGAAGAAGCATCAGTGCATTTGCTGGTGAGGAAAATAGGTAGCTAAGATGATGAGCAGCTGGACTGGGACATTATCAGCCAATCCCAGTTGGAAGATGAAAAGTAATTTTCTACCGTTATGTCAATTAAAGGTACAGATGATACAGCATTTGTGCTGAAACCTGGGACAGAAATTCAGTCCTTCTGAATGATGATTGAAACCCAGCCCCTCAAGTCCATGGGTCTTTGGTCTTTATCCAGTTTGCTTTTCCCACCCTGAAAGCTGTCTCTCAAGAGGAAGAAAGTCCTTGAACATTTAGCCTAAGACCGACTCTTTAGAAGCCATCACTCTTTGGGATTTAGCTATTCAGTGGCAAAAGTACCAATTTACTGATATAGTGATGGAATTTCAAACTAAATTGATTGCAATAAACTTTTAAACTTTCTTTTAAATACACACACTTCTAATGCTTTGCAATGGAGCTTGATACACTGTATTCAGGAATGTTTATCTGTAGACAAGTCAAAATTCGGCTTAAGTAGACAACAAAAAAGAAACTCCGCTTGCTACTCACAGCACACATACTCCTTCAACTTCTGTGAAAACTGCAATATGATCTGCATACAGAAACACCTAGCTCAAAGTCTCACGTCCTTCCACAGACCAATATATGCTAAATACCTAAGAATCCTTTCCAGCATGACTGTCAGTGACTGCTGTGTTTAATGCTAGTGGACAATGGAACTTAGACAAGATAGGATATAAACATAAATGTTAATTATCTTGCTGGAGATGAGAAACCAGATGACATCTGGAGCTGGCATTATTGTAAACAGGAAAAAGGTATAAGAGCTACTTAGCTTAGAGGTTTATAAATACCAGATATACACATCAGAAGGAGGTTGGCAGGTTAAGAAAGGACAAGTGCAGCTCTGTAATAACAAGACTGAGAGACACGGAAAGAGTATATGTGAAATTATTTATGGGAATACCAATTTTGTCTGAGACAATTTTAATTATGATCTTAATTGGACAGATGCTCAGTGTGCTAGGAGAAATCTGTCTTGGTTTATACACTGCCACAGTTTACCTGATTCTCTTTGCTAAAGCAATGAAAACACAAAGACTGGGATCACCATGGCAAGGCGGCAGAATGCAGCGCATCAGCCCCACAAACCTCCCCAGAGCACCATAGCAAAGTCTTGAGCTGCATCCTGCAAGCATTTATGCACAAACTGAACTTCATGTATTGTGATTAATTTCCCCAACACCATGTGAATTTCACTGCAGCACACAAAACCAAACACAGACTTAGATATTTTTAGGATCAGGACCTACTTAGCACTAGTCAGTGGTGATTTAAGATGTCTGTACTTAATGCACAGCTTACTAAATGTGAGAGAATTCTATGTTTTGGTGTAGTTTGGGTTTTTCCCCAGAACAGCATGTATGTTATTTCAATATTAATGCTGAAAGTTGAAAGTTGAATACCCTGTAGTCACTGATGTTTATTTAAAACCATTATGATGTTGCCTAATGCAGCTGGGTACGGAGGTACAGTAGCCTCATATTTAAAAGCATGGCCTTTTTTATAACATTAAAGAGCTCTAGTGGGCATGTTGCCCATTTCTGGTTCCCTAGCAGCTTCTCTTCTTCACAGGATTAAATGTTCTAATCAGAATGCATCTGTATAACATTTTCCTTGTGCTGATCAAGTACCAGCAATTCACTGATTACCTTACACATCCCACTGCATATACTAGGCCAGATAATTCAAATATCCTCTGGTAGAAGAGATAAGAGATTTCTAATCACAAAATAGTGCCACACAGAAAAGCTATGGCAAGAGCGAACACCAGGGATGTGCAATAGAAAGCAGAAAAAGACCTTCCATTGAATTGCAGGAACATTTTCTGTGGATTGTGCTTAGTGCAACAATCTAGATGTAGATAAATATTAATATTCACAAGATGCGTAGGTAGTCCAGCATCAGTTTCTGCAACTTTACAAGTCATGCAGACACATGCATGCCCTCGTACAAAGGTCAAGAAAGATTCCTATTACAATATTTAAGGTTTGCAAAGCTGGAGGCAAAGGTCTCTGACCTTGGCAGTAAGCCCCTAGCCTACAGTTCAAGCTATGAAGCAGTGTCATTCAGGGCAGGATACAGACAGGATGTAGCATCCCTTAGTTGCAAGCCCTCTGCTCACCGGCTATACTGGGAATCTCTGGAGCGACTTCCCAGAGAAACAGCTCAGACTTCCAGTGATACTTCAGAAATTTATCTACATTCACACAAAAAAAAAAAAAAAAAGAGGAAGGAAAAACCTTCTCTGAAACACTTAAAGACCTTAATGTACTGATGAGACATAATAAACAGTGCAGTTACCATTAATAACAATATCCTTCAGGAATTTTTTCAGTTATCTGCTACAATGCTAATCGCTGGTGTAAAAATCAACACTTCAGATGTTCAATTCTAAAAATGTTACTAGGTTTGAAGAATAGCAGCTGAAGTTAAGGATACTTTTTTTTAACTATTCATAGTTAATTACGTTCAGCTCTTCATATTTTTTCACATTTCACCTGTTTCTAACCAAACATGAAAGAATTAATATGTGACATTTATTGTCCATCACACGACCTTCTGCTCTATTTTTAAGTATTCAACATCTTTTCCGGCTGTAGAGGTTGAATTATACAATGAAATTAAAAGAATTGAAGTTTTAACCCTTATCATTCTTACAGCTTTACAAATACTCAGATTTCAAAGTTAGGTTACGTTCATTGCCAATACGACCAATTTAAAAGCAGTGCGTATGTAACAATACTGACTTCTGCTTCTGACACAGGATTTGTTTTCTCCCAAGAACACATTCAGTGCACAGGACTGGCCAAAGACCACTGAAATCAATGGAAACGCAACCAGTGACTTGGATGGAATGTGGATCAGGCTTTGAGCATAACACTGCTGACTTGATTGGCTCATCACAAGGGACGAATTTGGCTTTAACAGATGTAAAGCAGTTCAGCCCATGTAACTTTACAAATTGCACACATTTTAATCCCATCCTTCCACTCCCAGGAATTTAGAGCATTTTGTTCTGCTAGCTGTGTTAAGAAGCCCCAGCACTTGCACAGGTAAAATGAATGGCTGAAACACATACAGTTATTTGTACTTACAGGTGTCTGGCTTGAGTTGACTGTTGGTAATTCCAAAATACTGGGGATTTTCAATGACGGGAATCTTCGTCATCCCAATAATGACTGCGTCAGGACCCCCCTCAGAAGAAGACGGAGTGTTACTGCCATTTGAGATGTGGTGGAGGGGACTGGCTGAATCGTCGTCATTGCTGATAACTGAAGAAGGACCTAGAGTTAGAAATAAAGATTTTCCTGTTACTCAGCACATGGTTCCCTTCCTTCAGAAAATTCTTGGTTTTCTGGATCAATTTGTCCTTCATCCCCATAGTCAAAAGCTCTTTTCATGTGTCTTCTTGACCTTACCTTAGGAAATTTATATGTCTGGGTACAGATGGAGAACAGTAGGGTTTTTCCAGTAGGAGCTGGAATGTGAAGCAAATTTTTGTACTGGTAGATCACCTAGAATATATCGGGGTCCAGCACAGTCTGTCACTGGAAAAGATCTCCAAATGCATTGAACTCCTTCTGTTACTCTCAGACATAAGCTATGAAATACACACATTATCTTTTTTACCTTATGCCCTATTTGGATCACACAGCAATAACTGCCAAAAATCCGGGGAATGCCTGCCCTCCCTTTGAGGTGACATTGTAACAAGATAATAGGCACAGAGGAGATGGGCCCATCCTAATGTTGGAAGGTGGTAATTTCTGAAAGACAACACAGTTGAGAGCCAAAATCCAAGCGACAATTTTAACAGTCACAGAGTTGTGAAGCAGAGGCTGCGAAGAGTAGTGGGTAAGACCCATTCCCATCCCACCACAAAATCTGGGGTCATTGCAGAGGTGCTCATCCAGGCCTGGGGAACATTCCACTGGCACCCCCATCCATACCTGAGTCTTGTCACTTTTCAGAAAGAATCACAGAATCATAGAGGTTTAGTTTGATCACTAGTTCTGTGACAGTTTTTGCTTTGTTTTCACTCTGTGCTTTATATTTTTATCAAAAGTGCCATGGAGATAAAACCTTGTAAATGGGTAAAAAACCTGCTGCTTAGCAGTGTCCCACTTCTGTGAGATGCAGAGGCCTTTGATCTAACAGTGAGATCAGTGCAGGTAACATTTGAACTCTTCCCATCTAACCCTTCCATTTGAATTCCACATTACATCTTCCAGTTTACATCCAGTATTCAAAGAAAACCAAAATCATCACCTAGCAGCAACAAGATTTTACATAATCTGCCCACTGAAGAGCCAGCAGAGATCACACATGTCACATTTCACTTCCCTCTCCATCCACGTTAAACAGTGTTTTTGGTGTAGCATTCACATCTTCTAATTGTAACAGTCAAAAGATGATGCTAGAAACATGGAAAAATTCACCCTCTGGAAGTGCCTATCCTGGAATGGCATTCTCAGACAACACCTGCATTTAGCCTGTGGGCAGCTGTGACAGGTGGGGCGAATGTCCCCCCAAAGAAGGAGGCAGCAGAGAGGACATTGAGGATGACGAAAAGCTGTGTTTACTCCAAGTCGCCAGTCACCCCACTGCAAAATGCTGGAGCCCTGGACTGAGTTTTAGGTTGGACAGAAGAAGCAGTGCAGAGGCAACACAGAGTTAAGTAATGACCACACAGATGGCATCTGTGTCTGCAGGAGAGATGGGCAATGCAAAAACAGTGGGGACCAGCGGCAGGTCCTGTAGACACATCATTGAAGACGTGAGAGAAGATGGGCAGGATCCACCATGGCGCACACACAATTAAGGAACACGATGAGAACTACGACAGTGCAAAAACAGCAGCCAAGAAAGGGCAGAACACGATGAGAACTACGACAGAGCAAAAATAGCAGCCAAGAAAGGGCAGCTTTAAAGAAAAGAAAACTCTTACTCCTTTTTGGCTCATTGTATCATTAACAAAAACACTTTATCATTACATGTCACGGCTCATAGGAATAAAACTTAAATAATTTGGCATGTGGTTATTCAACCCCGACTTTAGAGACTCAAGTGCGCTCTCACCTCTGTCCTGCTTTCCTTTCTCCCCAGTTGGTTTAATGGTGCATGAGGGAAATGTTCTCTTAGTTTGAAAAAGCACTCCCCCCTCCCTAGCTTGAAACATTAGAGGTAATTTTTCAAATACCTTGCACTTCACTGGAAAGTCACTGTTGACAAATGTAAGTGAAGTCTAGATCTCTGGAATTTATCAAGTGAAATACTAATACCAAGGCTGATTTTGTCATTACTGATCAACCAGATCCTCAAAAGATGGATTCTACTCAGAAAGCTGCCAGGATTAAGAGTTTTTGGTGAAGATTTCACTAATGAAGTGCAGAGCCTAAGAAACTGTAGGAAAGGGTACCTCAGATAGCACACAAGATATGTATGCGAAGTCACAACACATTTTTCAGGTGCATGAGAGGTGTCCGCAGTGGCAATAGAGTGCAAACCCATTTAAAACCACATTCAGTTTTTTCTAGACATCATCCTTAGATCTCTAAACTTTCTGAATGCCAAGCTAATGGCTCCAAAAAGCAGGTTGATAAATACGCATTTTCTTGGGAAAACAAAGCTCTTTTATACTAATATAGCTTTAGTATGAGGGTCAAATCCCTTATCTTACAGCAAATGGACAAATTCTCTTGGGCCTGTAATTTAAGAGGCATGACTCTAAGTCCTTTTCAGCCCTGCTGTTCTATGTTGCTCTTTTGTCAGTTTGCTTCCACCACATAGGTGGTGATGGCAAAGAAGAGCGACCATTACACAATTCTAGATGTTAAAGTGGGCTAATGAATAGAAACTCGTTCTGTTCATCAAATCATTTCTGCACTGCTACAAGACCCGATTTTGTACAGTGAACTATTTTTTCAATCAGCTTAAACCACAAAGTGCTGCAGGTGAAAAGCAGACAATTGTTCTATAAATCTATTTACTCCATTAGGCTAACTGGTAAAAATTAGTCTTCTGTGTGGTATGAAGCAGGCTCCAAGTATATTCAGCTCTCTGATGTAGGTGAGGAAAACTGGAAAACAAGTTGGTTTCCAAAGCAATTCCTGGCAGCGTGAAATAGCTTAAGAAAAATTCAACTCTGGAAACTGTGCTGTGTCACTTCGTGATCCCTCTCACTTATTTGCTACTAATCAGCTCATGCAATGGTCTTTGGAAGTAGTTGTTTGGGTTCAAAAATCCTACTTCCTATATATTTCTTCTCTAATTAAGACAATGAGAACTCAACACATGGAAAATTTTGTGTATCAGAGGCAGTTGAGCTCACATCCTTTCAAACTTCCCCTTTGCTGGGACCTTTTCATCAACGTGAGCAAACTGGTACATAAACCATTTCCACACTTGCTTACTTGCCAGACTAGCCACTTACCATAAAGTTACATTTCATTTTTTGAGTACACTAAGCCATGTTTTTTTTGCTTTTTGGCTAATTACAGGCCAGCACTGAAGCAGGATGTGACTGAGATATTCTAGTAATGCAAAACCATTTTCTGGGGTGTAAGATGAGGCCATCACCTGTGCTGATAAGAAGCTAGAGCTGCCCTTTTCTGAATATGCACTGAGCTGAAATTGAAGGGTAATTTCTTAAAGCGCCTTAAAGTGTGGTTTCATCCAGATGAAATGGGGTCACCAAATTACTTGTCATAGGCAGAATGAGTATGATAATTACTGTCAGTCACCTATTACTGATTCTGTTTTTTATAAAATCTGCCGTTGGTTACACACCTGAAATCTGAAAACTTAAGACAAAATGTCATTGCTGGGAGTGAAAATCATGGGTTGTCAATAGCCATTAGCTGTTGCCATAAGGTGACTCACAGTCACACTGAGCTTTTGAGAAAATTCCAGAGGCCTTCCCCACCTTCAAATGTGCTGCCCAACATCTTCACCTGATTTCATTTTTATGCATATTTCTTACTTTAAGAAGACAGAAGCTGGAGTCAGATGAGAAACGGTAACCTGCTTGGAGAAGAAACATGAGAGCTATACACTGCAGGGCTGCATTCTCTTTGATGCTGAGCTAAAAACTTGTCCATTCTGCATCACCTAGGCCCAAGAAAAATCCCTTCTGTGTACAGCTGTCCGAAAAAGTGGTAGCATGTAAGAAAACCAACGATAATTGAAACTCACAAGCTATTATAAAGCCAAAATACCTCCCACATCCCTATGCTGTGAATGATCTTTGACACATGGTATGTGGAGAGGAAGAAACAACAAACTTTTTGTACTGCACTTCCTACAAAAAAATTGAGACAATCAAACACTGCTGCAGTGGTGTCATGGTTTACCTTCACTAGGGCCAACATCCCTCCCTGAAACTCCTGTGGATTACACTTTTGTGCCACCTCTTGAACAGTGAATCTCTGCACTGTCCTTGAGCCTGGTGGTACCAACAATGTGATTTTCATTAGGTTTAGAAAAAAAAAAAAATAAAAATCACTTTCAAGGTCTGCTGCTGTTTCTGGCCAGGAGAAGGAGTTTCATGATTATAAACTACAGCCTTTCCTGCTGCTTCTATCACCATCAGAGTTAACGCAGTTTTAACATGCACGCTACCAAGACCTATAGACACTGCTATTTGTTGAGGCTATGTTTTGCTTTGCACTATTTCAGACTTTTAAGTAGTTGGCTGTGGCAACATATCTGACTACTGTTTGCCACTGCAATAATCCACATGACCTCCCTGTGTACCCAAATACAGAAAAAGTCCCAAAGTGAATAATAGCATGACTCACCTAAGCAGGCTCAGGGAAAAAATTAAAAGGAGAGGCTCTCAAATGCAGAATCAGAAAGAACATATGGGTTTTGTTTGCACCTGGCATGGCCTTGCAAGAACATATGCTTAGGCTTTAGGTGGTCACAAACAAGCACTGTGTCCATCTACTTCTCCCTCCCTACTCTGTCTAAGATGCAAGCAATTGACTCTGCATGTTTGCTCTCCAAGCTCTAACAAGATCTCTCGGAGGCTACAATATTCTGCATTCTCCTCACAAGACACTTCTGTGCATCACATATCACTCCATTTATCCCTGAAGTCACTAGTAATGGCTCACTACTGGGAAACAACAGGAGTAATAATTATAAAAAAACCAGTCAATTTTAGCTTTGTGGTTGGAGCTGTGTAGTTACAAGGATGCATATACTTAGTCAAGTGTTATGAGGCAGCTCAGGTAAAGAGGATTGTTTATAGAGATGATTTTGTGCTATGATGCCTTAATAACTATGGCTCCTTTCATGAAAAATGATGTTGACTGCTAGGAAGATTTCTCAACTGACCTTGCACTAGCATTCACTCTTCTTACTTCCTCTGGGAACAGGGACCAGTCTGTGCTGGGACATGGTAACAGCACACCATCAAGTCAAAAGCAGGACAGTGAGTGCATGCCACATCAGTTAGCATCACCTCTGCTGAATTTCAAGGCCATACTGAATCTCCTCTCTTTTTCCTTTTGGGACGGGTGTATTTTTTCACTAGTTAAATACCTTGTTCTGAAAAAGCAATTACACAAGATTTCTTTTCCTATGAGGATCCCATATTTGCTGATAGATTCTAAGTTCTTCTTTTATGCATGATTAAAAGGTAAGTTTTATGCTTTAGCAAGAGCAAACATTCTTTTTTTTTTTTTCTTCTGTTACCAAGCTAGGATCCAACTTTCTTACTAGAACAGACATCTTTTTAGCTTAACTTTTGAATCGCTATCTTATCATTCACTCCCTCTGGAAGACAACTCATTAATCATGGCTTGGCACACTTTTTTTTCTGACTAAGGTGCTATAAGCTTTACTTTGAATATTCCTTTGCATTCCAAAGTTCAACAAGTGTATGCAACTGTGATATCGAATCATGTTTATGCAATTCTATTAGACTGGATAAGAGAGCTCAGCATAATAGAAAGTAATGCAATTACAGAAACATTATTTTATATTATTGGTCTCTTAAAATGCTGCATGCTGAATACAGGGAATTCAATTAAAAGGCATAAATAGAGTACAAGAAAAAAATTTCAAAGCCAGCTGAATAAGCTTCCCGAAGAGAATCCAGTTTAGTCTCACTTTGCTTGGTGTAGATGTTCAAAATAAAGTCAGATTCTTCCACAAATCTGGAGTGGGCTTATTAAAATGATGGTCTTTGCTTTGCAGCTGCTGATGCATTTAATGAGGGAACACTCAAGGCAAGGTGCTTCTATGCCTTCTCATCAGTTCAGCTGTGCAGAGCAGTAGCATTTCTTGCCTCTCTGCACCTTCCAACCAACCGTTCTTGTCTCATAATCCCATCCCTGACAGCTCCCAGAAAACAGTCTTAGCCTCAGTGAAGTCATCTCAACCGCCACTGTCACACTCACTTGCAAAACAAGTATTATGGGGTTAATCCTCCTTTGTTTGTGGTGGAGGAAACACAAGAATAAAATCACCCCAAGCAACATTATACCCAAGCCCATCCTGCTGAAGCACACTGCTTTTCACCACTCAAACAGTGCACGTCCTTCCATCCCCGTGCAGCACACTGAGCCAAAAACCACACTGTAGTCATTAAGACTGTGACTCAGAAAACTAAGACTTGCCAGGTTTGGGTGTTTAAAGGATAAATTATTTCACATCTTCTGACAGGTATCATTAATCTGTTTAACTGATTTTCACCCACCAGTGCTTGTTTAAGCTTGTACTCTGTTGCTTCTTGATATATGAGATGAGAAAAACTTTCTGATGCTGCCCAAGAAGTTCAGTTCCCATCCAAGAGCATGCTCTGAGGAAGCCAGGGGAACTGGAATGGAGAGCTGGAGAACTTCCCCATACCCACTAGACAAATGCCTCTGTTCCCCATCAGCATGCACTTCTAACAATCTCTGAATAACAGAAGGAAGGGGTGTCCTTGGAGGTCTCTTGTAGGAATAAGTGGTTGAAAATAAAAGTCTATTCACTTAAAACCATTGCAGAACAAAGTGGAGACATTTATTTGAAAATCATGATGAAGCCACATCACTCTGACATAAAGTTTAACTTTGGTGATCAAGAATCCAAGGTGGATTGCTTTTGTTTTCATGTAACAAATCAATGTTTTGTCTTTCCTCATTTGTTGAAGCTTCACAAGAAGACTAAATTGTGTTGTTATCACTGTATTGCCTTTGTACAGAGCAAGTAAGTTACACTGCCAGATTATTTTCTTTCCTACATAGAATATTTTAAGTAAAGTATACCTTTGAGTCTGACAAAATAATAGGTATGTTATTCAGCTTTACAGTACCAAATTTTCAGCGTTGCTAGGTGTCAAAATGTCAGTCACACTGACTTAAATGCTTTTCCCCTAAAACGCATGTTCCTCTTGCTGGAAAAATTATCCCAAATGCCTAACTCCTCTAGAGAGCAACAAACACACAATCTGGGTAATTTCCACTGAAACAACTGCTCACAGATTTTAGCTGCTCAAGTATTTCATCAGGCCTTTTTGTTGTGGCTTTGAATCTAAGAGACCACAGCTGCATATTTATTTGCTTCTGTTGTATTCTGGAGCGTGATTGTGAAAGAATCCCAGTCAGTTCCTTTCAGCTGCCTTTTTTCTCAGAACTTCGTCTATCTTCCCCTCTATGCATGCATTCACACATCGCTTTACACACAAGCCTAGAGCACTCCAGAGGTCATAGTTTCTGCAAGGGAGGTTTCCAAATAGGGAGGACTCCCTAGGGGACCCCTTCATAATGCACGTCACTCCCCAGAAGCCAAGCAACCTACAGGACTCAGGTGTATAGACACACAGGTGTCTAGGCTGGAACAGACTGGCAAGGCAGTTCATCCAGGAAACCTCCTTTGCAGCACTGCAGAATTGTCCAGGAAAAAGGATGAGGTGTCTAAAACATAGTGGATTTGGTAGTACTGTCTGTGCACAATGAAAGGTGCATGATGCCCCTCTGCCCCTCACTCCAGGGCCAGCTCTCCTCAGGGATGCCATCAGCAAAGCCTCAGCCTGCAGCTCAAAGGTTGCTGATTTCCTTCTCCTTTCAGATTGAATGGGAGGCATTTGTGTAACAGATCTCACAACCCCAATCTGGTACACATCTTCAAACTCTTAAGCACCATTACCAATAAATCCCCACAGTTCGTCCTTGGTGAGGTACTATTATTCCCAATTTGGAGGCAACAAGAGGAGCTTTGCTCAGCTCACTGAGTTGCCCAGCACTGCAGGTGTGATCTTTGTCAAAGTCATGACCAGGACCCGGGAGGGTCTGCCAGCCCCAGCTGCTGAACCACAGAGCCCTTCGGGACTTAGAGCCCTCCTTCAGCTTTAGGATAAATGGTGGATATACAAGTGTCCACTGCTTCATGAACGTGTTTGCAGTATCTGCAGCTCAGATGATGTGCCCTATCCTAAAGAATAGGGAATTTAGGGCCTCTCATTATTGGTAGTCAAATGAAACACAGACCTGAGACAAAAATCTAGCGGGGATGAAGTGTATTAATCAATAAGGACATGTGAGCCAGAAAAGTAAGGATACAAGGCAGCAGAAAATGTGAAAGAAGGAAAGAAAAAATGATTTATCTTTTTTAATATAGATCAGCAAGACCATTCATTCTAGCCACCTGCAGGTTTGGATATCTCGGAAATGTGGGTAAAATTACAATCCTTCAAAAACATTACAGTGAAAAATCACTGCAATAAGAAAAAAGATCAGCTGGAACGTGCTTGTTGGCATCAAGCAAAAAAAAAAAATTCACCCAAAATTAAATCCTTGTTGCCTTTCATTTAATTTAAAAACTATTTAATTAACAACTGCTGCCCTCCACACTTTGCATAAATAATTTAATAGTTAGCATTCCCATTTCTAGGGCTGGGAACGAGATCCTCTGTGGTCTAGAAGATAAATACAATGTGTACAGAAGCAACACAAGTTTCCCCATGCTGCTTTGGCAGTCAGTCTTTATCTGAGAGAAGAGCAAAGCTATTTGGAGTAGTCAACTTGAATAATTTTCCAAATTCTGTTTAGTTAGACATAGTTAGATAAATGGCAGATATGCTAGATTGTGAAGAAATGCTCCCTAATGTTAAACTTGTATTTGCTGTTTGTGTGCTTTTTTCAAAAAACATCAAAGGCATTACTAATGAAACTATCGCCCTTCTTTAAACCCTTCCTGATTTTTTCTCGGAAGTACAGAGATAAAGTCTACAGGCATCTCCCATTCAAGCAAATCAGGTGAAAACACTGGGGAATTGGGATTTCTTTTAGCCTAAACAGTGGTCTGAAGAAGTATACAAAGATAGCCTCTCAAGGGAAGGGAACAATCTTTATTTCATGCCTATGCTGAATATGAATGAAAAGTTGCACGATAAAAGTGCAACAAGAAAGACTGAGGTAAAACATAAGGAAAACATCCTCAGGCACTGGAATTGCTCATACAAGGCTCAGAAATCTCTGCTCATGGAAATCTTGAAGCCTTATCAGGAAAATATCTGTTGGGAAAAACACAGGTATGGTTGACATAGGCTTAGGACAAGAGGGAAAAATCTCCCAGGTCTCCTTTCAACTCTAATCTTCCATAAGGACAAAAACGTAGACCTTGACTGGTCTTATGGAAAACACTTGGGATTCTTTAAATGTTGATTTATGACTATTCAGAACTGAGCGAGGCTTGTGGCTCAATAAATACATAGCATGTATCAATGAAGTACATACATTTCACTGCAATTAGCAGGTTATTTTTCCAGGCTGAAGAATCAAGATAGGTTTAGTCAGGTGAGAAGCACACCAGTGATGTACGAATCCAGAGTCTACAGTGGGTTACTCTACTAGAATGCAAATGATTTAATTGCATTCTTAACGTACAATTGATTTCAGTGGGTTTCCTCCCCTTAATTATTTCTGAGCAGTTTTCATTTGTGGAAGTGCTAACTACATGACACCGTAACACAAAGTCTTGTATCATTTCTCACTTTTTGTGAGTGGAAGATTTTCACAGGCCCACAAAACTGCACAAATTATGGAGTCAACACTGTCCTACATTGAAATATACCTCTCAATTTGTTGTCAACAAGCATTCCAGCATAATAGCTTCGAATTCATTTTTCATTTACAGCGGCACTAGCTACCCTTAAATGTGACAATCTGCAAAGAAACAAAACTAAATCATTACACACAATCAACCCAAACATCATGCTCAAATTATAAACAACATATGCAGAAATCTGGTTTTATTATTTACTCAGCTCTCACTGAGATGATCTTGCAGTCCAACTAAAGCTTTCTTGGACTTGCACTGACTTGGACTGGTTCCTCTTCATCTCCAAACATTCCCCATACTTGAAAAAAAGGTTTTGAAAACAAAATCCCAAGGCCCAGCTACATCTGAAGAGGATGGCATGGAAAGATGCCATCCTATTTCTTATGAAGTAGTTCACTCTCTCACTGGGTGAACAGGCTTTGGGTCCTAATAGCCAAAACTTTGCATGTGCTCGGGAGGTAGTATCTGGCCTTTGGAAGAGGGCTGGTGGAAGGGCAGGAGGCTTCAGCACAGAAGAGACTGTCCAAAACTAGCTCTCAGTGAGCACAAAGCAAGAGATAGCTTACTTTCCTTCCTGAGCATCAATGCCTGACATTTTATTCAAACTTAGATTAGATTAGTTAGCAAGAATGAAACTGATTCCTTTTGTGTCTCTGCCACAGCAGCCATTTCAGTGGCTTTCCTTACGGATGGTGTCCCTAAAGCACTCAGCCACCATACACCTCCCTGGCTTTCAAACAGAGATCACAGCCCCTGCTAGAAAACCTTTGTGGCCAACAACAGACTCGCCAGAACCTTCTTCTGGGAAGATTTTTAGAACACAGCACTGTGTCACTAGAAATTCTTGTAATACCCAGGTAAAGCATCTGCCATGTTCTCCAATGTGGAGTAGTCGCAGCAACAGACTCCCTCTAGCATCTGGTGCTTTTGTGCACCTCTAAAAATCATAAAGAAAATAAAAGTAATTGCTTTCCATTAATCGCTTTCCATTTCCATGGTTATAGACTTCTGGATTATGCTCAATTAGATCTTTTGGGACATTGTTTAAAAAAATAATTCCTCTTTGGAGATGGGAAGGAGGTGAACAGTCTGTTGGAGGAATATGCCTGCCAATACAGCCTCAGATCAAAGATGCAAAATTGCCTGCAAACAACACCCTTCTTTCCCCAAGCACGATTCCTAAGGCAGTGAAGCCTTACATACTGGAAATTCTCTTCAAATGCAGATCTAAAAATTACTGCAGTGGAGCAAATGACACTCATGGACAGAAAGGCAACACGTCAATTTCTGTCACAGCAGCATCACTCACAAGCTATAAGATTAGTGGCACAGAGTGACTTGCCTCTTCTATATGTTGATCCTCTACTGCCATTTACAGACACCTCCTCCTCCCTGCCATATGATGCCTCATCTGCTGGAGACTTGTCCTGTCACCTCTCTCCTGCCAGCTTCCCTTGAAATTGCCTTTACAGCAAGCAGGAAAATGCCCCACACTCAAAGCTATTTGCACAGTAACAATTAGCTCACCCACCCCAGAGGTAGCCACACTTCAAAGCAAGCTCTAGCACTTCTGAATCTATAGCAGATTTGAAAATGGATGCATTAGTTGTGAAAATGGTCACAAAACTGGTCACTAAACCACGATAAGGTTTTGCTAAAATATTGGAAGCATCACTATTTCTATTTTGCAGGGCTCTAAATAAAACACTGCTTCTCTTTTTTCAGGATGCTTATTCTACTACTTCTGAATATTTTATCAAGTATTCTCCCCTAGCTTTTTTCTGATGTGCCTCTGCTTATTTACTCACTTCTTCCTTTATTAAGAGCTCTGCCTCTCTCTTCTTAACTGATTCTCTCTTGACAACCTGGCTCAGCTATCCTCTCTTTTTCTAACATCTCCTTGGATTTCTTAACCCTGCAGCTTCCTATCACCTTGTAATATTCAGTTCCCAATTGTCCACATGGCCTGCTGTGATGCCATAATTTATATATTAGAGTTAAATACCATCAGTACTTGTTAAATTCAAGTATTTTAGGGTGACGCTCATTTATTCTCAGAGTGTAACTTCCCCTTTTACCAAAAATTCAGTCACTGCTGTTTCTTAGCAACAGATTCATCAGAACAGATTTGCATGGAAATTAAATACTCTCAAAAAGGAACTGCTAAAGGCACCTGATAACACAGCCTTATTCCTGACCACCATTAGAAGCAAATGCCACAAAGCAGAATAAAATGGGTTTTGTAATTTTGTATGAATCTAATGAACACATGTAGAACATTAGCACCAACTGGAGTAGAAGACTATATGAACTTCCCTATTTAGTGTATCTCTGAGTTAATCTGCAAAAATAATCTTCTTGCCTTCAGAGACCGCAAAACAAACCAAACCATGCACAGCCACAATCCTCTCTAACGCTGGACTAGATTCAAAATTGCAGTCTTCAATGGTCACATACAAACAGGCCTCAAAGGACCAGACTACAGGCACGTGCACTTCCCATGTGCACAAAAAATGCACAGCCTCACTTCAAGCACACCAATACTAAATAACCAAGAACTGGACTTCAGTGCCAGAACATAATGACTTAGTATTTAATTCTCTGGAGTCCCCACATTTATACCATACTCTCAGTAAACTGGAAGTTTTTCATTTTCACAGTCTTTAGAAAGAATCCATTTTTCCCGGAGATTTTTCTACACCTTACTTCACTTTGACAGATGAGGTTTTTCTTGGTTGGTTGGGGGTTTTTTTTAAGGCAAAATAATGTGCTACGCCCCAACTAGCTAGTTCAGAAAAAAACACAGAGAAAAACAAAGTTGGGGATAAGGTGAAAGAGTGAAATCAAACACAAAGCATGAAATCTTATGACCAGAAGAAGTGAAACAACAATACCAAGAGTCTAATTCCCTTCATCATAATATCAACCGATAGTAATTTAATAAATTGACAATAGTACAAAATCCTTAGGCTTGACAGTGGAGTCAGTGATGACAACCTTTTTGGCAAATGAAGTCCTGTCCTGCTGTGGTACTTAGTTGTGTCACTGAAAGGCTGTATCTATAATACATAGCTGAACATGAATTTTGTTAGGAATGAGTTAAAATAATAGATCTGTATTATTCCCAAAAGGCAATGCCAAAATGCTAATTGCCCATATTTATACAAATACATTACAGAGAATGACAGTTTCATGTCTTCCGAACATTTAACTGAAAATCTATAGAATACATTTCTTTTTCTTGCTGAGAAATGAATATAGGAACAAAACCTGAAATTCCAATGCTGGTCATGCTCAGACAAAACTCCCACTGAAGTCAGTGGGAGTTTTGCCAGGGAGATATTAAAGACGGTAGCTGCATGCTACCAGAAATGTAAAAGCTATGGAGCTGTGTTTTCATTACAGCGCTGCTGGGACTATTAAAATCAGCAAGATTTTGGTCTTTCAACTTTCAGTAACACAGTCACGTGGACTTTGAGAGGAGGGACAGATGCGAGTTGGACAAGCCAGCTTGCTGGAGCGCACTTAACACTGGGCTGGGAGCCAGCAGAAGTGAATCCCTCCTGCAGTATCTCCCTTCCCTCATCCTCTTTAAAGCCCAACAAGAAGCAGGAAAGGGGCAAAGAAGCAAGCCTGGATCCTTAGCCAGCAGCACAGGTTGGAGGCAGTGCAGCATGCTCACCATCACAGAAACCTACTGAAGCCACCAACAGTACCTGTGCCATGCCAGCACTGGGAGCACGCCTGGGCACACACCCCTTTGGGAGGCTTTAAGCTGGGCTCTGTGCCACAGAGATAAGACACCTCAGAAGAGAGATGGCTGGAAGCAGCTGGCAGAAAGCAGCCAACATGTAACAGCTTCAATGGGCTTGTGCCAGGGGCAGATGGACCGCACTGGTTGCCAGAGGCGCCCATTATCCCTGGGAGGTGCCTGCCTCTGCAAGGATGGGACACTGCACTGCCTTGGGGTCCTCGGGTTTTGCTGGCTGCTCCCTCCACTTGGTCAGGTTAACTTCGATGGATACAGAAAGTCATTTTTAAAAAGTACAGAGTTCATGCGCTGAGTGTTTGGGATGGTTTTGTTATCCAATGCAATTTCCAGAGGCATTAGAATGTGGTTTGTTATGACAGTAACAACTTTTCTTACTTTACCAGGCAATTTCTACACATTTTCATGACATGGTAGCAAAACCAAAGGAAAGAACGTATGACAACTTGGAACAGATAAGTTACCTAAGCAGCCTGCAAAATGAAGCAAAAATTAGGTCCTGAGCTGCTAACCCATTTTGCTTTTTACGAGAAAGCAAGAATAACCTAAGATCTCACTACAGGTATAATTTTTAAAATGAAACTTCATTTCCAAGAGTATGATTATAACAGATTTCTGACATTTTATATCACTAGCAATGCCACTTGGCACCAATTTAAGTTGTCAAGCAATTATTGCTAAAAAATTAACTAATATTCACATACAGGAATATTTCTTATAAAGCTTAATGAAAAATTGTATGGTTAGGGAGCAATATCACTTGCAAAATAAAGATCAGTACAGCACTGATGATTCAAACACCCGCATAAAGACACTGGGGTCTTGAATTTAAAATAAGCTATCTGTGTTGAATTAAACTCTCTGATTTCAATACTAGTCGTAAAAAATGGGATTCCTTTATTCACTCTGTTAGTAACACATGACTAAAACTGTAATATATAGCACTATTTTACACCTACATAAACTCCAAAAGATCATTTTGTAGGAAAAATGGAACTACAGACAAATACAGATCTTACATGGAATCTGGCTATAATGGATTAAACATCACAAAAGCCTTACAATTTTGGAATTAAAGTTGCATTGCTTCATTTTGTTGGCATTTCCTTTTTATGCTAAACGTCTGGCAAGACCTAAGATGTTTACTCCTAAAAATGTTCACAGACAGTGAATTTCAAGCTTTAAAATTTACCATTCCCAAATAGTAGGGAGTAGTAGTACTTACAAATAACAAATATTTAAGTTGGTCTCTTAGCTGATGTGAATCGGTTAAAAGATCGGACTCATACCTTTCTCAGTCTCTATTGATTTTGAGTTCCTCATGGTTTTGCATCCCATGCATGTATATTCACTCCTGGACAGAGTGCTCTGTTAGTATTTTACAGTCACATAGCATAAACATAAACGCAATGCAAGGAGAGACATGGGTGAATCAGGCTGCACAAGCTGTGCACTTGCAATTGTAATGTGTAGGCAGCAATGACAAAAAGTTTCAGAATGCTAAAGAAAGCAGTGATACATTACTCCAGGACAATATATTGTGGTACACTAATGGCCCTCCCTAGAATCCTGTGGCAGATAAAATTCCTAGAATAAGAGAAGGATGTGATTCCAGGCAGGACCACACACACATGCACAATTTCTCCTGTCCGTAACTGCAGCGATGACAAAAATCTCAGATGAATAAACGCCTCTGATTTATCTTATTGGGGAATACAGTGCTGTGCTCTATCTGGGGTCAGAGCCAGGGCTCTGGTGTAACCAGAGCATCCTGCAACATGCAGATGGAATTTCTTATGAATGCAGCAAGTTAAAACTACATTTATATTCTGTATTAAACAAATAAATCTCACAGTAGCCTGATTTATGGCACCCAAAGGAAGACCTGCATGTTTCCAAATGGGAAAAAAACATCAGTTTTTTGGAATTTCCACTCCCCTCCTAGAGATGATCAAACCCTTTGTAATTAGACTGATGACAGGATAACTCAGCCTTTCTGCCATCAATCCTCAGCCTTTCTGCTTCGTCTGCCAAAGGTTGCCCTTTCCTGGCACGAGTATCTGTCCCCTGGCATTCACTTATCAAACTGCTATCTGTGGGCCATCTAAAAATCACACAGTGATTACAGCCACCCTCAGCATGGGCAAAGTTCAGACCAGAACTCAGGAGCAAAAACTGTCAGAGCCCCACAGTGAGGAACGACTGCCCCCAGAGGCAATGCTATCACCTCCTATGGACAGGTAACAACTTCACCTGGGTCCCACGAGTCAAGTTCAACAGCAACAGCATTATATATACGTTTGGATTTCAACAAAGTATGAAGTAGCAGCAGGGAATGGAAACTTGGCATCCTCTTTAGAAAGGAAAAGCAATTATGGTAAATCTTTCCCTTCCTCTTGAAGAGGCACGTGGCCTTTTCTGAGACAGTGATAAAGTGTGACTGGAAGGAGATTATGCCAACTCCCAAGGAAAAACAATGCTGATATACAGGAAAAGGTAACCTGTTATACCACACAGCAAGTAGAAAGCTAGTCTCTATGCGTTCTGCTTCAAAAACCATAACTCAAATGCCAGATGGCTACTGACAAAGTAAATGCTCAGGTAATTCAAAGTCAACTTACCTGATTTCGATTCATACTCTAAAAAGCAAACAAATGCAGAGTGTCAATGCTTTGGATCGTATTTAAAAAACATGACATGTATTGAAAAATGACACAGTTGAGCAATTAGCAAAAATAAAGAGTTAATGCTTGTGTGGCAGAAGCTTTCACAAGACCCATCAGGGACTGAGATACCACTGGGCTACTTGGTACCCAGAAGACAGATTTCACCAAGACAGCCAGATAACAGAGAAGTAATAATTCAAGACTGTCAAGAATCGCTTTTGGCTTATAAAAGACTAAGTTGAGAGACACTAACTTCCTTGGTCTTTCATCTAATTACGTGACATCAATAGAAAAATCAATGAGCAGGGCTTACCAAGAGGAAGCCAGCACTGACATTCTTTCCTACTTTAACTTTTCTCTCTTGTATTTAGGGCAATATACACTCTTTTGAATCTGAATGAAAATGGGAGTCTTATGTAAATGTTTTCTTCTAAAAAGCACCGACTTACCAAGACTTCACATTTTGTTCTAATTCTAATAGTTAATCTGCATAGGTATATATAGCCCTTGGATATTTCCTAGGAGCCTTAAGAAATGTAACAGAAGTGAACCAACTTCTCATGCTTACGTATTATTAGGTACAAGTGCACCAGGAATCTCTAACACGGCTAGCCCTATTGACCTTTACTCTGGGGCTATCTGGGGCAGAAAAGTGTGAGCTAACTTCTAAGCTCTGACCTCAGCATCATGCTTCGTCTCATGAGGAAGCATTAAAATTGGTTACATGGCATGCATCTTTAGAAAAAGAAAGGTGAATTCTCTTTTAGGCAGCAAGATCTATGCCAGGATGTCTGCTGGAGTAAAGACATTACAAAAACTCGGCATGGGCTAATAACAAACTGAAAGAAACATTAGCCAGCCCTCAGACAAAGGTTTATACAGAACT
>VXBO01001990.1:4593-22208 GCA_013400135.1 Rhinoptilus africanus
TCTCCTCTCCTCTCCTCTCCTCTCCTTCCCTCTCCCAGCCAACATTTTTTCTTATTCATGTTGGCTTCGGTGAACTTACAATTACACCAATATGGTGGAAGCAGAATTTGGCCAGCCCTCAATATTTTTCAACATTAACAAAAATCTTCCTTAATTTGTCTTGTTTTCCTCTATGACAATTTGCCTTTGCCTCAGGTAAATCATATGTGAACCATATGAGCTGAAGC
This sequence comes from Rhinoptilus africanus, assembly GCA_013400135.1. Lineage (NCBI taxonomy): Eukaryota > Metazoa > Chordata > Aves > Charadriiformes > Glareolidae > Rhinoptilus > Rhinoptilus africanus. The sequence goes on from VXBO01001990.1 coordinate 4,821, forward strand.
AATTTCTTAATGACTTGATTCTTGATGAGGACTCAGTGTGCTTTGTATAATGCACTAATTTAAAAAAAAAAAAGTAATCAGATAATTATAAAATGGAAGGGGAGAAATCTATGCAAAGCTCCAATCATAAAAGACGTCTAATACTTTGATATGATTGAGCTAATTTCCCAAAATGGTAACTAGAAACGTTGTGCCTTAGATGTTACATAGCAGTCAGTAGGGGAACTCCTTCCCTTCCACTGATGCACGTTGCAAGTGCTGCAGTTGGTATGCAAATACGTATCTTGAACTCAAAGAGAAGAGCTTCTTAGGAAACCAATAGTGTTTTCTACCAAAAGGTAAATCATGACTGTCACAACGTGAGATAAAGCTAAGGCACCTTGAAATGTTCCTGTTCTAGCACCAGACCCAGGTTCTGAAATCCCTGTCACGAAATTAGACAAAGGGGGATGCTGCTCAGCTCTGGCTGCAGCACTGCTACGGAGAGAGCGTGAGGGGACCAAGGAGATGGGGCCTGAGAAGTTACACACACTGTTAGGAAGACAGTGGTCCCACTGCAGCATGGTGTTCTTGCATGTTGTCTTCTGCTTCCGCTGCTCCTGCAGAGCACCGGCTCTGTCGCACTAAGCAACTGAAGAAACAGGCCGAAATATCAGGGGCAACAGCAGGCTTAGCTTCTCTAGACCAGTGAGGTCCACAGGAGGGTCCTTCCAAACAAAGCAGATGCTTCATTTGACATAAACCGGGCACATTTCCCACAAGGTGATATCTGTTAGTGTGCAGAGGAGGGGGCAGCGGGATCTGGGAGCAAGGGAAGGTCTCCATGGCACATGATCAAGCATGCCTGAGACAGCGTAGGTACCCAAGTGTTCCCTTTATCTTTAAATAACCCACTGCCTCTTTGACTTTCACATCAGGTACTAATGTTGGTGAATTACATATTAAAATCCCAGCTTTTCCTTAACATCCCCTTGACTTGCTGTACTTGAGTGCAAGCCAGCTTCCTCAGAGCTGTTCACCTCTAAAGCTTTGAGCTAGGCCTCTTTCTGCATGATTCCCCTGTTGTATTCAGGAGAGATGGAGAAGAAATAACCCTGATTTTAATCACCTTATTTCATGAATGATCAGACAGTGGATTTTTATAATAATGCCATTGCATTATTTACTTTGACAATGGCCCAGCTGTAAATGTCTGCATTTCTTTTTGTGTCCCTGACATCTGTCCAAGGAAAGTCTAAAACCTTTCCCTGGATTTTGCTTTTGTCTGTGCTCTTCCAAAAAGGCAAGCTCACTGTGATTCCAGGATTCTGTGGCAGTTTGATTTTGAGGGCAAGGAAATTAGTAGAAACCAATTTGCTGACAAAACACGAGTCCAAGGATTGCTATGTTACTACCTTCAGTAAAACCGAGGCTGTATCCCTTCCCCAGCTCCATAGAGCTAATCCCATCATGGATTAGAAGCCACACAACAAAAATGCCATGTTTCAAGTCCTGCTGGCCTGCACACCTGCCCACCCTGTCCGTAAGACAGGTTGGCCCAGCGCAGGTCACTAACAAAAGGTTGTACTTACAGGATGGGGTCGATTAACAAGAAAAAAACAGCCCTTCATAAATCCTGGTATTTCTTGTTTCTTTGAAGAAGAAGGGCTGAGTATGACTTCAGCATGAATTATTTTAATTGGTGGGTTTACAGACTTATGCATAGGCATGAAGAAAGCTTCAGCAATTGGAATAGTCTCTTCTTTCTAAAGTCTTCTGACTTTAAAGACTTAGTGGGAAAGAACATACGAAATTGATATCTTCCAGGAACCACCATTCATTACCGTTGTATCTGCATGAATGAATGACAAAAAAAGTTTCACAAAAGCGATTAAAAGGCTGGGGAATCATTTCCTATGTCATACACAATCCTGCACATCCATCAAGCAGGATTATCCGGAGGCGGGGCTGGGTTCGCAGGCTGCAGCAGTCAGGAGCCTTATAAGCAGTTTCAGCTGCTCTCAGAACGGATCTGAGATGGGCGCTGCACCCTGGACCCCCTTCCCCTCTGTATTGCATACAATAATCTGGGCAGCTTCCAGTTCGGTAAAATCCAACGTAGTTATTCCAAACAGTAACTATATGCAGACAGAGACAGAAACACTTTCCCATCATGATTTCCTTACTCAAGTTATACGGAAATTCTGCAAAGCACATAACACAAAAAGGCACAAAATGGGCATAAGCCTGCAGTGATAAGCTGAGAGCAGAGACTCTGAGAGCTCTTCCTCCCATTCCAATTGGAAAAGGGTGGTTTAAAACTCATAAGGCTGTAAGAGTTAGTACATAGATAAAGGATTCACCCTTCTTGCATGCTTTCATTGTCAGCTATTACTTTCACATCTCTGATTCCAAGGAAATCATAATTTATTTGGTAAGGCATATTTTTTTACTTTGTTCTTCCTTTTACAGAACCTTTATAGACTTAAAATACCTTCCTTCCTATTTTCCTAAGAAGCTAAGCTGCCGATACTTTCAGGGACCACAGCAATATTAATACTTGTGGTTTGCTTTGTTTCTGCATGAGTTTTAGGCAATCTGTTTTCACTGCATGGAGCCACCACATGATCCCTCCCGAGTTCTTGCCCTTCCAAACCTCTCCCACTCTATTGAGAGACATGAGGTCCCAACAATGTCCTTTAGGCTGTGAACTTCATCTGAACTGGGGGCCCTCCAAACCCCTCTTAAGAGTTGGTCTGGGCCAACAACCCATAAACGCCCTCAAGACTAAACATGTCTGTCCTGGCTTTGCCAGTCTGCATTACCAGGAGTCACGTCTCCGCTTCAGATGCACCACTGCCTCTCCACGGAAAACAAAGGCATTGCCTCCAAACAGAGAAAAAACACATCCTCCACAAAACCAGCCAATGTGCAACAATTGCAGAGAACTAGCATCACTGTCAATGCTTGGATACTCAGTTCTCTGAAAAGAAATAGCTCTTAGTACCTGGAATTTCTGAGTGATTTCAAGCAAAAAGCGAGAAAACAGGTGACACTGAAAACCCATATGTGTGTGCAGACACTATGCTTGAAAGAGCTACAGACTTGCTTAGTAAGGAAGGGGTTAAAGATAAGTATGTGCTCTAAAGCAGTGCTCCCAGTGATGTAATTTCAGGACATGTTCCAGGCTTTTCTTCACAAACCCTGCCTTCCCAAGGGAAAGGAGGGTAAACCCTAGAGAGCAATAGGAGAGCACCCTTCCAACTTGTCCTAGGACAGCTCTGTGTGGCCAGGGAGAGGAGGAGAGAGCCCACGCTGTGCTGAGAAACACAGGCGAGTGTTCATGGTGTGTGCAAGATTCCTGGGGTGGGAGTTCTCACTCTCCGTTCGCTTTTTCTCATCCCTTTTGGTCCCCAACATGGTGCACAGTGAGCCAACCCTCTGTGTTTTTCTACAATGCATAGACTTATTGCTAGACACCTTCTCGAAAAGCTAAGAGAAGAGCTAACGAATGCTGTGGGGAAAATACCATGACAGGCATTTAAAGTGATTTTTAAAATAACAGAAATTTACATATTTAAATTGTTTATAAATCTATAAATTATACACTATGTTATATTGTACATCTATTGTATGACAGCTGATGCTTTTGGAAGATGCTTGGAGAGAACTGTTTGTTCTAGGAATAGCACAATGGGCCATTCCAGTTGATGCTAACACTCTACTGGCTGTATCTGGTAAGAATTGCACAATTTAATGACTTTGTTACAAAAATTACCATAAAAATACATTACTGAAAAAAGAACAACATGTAAAGAATAACAAATTCCTACTGAACAATAGAGCATACCTGTCATTTATAAATCTATATTTAAATGCAAATAATGTTGTTTTGTTGTATTCATGACTGCTTGCATTGTCATTTAAATGCAAATTACTGTGTTTGTTATCATCCAAGAGAAGATTTTATATTAACTTTCATACAATATAGTCAGTTTACATGGAACCAGATAGACAAGTGTGACAATAGAGTGGATATTGATACAGAGGATTTTGTCAGAAATCAATATAAAATAAAGCAAATGTCTTTAATATTATTTATTTCATCTGTTTCTGTTCTAGGCATGAATGGTGACAATACAGATTCTCAGAAGCTGAATAAAATTATTTCAGAAATACAGGCTTTACAGGAGGTTGTGGCTAGATTTAGACAACTTCGGCTAGATGCTACCGAATTTGCCTGTCTCAAATGCATTGTCACTTTTAAAGCTGGTAAGCAGAAAGAATCTCTTGCCTGTCTGGTCTGATAGCTGAGGTTGTTACTTTAAAGCAAAAATGACGTTTTAAATCAGACGGAGCTTTATATCATCCAGCAGGTTTCCTAGTATTGAATTCCAATAGCCAGTGTTGCATTTTGAAACGCTGACAGTGCAGTGCTGGGGAACTAATGGGAACATTTACTTTCCACTGATAGCACTAGCTGAACCGTTTTGACCTACCCAAGAGTCAAGCTGAACTAGTAACTGCTCTGCTTTCCAGTGCCTACACACAGCGGTTCCGAACTGAGGAGTTTCCGAAACGCTGCCGCCATAGCAGCCCTTCAAGACGAAGCCCAGCTCACTCTGAACAGCTACATTCACACCAGGTGAGCAGTGTCTTCTCTCAACACTTCCTGCGGGTGTAGGGGTAAAATCCTGCTCCCGCTGTAGCGAAGGTGACGGTTCCACTGACTGAACGGGGACCAGGCTGTTACAGCAAGTGTACAGTGGCTGTCAGCCTGATGGGATTTGGCATTTCCTGATGAAAGAGAATCATAGAAAAGGTTGGAAATGATTCTTAAGATCATCTCCCAACTGTTAACCTAACATTACCAAGTCCACCGCTGAGCCATGTCCCTACACATCTTTTAAATACCTCCAGGTATGGTGAGTCAACCACTTCCCTGGGCAGCCTGTTCCAACGCTTGACAACCCTTTCGGTGAATAAATTTTTCCTAATATCCAGTCTAAACCTCTTGTGGCTCAACTTGAGGCCATTTCCTCTTGTCCTATCACCTGTCTCTTGGGAAAAGAGACCGACCCCCACCTCTCTACAGCCTCCTTTCAGGTAGCTGTAGAGACCAATAAGGTCTCCCTTCAGCCTCCTGTTCTCCAGGCTGAACAATCCCAATTCCTTCAGACACTCCTCATAAAACTTGTACTCTAGACCCTTCCTCCAGATGTGACCCTTCCCTGGACACACTCCAGCACCTCAATTTATTCAGACAAATGGAAAAGCGCTAAAAGGAGAGATCTTTCCCTGGGAAGTGATACCTGCTGTGGAATGCTTTGCATTTCAGAAGGCTACATTTTTCTCTACACTTTATTTAATTAAATACTGCTAATAGAGATGCTCAAAACAACACCACATCTCAGCAGTATGAGCACTATTCACCTAAGATCTCCAATCCCTATGTCATTTTCCCCATTTTGCAGACACAGAAACTGGGACAAAAAGAAGTTAAATGGCTCTTCTAAGACTATCCTGAATCTGTTCTCAGTTTGAAATGAAAAGCCCAGAACCTGTGAATCCCATTTTGGTGCTGCAGCAGAGTGATAAGAATCATTGTTTGGGATGAAAGGACTCCCTCCTGTCTCATTCAGGATAAGCCCCATGGGATACAGAAATCTTAAAACCTGCTGTAAAAGTTGTAGCTGTCATCCCACAAAGTGTACAAGGGTGAGCCCAGGAAAGCACAAAATTTACTAAGCAAAGTACGGCCCCAGACTCTAGAATAGCTGTCTGTGAATGGATCAGTAGCCTCCTCCTATGGGCAGATTCAGAGTGGTGGGATAGGGGAGAAGCCTGAAGACTGCACCTAACATCTTCTGCAACAGCTGCTCTGGTTGGTTCAGGAAGTCTGTGGAGAGCTGCGACGTCTAGTCAAGTCCAGGTCTAAGTCCTTTAGCCGCAGTGGAGGCCCACGAGACTAGGACAGTGGGAGACGGAACAGTGAAAGAGAAAATTTTATACCATTTTTTTTCCTTCTGAAACTTTGATCTGCTCTCATAACAGCTCTGTCTAGCAGAAGTCCACTCAATATCAAGGATTAGATGGCAGCAGTCTCTGAAGCACTTCTATTTAGTCTAAAGGGAACAGCCTGCCCTGGAGATGGGAGCAAAAATGCAAATACCATCCAGTTATGGCTAGTTCAGAGCAAAAAGAATAACCTCTGCATAGCAACCTATTCTTATGGAAGGCCTTTCCCATGAAGATTGCTCCCTGGAGACTCTGCGTGAGCCGGGGCCTGTTGGAGAAAGAAGCCAGGGAGCAATGGTTTTACATGGCCATGGTTTCCAGGCACGGCAACTTTTCCATTGCACTTCTGCATTGTTGGAAATATCTAACTACTGGGCTATGTGGCATCTGTTGCAAAAGATACACTTTGACAAGGAAAAAAGTGCAGTCCACTGACAGACTGTCACATTGGGCCCAATAGGGTAGGGCTCTCAGCTTGTGTTTCATCCTCAGGCTTGAATTTACCTTCCTGCCAGTGTTACAGCAGTGGAGTCATTCTCAACAGGACGCACGGGAGAGCAGGCTGGAGAAGCAAACAATCTCCAAATGATCTCCACATGATCTGCTCCTTCTTTTAGGGAGACCACTGTAAGCCGAGGTTTGAGACTCACACTGGCATAAAGTCAGTGTAAGCACAACTAGAATACATATCCTATGTTATGTTGGCTTCAAAACCTGTGAGAAAGGATGGAAAATATCCTATTACACAAGTATATTACCTGGGGATAAAACACAGCTTCTTTGATAACAAAGAGTCTTTCCCAATGTGAATTGGTATTCTAAGTATAAGGCAACCAAAAAGGAGGCAAAATGATTACCGTGACAATCCAGCTAGGTTTAAATTGCACTTTAAATGACCTACATTTATTGTAGGTCAAGGTCTTCCCTGAACTGCATCAAGAACACAGTTATTGTCTGAGGGACAAGTCAGAGCAGATCCTGTCTCTGTATTACTACAGTTTTGAGGGAATAAACAAAGGAGCTAATCAAAACTCAGACACATTGGTCTATGTTCTGCTACCCTCCATTAAGAGAGTTTTCCTTGGGGTCAACCTTCTTGCTCACGTCAGTACAAAACACAGGGGTTTAGCATAGGTAGCGACCATCTGAAAAATTTGCCCAATATTGGTATTTTCTGTAAAACAGAAGATTTTCTTTGGAAAAATATCTAAAAACTTCAACATGTTTTTCTCTCCGTTTCCCCACACAGGTACCCCACACAACCCTGTCGGTTTGGAAAACTTCTATTGCTTTTACCAGCTTTACGTTCGATTAGTCCATCTACGATAGAAGAAGTGTTTTTCAAAAAGACCATTGGGAATGTACCAATTACAAGACTGCTTTCAGATATGTACAAATCCAGTGACATATAAATTACCTTAAAATAAACAATCAGGATGGACAGTTTGAGAAGAACTTTTATCTATGGAGAATAAGCCTCAACTAACAAAATCTACAGGAAGCATAAGCCTGGGAATGTTTAGCCTTTAAACCCATTGACAAAAAATACCCCAGTAGATATGATTCTGCTGCTCTGAACAGAGTGATTTAGATCATGGAGAGAATGCTTTGTTCTACAGAAAAAGTGAAAGTGGTTGGAATTTGGCTGCTATTCCTGTTACTACAGGATGGAGGCAATTCAGATGCCAGTCATAGTTAACAAAGACTCCGCTATTCTCTCATTTAACTGGCAGATCTGAGACAAAATGTGAAAGAAGGTACTTTAGTTTGTTCAGTATTTGGAACCGGGTGACCAAACTTAGCTTCTGTTGTAACACGAGATGCGGTGGCCTTCAGGACTGTTTTAAAAGTAGCCTATGTTGGGAAAATGTTTGTAATATGATAGGCAACATTTAAGACCAGGTTACCAAAACATTGCTTCTGCTCTAATACATCATGAAGTGGCCTTCAGAACTGATTACAAAGTAGCTTATGACGGCAGCTCCATTCTTCCTGCAAAACGATCTGGTGATCTCTGAAGCGGATGTCACCACAATTTGCTCAGTTAACATCTCAAAGACAGAAGAGCTTTACACACTTCCTCCCCGACCTTCCCTCCTCCTTCTTCCACACACACAGACACACGCATTTACACACCTGAAAAGAGACAAGTCAAGAAAGGAAGACTAAAACAGCAAAACCAAATACAATGGAGATGACCGCGTCGGTGACCTGCTGGGTGTCCCGTTGGCACAGTGCTGAAACCAAAGGCAACGGTGGCCAAACTCTTTGTCAATGAGATGTGCAGAGAAGTGAAATGACTATAAAAAACATAATAAAAAAAAATCAATGGAAGGAATTTTATTTCAAAGAAATAAGGGTTGTTGACTGATACAATGCTAACAATTTCCAAAAGTCTCCAATGCCTTTTTAGAAAACTCCAGGTTCTAATTTTGAAGCCTTGTTCGCCTACACCCTCTCACACACAAAAACGTTATAAGCTGCTTATTTGATGTATGAAAAATGTAGAAAAAAACCCCATTTAAGGATAGCTGCTGTACTTTTCAAAATTTGATTTGTTATTAGGATCTAGCACTGAGAAAAATCAGCACTTGGACTATCATAGAATGAGTAAAACTTTTCCTGTACAAAGTGGATTAACTGATTTGTGAAGTTAAAAAGTTGTACTCATTGTATTTACAAAGAATAAAAATATATTGAATTTAAATTACTTTCCACTGTTCTTTTAATGCTTGTCCTTCTATTTCTGGATTAGTTTCTTCCATCGTACCATGTTTACCAGGGAACAGAAATATTCTCTACTAAAACAGGTTGCCTTGGATGCGGTGGAGTCTCCCTCACAAAGAGGTTTTAAAAAACAGGTTAGAAAAACATTTAAGAAATAGCTTTGGTGATCCTGCCTTGGGGCAAAGGGACTTTGAGGTCCTGCATGGAGCTGTTTTCTGTGATTAAAATATACACCTGCTGCAAGGTTTCCTTCTCAAGGAGCTAACACACGGCTTTTTCTAGGACGCAATACTAAACAGATCAGAGGACTAACCTAGTACAAGTCTTCCGTTGCATGTTATTATGGTTTTTAATATTGGTGAATTGTGCAGCTAACAAAGGGTGACGAGTACAAAAGCACTGCTTCAATTAAAAACATTCTGAGGTTTTATTAAGGTGTCCAATTGTGTAATCACACCAAAGAAAGACGAAAGCAACTCCCAGTGTAATCACACCAAAGAAAGACGAAAGCAACTCCCAATGCACAGGAACAAGTTGGCAATAGGAGAAGGGAAATATAACACATTATTCATGTGGCAATGAGTGACCAAGGAGCCACGCAGGCTAAAATGTAGTGTATATCAATGGCCCCTTAGTTTTCAGCGTCAAGGAATACAGATCCCAAGTGAAACTCTAGCTCTGTTGACTCCAAGCACAAAAATCTCACGTGTTTCAGAGGTCAGAGTTTTCACCCCATCTCTCTTCCATTGGTACAGTTTGCTCAGTCTCACATTCTGCCCTTTCCAAGAGAGCCAGGCCCATAAAGTATCTGAGACCAGTCTTTTAATGAGTCAGGTGAGACAAAGTATAGACTACAGGACTTTGAAACATCTTCTATGCAAACTATCATGGAGCACTTGAGAATGCATTTACCATAAGGCCTAGCGCATTCTTCAAAAGAAACCAACAAACACTTCATGAAGTTTTTCTACTGCACCTGTAATAACCTTCAACCATTTTCTGCTCTCTACACTAGCAAGAACTGGACAGGGCAGAAAATCAATTATGGCCCTCCACTCTGTGAAAATTTGGTTTATGAGCTAAAGAAGTTGAACCCAGTGCTGTGCAGAACCCATGAGAGAACGCTAACTTCAACAAGATTCATGCTGCTGTCCTGGAGCAGCAGTAAGATGAACTGCACCCACGCTGCAAGGCAACCGCGTTCTGCGGTGTGCTCTAGTCCCACTCCCTATATCACCCAGGCTAGAGGATGCAAGGGAGCGTACTGGCTTTCTCCCAGTTGCAGAGCAGGCAGAGCAATGAGTGCACATCCATATCTCACCCTCTGACCGGCAGGAACCTAGTCCAGCTGCTGAGCAGACTCACCAGCTGGGAGCAATGCCCAGATCCCTGTGGCTTAGGCACAGCTGATCTCAGGGCATGTCTTCCTCCCAGTACTGCAGATTGCAGAGAGGCAGAACCAGTTACACTACTCTAGAATTAGGGTCTCCAGTTAGCCTTGAAGGACTGGAGCACAGGTGAAATCCCAGAGTCCAGCGCAGATGCCATGTCAACCTTAGAGGTTAAGACTCCAAGTTCCTCACTTTGGAACTAGGAATACTTTGACATCAAGCACACAGCTTTTCCCTCTTCAGCTTAATTTTTTATTTCCACAGCTGATGATACAGATTGTGTCATCATCTTTAAAGGACAAGATGGGGCATTTACTTTGATTTCTGAAAGAAGCTTCCCTCAGAAAAGAGCATTTGAGAAAAGAAAAAGAACACTTTACTACATATCTAAATATCAAAGCTTCATATACATTTAGCCCTTCTTCCCCCATTTCCAAGAGCAACTCAACTTTTAAGTGTGACTCAGCGAGCACAGGGAATTTTAGAATTGATTTTACATCATCAAAAGCTTCTTGAAAAGCTATACAGCTCTAGGCTGCAAGCGGACTATGTTAGTTTTGGTCCCTGGTTTCATTATTAGGACTGTTGGAGAGATTCAACACAGTTTCTGTTAAGTAGGAGGGGGAAAGAGCTATTATTTGAGCACCTAACTAATCAGTGTAGCTAGCCACTAGTACTACATATAATCCAGTCAGCCACCACTGTTTCATCAGCTCGCTCTTTTACATCCAGATTTCAATGGCTGAAGTTAATAGTCTTATTTAAAGGAAACTAATAACTTTGCCAGTAAATTTGTAGGATGTTCTCAGCAGTGATACATAGTATTATAATAAGGAAAAAGCAGCAGAGCCAAGCCTAAATTTGTTACCAAATAGCACAAAACACTGTATCAGATTGCAACTGCAGTGTTCTTGAATCTATTTTCAAGAGTATCTGGGAGGAAGCTCCAATGTCATGTCTGGAAGCACTACAGAAGCTCCTCCACCCGTAGAGGCATCCAGTGAGAAAGATGACTTCAGCAGTGTTGCTTGTGAACTGCAGTTCATGCATCGACCACCTGCATTTCACCAGTGGTCACACAAGCACAATGCTACAGCTTCCCCTTCCTTTAGTGTTCAGGGAAGTGGTCTACAATCACATCTCACAGCTGGCTTGTACGACTTCATGTCTATCATTGCATATGTAGAGCAGAGCTACTTTAATCTAGGACTGAAATGATCATGGCTATGTCAGCATTCCTTCCACTGTAGGATGGTGTAATTTTCACTTGCTAGTTGAAGCTAGATTGAGGCTTCTCATGACAAGTAGAAAGGTACTCTTCTCCCAAACCACTTCATCAGTGAGTGACAGCATCTAAGGGTATTTAGTGGTGGCTGTTAGTAACACAAGACAATATTGCAGAAGAGAATCACAGCAAGGCTGAAACACCGATTCACTTAGTATAGTCAAGTCCCCACTTCTCAGAAAGCATGAGATACCCCACACTCAAGGTCAAGAGTGACAAAACATTTGAAGTGTGTTTTCACTTTTATTTCAAAACTTTAGACAAGTTACTTTAGTATATAAATTTGAATTTTTCCTCTTACAGAATATAAAGATAATTCCCTCATTACTTCAGTATAAAGTGTTTTACAAGCTCGAAGACAATTGCATAAGTGTTTCTCACACAGGGTATCAGAAATAAAGCAGTCTTTCTACAGAAGTTCAGACAGATTACTACCTCAGAAACAGCATAGCAGTTGAGTCAAATACAAGTGAACACGTGACACTACAACTGTGCAAGTTCAAGTAAGGCCAAGTCAGTAAACATTGTTAAGTCATTGCAAATAAGAGTGGAAAGGTTTGTGAGACATTGCAAGGGGTGGATGGTCTCATAGTATAATACTCTTAAACCAAGGAGTCAGAGGGATTTAGCTAGAAGACAAGTGAGTTCTTCAATGCTATAAAGCATATGCAAAGACCAAGCAGTGTACTGATGTTAGTGGAGACTTCGTGCCTGTTTATCCTCAGCATGCTAAGACAAACTACAACCTCTTAAAACCAAGCATAAGAACCACTAATGTTTGAGAAGACTTTTTCAGAACTCAAGTATGTCTTATTTTGGATGGTGTGTAGTTTTTGTCTATTACTTCATCTTGTAAGAACATGTGGAGACAGCGCTCGTTCTGTGCCAGTGGGTGGCCTGCAACCCTGGAGAGGAAAAAACAAGCATTAGTGTTAACAAATCGAGTCTACTTGCAGCCAGGCAGCAGAGCAAGGTTCTATACCAATAATCAATATATAAGTTCTGCACTTAGGCATAGATCCCTCTTCCAGTTCACTGTTGGTGAGGAGAATGATGTCTGTCAGCAAGATTTGTCATTCTCCCCCAGATGAAGTTAGTCCATAGGAACCCTGATCTACCTCTGATCATTTGAAAGCATGTTATGTCTTCGCCTGTCACCTGCAATTGAGGGGGACTATCAAAGTGCCCATCCTAGCATTAGGTAGAGTTAAGCAAGCCAAGTGGATTTTTACAGGTCTTAATACATTTGACACAGGACACCTTTCTAAAGGCAGCTTAACCCCTCAGTTCTCAGTCTAATTCAGTAGCAGTTAGCCCAGGCAGAGATAAATACTTACTCCACCAGAGGGTGTGAAGGTCTTCTGAAGGCTCTGACACTGTGACTTACCACAGTCATTATTCCTAGCATGCACAAGCAGCACTGATGCACAGCCAGAGGGTACTGGCCATTTGTTAATTGCTGATGTCTTTAGATACGAAAGATGGGAGACAGAGCTTGTCTGGCTCTAAGAAAGGCCAGCACCTTTACTGCAGATTTAGTTTCGTTCCACATATAGACTGAAACACCATCCTTTTACCAGTAAAGATGATGAAATTGAATTAGGAAACACTCCCAAGCTTGGAAGAAAACCACAAGGTATTGCATTTAAGCCCTTAAAATACCATGCAGCCTTCTGTGTAGGTAAAAATCCAAGGGAATCAAAATCCCTGGAAGTTGAACACTTACGGATACAAAAACCTAGAGCAGTTTGGTTTGAAAAAAAGTTATATCCAGATTGGTCAATCAAGACAAGCTTCTCCCTTTAAGAGAGCAAGCCTCCCACCCTCCCGAGGACAGCTTGGGTCAGCCGTATGGCCTTCCTATCTGCCAGAACATTTCTACTCTAAGTGGAAGTTATGTAGTTGAACACGTGTAATACAGTCAACTCAGCATCAGTACTTCCAAGCACTTTTGTGCATCTTCCCCGAATGTATCTATTAGTGCTTATTTCACCACAGAACAGATTCACCTGTCACTACTCACTTGGCATTGAGGGTGTCCTTTAATGAGGAAGCTGAGCTCTGCTATTCAGCATTGATAGGTTATTTCAAGAGCAGTTATTAAGCCTATTAATCTTGCCACTTTCTGGTAAATGGGCAGCAGCCTCAAGCACTAGTTCATGAGGAAGACAGTCCAGAATAACTAGTTTGTGTTTCTCACTCCCATCAGACTGAAGTTGCTGGCCTTGAACTTCAAGAGAAAGATATACAGGAGATGAGGCAGCAGCATATTCCTTCTCCCTTTCAGGAAGGCTTACAAATTGGTGGCTGAATTGCAAAACTAGATCTGATGTCTCAGATTCAGCTCTGGGTTTCGCATGAATACCTCACCCTGCATTGGCTTTCCCTCAGAATTCTTCTCTAAGGTGACCCTTACACAGAGCAGCTGCTACTTCAAAAATGTTCACCTATCCCAAAGTCACATTCAGGCAGACACATGTGTTGCAATGTAGCTACCCCGTGAATGTCACTGTAGGTAGTATTGTCACTGTAGGTAGTGGCGCCAGCAAGCTGGCCCAAGAGAGCTGACTCAAGTAACCCGTACTGCTGTGATTTAGTCCCCCTAGATTTTACAGCTAGAAGGACAAAGCTTCTCAACAACACCCTAGATATCAAGAACATGCATTGGTGCATCAAGATCTTTTTTTAGATACAGTGATATCAGTTACCTGAGGGACTCTTCTCTAGTTCTAGCAGTGAAGACCAGCTTCGAGAATGCAGTAGTGTGAATATATGATGCAAACTAATTCCAGGACTAATTTCAGTAGTACCTAGAGTACTCAGTATAAGTCTTAAAGCTTCTACATGGTTCAAAACTTTAACTAGTAATATTTGCTTGATGAGTTGGTCATGCCATTAGAATAAATCGATGCAGCTGAATAGCTAGGAGTTCCACCTGAAGAATCTTGTTCCGATTGTACCCAAGCCTGCCACTACATGAATATCAACATTAACAGCCTGCTTTTATGTCTCAAAGGAGGAAAAATAGACCAAAAAGTTTTACACTTCTACAAGATCAATGTATTACTTGCTGTAGGACTGAACAAATGATACCAGTAAACTGGCCACTCCACTTCTGTCAGCTATATTGAGTTTTTTCAGAGATTCCAGTTAAGATGACTGTTTCACTATCAGTTGCTTCAGAACATGAACAGCCTTCTTCCCCCACATATTGCTAAACTCAGCATACAAAACCTTCAGCAAGAGCACTTCTTCCACATTTAACGTAGAAGCTCAAGCCTGCACGGATAGAAATTGTACTTTGCAGCCATGACTGCCTTGATGGTACAGGGTTAAACCCCCACATTCCATTTTACTATGAGCACATCTGCCTTCATGTAGTATAAATGCAAGACTAGATGCCTCGGAAATCCATTCCGCTTGTCTCTGAACATAGGAAAGAGCATTCTGAAGTTTTTTTACCTGCTCAGAACCATTAGTAATACCTCTAAATTGAGCTAACAAGCAACTGTGTGGAAAAAAAAGATTTCATACAGTCACGCTTATCTTACTTGCACAAGACAGATGCGAATTAGTCACTTGCAACTCCAAGCCACATGCCTGAACTAACAATAACTGACAAGCAGATGAAGTTCTGGCTTAAGTCACAGACATCCTCTGTCCCCGTTAAACAGCATTACTACTGAACAAGATTTAAACGCTAGTGGAACTGACAAGCTTGAAGGTTTAAAGACAGCAGTCTCAAATCCAGTTGGGTCTGAGCAGTGTTGGCTCTAGAGACCAGAAGAGCTGGTTAAGCGACAGTATTCCTTCTTACCCACTGTTTGGATCCACACTGTTAAAGAGATTTAAGTAGCTCTTCAGGTCACTACATGGAGAGCAGTTAGTAGTGTCAGATGGTAGAAAAAGAATCATAAGACTCTTACTATAATTTCTGCTCACCCTTTGAAAGGCAGTGACAAAATCCTAAGTGTCTATTTCAAACTATATATGTGCATACCTCAGGTAGTGTTTTTACATTTCAGAAAGATTCTCATGTGATTAGAGAAAATATGCATCATTACACAAGCTGATAATACCTCACACATCTGCAATCAAAGTAAACTGCTGTAAGCCCATTGTAAGCTCCATTGTTCAGCCAATGAAGGATGCCTTTTCAGAAATGAAAAGGTAGAACTATTTTGAATGCTATAATTTTAGTAGTAATTTGCATAAATTAACAACAACACTAACATTCATTTCAGCTGTTCAGGTAAGATTAAGATATCCAAACTAAACTCTGTATGAGCGATGTTAGTATGGTCTACTGCAGGATTATGTGAAAGTTATTATTCTGAACCTAGTGCAGCTACCATAGTTATTAACAGCTTTAATTCAGTTTTCCAGAGCTGAGTTCTGAGTATGTCTCCAGGTAACTAGACCCAACACTTACTTGTTTATGAATTGTTCAAGAGCCTGCTTCCTTTCCTCTATAAAGGAATCATCAAATATGCCATCGTCTCCTCGGAAGGGGAGCTGACGGAGAAGAGCTTTTCCTGGTAGAGGTGGTACCACAACCTGAAAGATTTAGAAAAGTATCCTTAAGTGCAGCCTGTAAGTAAGTTTATATACCTCCTGTGCCACCTCTTCCTCTTACAGGACCCAACTCATCAATCACACCCCTAATGAAGAAATAAAATGTGACCAGAGAAGAACAGTAGCTGCCATAGAGGTAAGTTGATTTCAAGTAGTTTAAATATGAATTAACTTGAAACCATTAAATAGTCTCTAGCATTCTGCAACTGAGGTTTGCTGAATGACAGTGTTTTGGTTCTGGACATTTTCAACCACAGTAACTGCTCTATATAATATATATGCTTTAAGTCTATGAAAACTTACATTTATGTTTCATTTTACCCACCTTGCTTTCTCTTTCTAGTTCATTCCTTAGCCATTCAAAGTCACTGTACCTTCTTCTGACTGTAGATTCTTTCAATTTGAAGATAGGTAGATTTGTCTGAAAACAAGAACATAAGGTATTGATTAGACAAATCAGAAGTTCTGATAAGCAGAAGCAGAAACAAGCTGTTAAATTACAAATTAGTTCTACTTCAGCAACAACAGTACCAAGAACCACTCAAGATACAGAAATACAGATAAAACTCTGTAAGCTACATAAGTAAGCTTTGCCTCAAACTGCTTAATGGTGAGCCTCATTTATACGCATCCCAGTCACTGGTATTTTGACACCATACCACCTAGTAGAATAGCAGATTTACTGGTCACATGAGATGTTCCTAAGGTTGCACAAGCATCTGCTATTCTTACTTTCTAAGAAGCTGGATTCCCTATGCAAATATATGCACAGACTTAGAGGGGAAGAAAAAAAGAGTCTTGTTAATCCACACAGGTTGCTCTTGCTGCATTCATGGGAGTGGTTCAGGTACCAGCGTAGGACATTAACCAAGCTTCCTGTACTTCTTTGCTACCTGATACAACATGGCCTCCAACATCTTTAAAAGCAAAACCGTTAAGTCCTACAGTGAATCCATTCCGGCCAGACGAAGTTGGAAGACTTGTTGCTACAAGCTGACAAGTTTGGATAGCCCCAAAGAAGCCAACAAGGCCAGGATGGAACACAAGATTCAGTGCTGATGAGAGCAGACTATTTTGATACAAAGGTAAACAAAGCAGAGCTTGATGAGACAGAACTTCCTTCAAAAAGGCCAAGAGTCAGCATCCAACTCTAACACTCCTGAAAGGGACATCAAATGGGAGCCAAGCTATAATACTGCAGAAGACCACGTTAAATACATGAGCATTTTGATAGGTGTCCTTACACTAACTTGTGTAAAAGCCTATACTACTGCTATTAATTCTTTGGGGGCAGGGTTATCCCATTGCTGTAATCCAGGTTGCACATCATTTTAAGATTAGACATCAAGAAAGCACTCTTCTTATGACAACTCCAGAATGGAAAGCGCCAAGACTGGGGCCAGGCTCTTTTCA
>VXBO01002008.1:0-34817 GCA_013400135.1 Rhinoptilus africanus
GTTCTCTCCATCTACCTGATGACTTGCTGTAGATTGCTGTGTAAAAATTGCTGCATGTACCCTAATTAAATCAATACTTGTTTTCTCTGGAGAGAAGCATGCTGCTTTTACTAGTAGCAAAATTGTCAGGCTTTAATCTGCAGTCAGTGGGAGTTTAATAATAAAGCAACCAAATTGGTAGGTGTGCTTGCAGACAAAATAAGTTAAATGATTTTGCACAGCTTCCGTGTGTGGTTTCGTCAGCTGAAGTTTGCAGGAGTTAAAGGTAAGAGAGAGGAGGACATGAGGATGTCATTTTCCAGGGACTTGTGTAAGTACTGTGGAGCTCTGCAAATGTTGCAGGCTTCCTCCTCCTTGGATGTGGCTCTATCTGATGTATTAATCTCTCGTTGCTCTGTTTGGAAGATGGTCCGGGCCATATTTCCATCAGGTCCTGTATGTTGACGTTGCAGTCCTGTATCAGACAGCATTAACTGACCGAAGTTTTTTGTTATTGTTAGACTCTAAAGTTCTCAGTCCTTTGAGCTCTCAGGATGGTTAGCTATGTCCATAGACCGTAGATTTCTTTGCCAGTTGGCTTTTGTTGCTTGTAAGCAAAGTAGCATGATGTATATATCCTAGCGAGGGTGCTGAAGGAGTGACTTTGTTAATTGGCACAGGATCCAAACGAGAGGAAAGATACCTTGCCCAAAACTTTTCTAATGTGACATGAGCAGTTGCCCTGAAGAGGTACCAATCCCACTTCAGCTGAAGCAAAGATTTAGGAGAAGGTCCTTGAATTTAGTGGATCTACTTTTTTAAAAAAAAAGTTTTAATTGATCTGTTTTTGCTGCTCAGCTGGTGTTTGTGTCTGTGGAGTGAAGTACTGTGAACAGAGCTGCAACATCCTGCAGGCCTCCGTCTGGGAGGGCCTGTGGGAAGGGAACTCGACCCATGGAGAGGAGAGGAGCCTGCTAATGGATGACTTCAGACTTTCTTATTTGGGGGGGGGGGGGTGGGGAAAAAAAAGTGTTCTGATTCCCAAAAGGTTTTGATGATGACTGGGACTCGGTGATAGAAAACAAATAATTTTTTTTTGTTTAATCTTTTCTCTAAATTTTAATCTATGGAATTATTGCTCAGAAACTAAAAAAACTAAGTCGAAATCTGATCTCTCCAATGATTTTAAAAAGCATAATGTGGTAAGAAAGTAGGGACTGGAGAAATGGTGCTGGTTATAGGCCCCTTATTTCTCACTGGCTCCATTGTGGGTTATAAGAGGCAGGGGAAAAAAAAATGAGTAGAGTGCTGTCTGCTTTTTATGACACAGACATCCTTTGGGCTAAAGATATCACAGAGGGATGTGCAGATGTGTTCCCCAGAAATGAGACAAATGTGGCTAGGGTAGAACAATAAGGCTGCTGCTGTGGGTTTAGAAGTTCTTTAAAATAACTTGTAATTTGAGATCCTCAACTTGAAGCAGCTTAAGGGAGAGAGCCTAGGGTATTTTTGTGTCTGAATTTTTGAGCACTGTGAAGAAATGAGGCCCGCCAGAATGAGGAGGGTTTTAAATCCCTTTCTGGAAGGAGTGAGCAGCATCTGAATGGCTTGCTGTATCCTGGGGCCATGTCCCCATTTTTCCGAATTTGAATATCCATTTTGCAGCCTGGTTATAGTTTTCAAGACCTTTAATCGAAGTCTTGGTGCTTTATTTTCTTTTTCTTTTTTTCTTTTTTTTTTCCTTCTTCTTTCTGTTGCATCCTTTACAGCTTCTCCCAGGCTGCTGCCCATTAGTTCTACTCCTAAAAGTCAGTGGGGCTTCATTGGAAAACCCTTTTGGTCTAGTTCCTATGGCAAACTGTGATGGGAAGAACTGAGGGGTTTGCACCTAAGAGAGGTTTTTGTTTAACAGCTCTGATGCTGACAGACGTGTTACTTGCACGTCTAACTCTCCCGTCGTTGTTTTGGAAGATGGGCTGTAGTGAGTGCCATAAAAGTGGTTTGAAAACAATTGGGGAGGGTTATACTTTGAGCACAGAAGCATTGTCTGGTCATCTGCTCTTTTTCAGTCTTTTCTCAGTGAAAATAAATCCCAGTTTTAGTAAAAGCTGCAGTGGGCTTTTATTAAAAGCCTTTTGGCTGTAGTGTTTGATTTGCTAACAGCTTGTAAGCACCAGTTGTTGCAAGACGGGGGTTGTTAAATGCAACCTATTTTAACACTAAATTTTACCCAAATGTGACTGTCTTGCTTGCCACATTTTGCATGATGCAACTCATTTAGGTGCCAAATAACCAGTAGTAATAATTATGTGCAAATAAGTCAAATCTAACTATATATGTATTGTTGATCTGGTGGTTTCTGGCAGCTTGTAAAGAATGAGATTCACCAAAGGGTTCAACCTTTTAGAATGAGAGTTACTTGGGATGTGACTAGCTTTTTATGGTGTGTAACTACAGCTTTTGTCATCGTGGGACTTCTGAAGGCTACAGCAGCACCAAATCTTAACTTGCTATTGAGCTGATTCTTTAGAAATCCTTAAGCATAAAGGGAATATATGCTGTAATATGAGGTAACAGAGAGCAGACGGAGTGCTGCTAGGTTGTGGCATTGACAGTGTCGTCGTGCTTCCCTTTTTACCACTGTGCAGCACTTCTTGGCTGCTTGGAGCCGTGCGACTCTTTGTTCTGATTCATTCTGATCTCTGGGAGCCAGGTGTGAAACTTTGCCTATGTACCTCCAGCCTCAGTCAGCTTCCTATTTCTGTCCAGGACTACAAATGTAAAACCCATATGTTTTGATGCACTGCTAACAGAGATAAAAGGCTTTCGCCCTAAACAAGTTAAGTATGTCATGGAAGTTCTCACTTTACTAATAGCAATGACGACAAAGGGAATTATGGTGGTTTTGGCACTTTTTTTTCTGTTCTTCTGTCCTTTTTTTAAAAGTACTAACATCAAACTGTGTGGGGGAGATGGATTTCTTCTGCTTGTTGCACAAATAAACTTTGTAATGCAACATAGACGCTTCAAAAGTTGGGAAGCTTTTTAAGTTTAAGCCTTTGGTAATTCAGTAGATGATCTGTAGCTCTTATTTCTGTCCAAGACAACATTTGCTGTTTATACTTCAGAGTTCTTCATAATGGAAATCTGTGGAACAACGAAGGACTGTCTGGCAGGGCAGGGCAAGTAACTGGTGTAATTGCTTGGTTTTGTGGAGATGTTAAATGTTAACTTTGCTTTCATTAAGGGAAGATTTGCCTTCTTGGATTCCGTTTAGTTCCCAGCAATAACTGTCCAGGCAGAGTTGGAAGCTCTGGAGCGAAGCACATGTGAGGGCTGCTCCCACCGGGGCTCTGCTGGGAGCTGCTGCATTCCCTTCCCTCTTGTGAATCTGCCCTGAAGGCATATGGAAGCAGGAACCAAGGAATTTCTTTGTTAATGAATAGAATGATTTTGTGTCTTCACAGGTGGATTTGCAATAGTGTTTCTTGTGAGGACAAGCAATGGGATGAAATGTGCCCTTAAGCGTATGTACGTCAATAATGAGTATGACTTGCAAGTCTGCAAAAGAGAAATCCAAATCATGGTAAGTCACTACTTTCTACTGGGGCCCCAGTCTGGGAGTGGAATGATGGGAGAGCCTGATCACCTTCTGTCTATGATCTGTGTAGCGTGATGTTGCAAACTGTAGGTTTTTCTTAGCAAAACCATCTGTCTTTTGGAAAGACCTGACTCCTGGAGTTATGCAAATATATGAAAATTTCCTATTGAATTATTTAAAATTTAAAAAGTTTCTATGGACAAGAATAACATGGGAGCTGGAAAAGTGGAGAGAATCTCAGGAAAATGAAGGGAGGAATAAATTCCTATGTCAACCCCATGACCTAATAGGAAAAGGAAGAGCTGAAAAGGTCAGCGTCGTTGGGTGTTCAGTTCAGGGCTGAAGTCTCCAGGCTTTACTACTTCATCAGAAAATGCTGATGATTCTGATGTAACTGTCTCTGAACTCAAATCAGTGCTTGAATGCCAGACCTCCATCCTGAGATGAATTTGTATCACAACAGCTTCTAATCTTTTGCAGTGGGGTGAAGGCGTACTCTGTGTTGGTGAGGTCGATAGGTTAAAAACAGTATTTGTGGGGCAGTTACTTCCTGGGCTTTTGAAACAGAGAAGTGTTTATAGTTAACACTGGGATGTTTTTCTAGATGATTGGATACAAGGAGTTATATGACAGGATAGCTATTCTTAATAGCTTTTAAATGTATCAGCTCTAAACAAGAAAATTGAGATGATCCAAATAGATTTGCTTAGTCTTGCTTGGAACCTGGTAAACGTGGAAAGTGCTGCTTTTGAAGTTGTATTCAAAGATACTGGTGAATATTTAGAGTAAGTGTGAGGTAGGGAAGGAAATAAAAAATCCTCATTCTGCTAATTTACAACACGAGGTATAGGTTTGGGGTAGATGATCTTTGTATGAGAAGCTGTTACCTGTAGCAATTCTGGGTGTATTTTTTGAAGTAGCTTTTAGCGAGGTTAATAACTTCAAAGTTAACTTCTGGAGTTTGCAATAGTGCAGCAAAGCTTTTGGGCATGCTTTGCCATCACTGTAGCTAATGATACGTGGGAAAAGTTGAGATCAGATATTACATCGAAGGTTTTAGCTGTGCTCACAAAGCTTGTTCACTTGGATTTTACTTGCTGGTGCTTTCCATTGTCTCCACGTCTTTGGAGTTCTTTGAAATGTGTGGCTGCCCTGGAACGTGAGGGTGAGAGTATCCTCCTTACTTGTGAGGTCCACTTGCCCCTGGACTGACTCTTATCATAAGCGCTAAACTTTGTGCTGAAGAACCAGTACGTCACTAAAAGGATATATTTTGTTCTTTTCTAGCTTTTGTGCAATAAAGAAATATTTTATACTTCACTGCGCTTTTTGCAACCTTGCAACATTATGGCAGAATGTGGTCAGCAGGATCTTGATTTCTTTTACTGGTGAAGCTGAACATTGAACTGGACTGGCTGTCCCACCTGGGAGTGTGTGTGAAGCTGGCAGTCCCAAAGAAATGACTTTTCCTTGCAGGTTTAGCATGTGTCATGGATAAGTCCTTGATATGAGAACTTGTGCTTTAGTCCATCAAGTTACTTAAAATAAGATACTTCTAAAAGCAAGATTCAAATTTATTATATTACCTTAGCGGGTGGTTTTGAGCATGCGAAGATTTGAGATACTGTTTGCCATCAGAAGAGTGGAAGGAGAGGATAAAAGTAAGCACAACGTGTACTGTGCATGGCCACCACAAAACATCTGCCTTGTTCTCCCCTCGATGTAAAAGAGAAGCAGCTCCGGGTGGCTTGGCCTGGGGCGTCTGAGGGAACACGCAAAAATCTGGACCAATCCCTGACTAAGTTAGTTCATCAGGTTGGCTGTTTCTCTGCTGTTTGTCTCAAATCCTTCTGGAAGGAAAACAGGTAGAGAGATCTCAGGTTTGTTCAAGTCTTGTGTGATGATTAATCCAAAGCGACAGAAGCTTGTGCCTGGATAGGAGAAGAGCTAGGAAAGCTGTTCAGTGTAGAGGAGCCATATTAAAATGCTGTTCACTCTGTATGTCTGGTTTATGGTTTGAATTTAATTATCTTACAGCGGGATCTATCTGGCCACAAGAACATAGTTGGATACATTGACTCCAGTATAAACTCAGTAAGTAGCGGTGACGTCTGGGAAGTGCTGATACTGATGGACTTCTGTCGAGGTGAGTGTGGGCTCCATGTGTTGTTCCTTGGTAGATTTGTCCCTTGTTGTGCAAGCTTCCTGTAAGTGCTGACATCTTTCTTTAAAAAACCCAAATCTGTTCCTAGGCCTGGCCCTTCCTTGGCCACCAAGGAACTGTTTTGAACAAAGTGAAGCCAAAGCTAGGTGTGGAGGAGGGGATGATATGTGAGGCTATGTTGACCCTGTTAATGGGACAGGTGCTGTTTTACTCCTGCCCACAGTGGTCCTGGATCCTGTCTGTTGTGAAGGAGAACCCTTAAATATATATTACTGTTTTCCATAGGCTGGTCCACACAAGAAGTGGCTCTTCTAAAGCTGCCAGGCTGTGGAATGGCATTATTCTTCACTTTATGTCATATTGCAAGCTGTTTCCACTTCAGCCTGACTTAAGATTGTTGTGGGAGAAGTTTGAAATGGGTAATATGAAGCCAAAAAGTATTCCTTTTACCTCTGACCTTTTTGTTGGCTGTCTCTAGCCAGATAGGCTCTTCCAGTCTTTTCCAGCTGTTGCAAAGCTTTGGTCTCTTGTGGCTAGGATGTGGTGTTTGGAGAACGATGCATGTGCTGTGCTCAAATGCCTCTTGCAGGAATAGTGTTAAGCAAAAATAGTGGTTTGACCAGATGACTTTAGAAGTCTGTGGCTGTTTTGGATGGTGGCAGCTGATAGAAATAGATATTCTTGGGACTGTTGGGCTTTTAGCTGAAGTCAGGTGCATTGTAGCAAGAAAAACTAGATGCTAAACATGTATGCTACTGCTTTCTGTTCTGCCGTGCCCTCTTTGCTGCTTTGTTTTGATGCAGGGATCTTGTCTGACTTGTGTTGGGTTTGTTTGCTGGTAAAAGGAAGTACTTTGTGTAGTTTTGCTGAAGAAGTCATTACGTAAACTCTCTGTATGCCTAAAACCTAAATATCACAGAGACTTGCAAGAAAAAGGCCTGGCAGCGCTAGTGTTGCAGACCCCACTGTGGAGGGAAGTGCAAACCACAGCAATTCAGAAAGCACTCTCTCCAGCTGCAGGAGCCTCCCCTCTGTCCCAGATTTTGGGCTGATGAAGTAAAATCCATCTTTCTGAGGTGTTTCCTTCCAACTGAAAGGAAGAAAGCTGCAAGGTGGTATTTATCAAGTGGCTTGCTTTTGCCAGGTGCTCTGCTCGGCACATGCCTGCCTCCGTCTCCAATGTTCAGAGTGAAGCAGAGGAATTGCTGTCATGCACTGGATTTTCTCTTGTTACTTTCCTTTTGTGTCAACACGGTTTCTAAACCAAATCAGCGTGTCTTTGTGTGCAGAACTGCACTTGCTTTCAGTGCAAAATATTCACAGCTGTACTATTCATTAAGATGAGCTTTTCTTTTGTAGCATGAAAATAAAGTTTTCTGACACTCGCGCTGTGAAATAGTAAAGTTTTGCTTTGCCAAAGGAGATTTTTCTCTAGGGTGTTTTGAGGGGGCAAGAACCTCTGTGAGGATTGTTTTGGAAGGGCCTTGACAGCAACAAAACCTCAAAGCTGAGGCAAATTCAAGACTTATTCACGAAAACTTCATTTTTTTTTTTTTTTTTGTATGGAGTTTCCCTTGTTACAGATGGATTTTTAATTCTTTTGCCAGTCTGACTTTAGCCATGCCACTTAGCAGTATATGAGGTTTTTGAGTGTCTCCTGTTCTCCCTCTCCTTGCTTACATGTGGCAAATTATTTTGTGGACTGTGGGTGCCCCAAATTCAGCCTTTTGTTCCTGTAGTCTGACAAAAAAAGTCTTGTTTTGAAGAAGAAAGTAAAAGATGTGTCTCAGAATTACACTGGAGTGCTAACACAGCTAGGTGAATGTGGGCCTTAGAAGCTAACTTGCTGCTCTTGAGGCGTTCAAAGACAAGATGAGATGTCCTATTGCAAGCATGCCTGCCAGCAGATATGCAAAACCCCCTGGGATTTAGGTGAGGAAATGAGAATGAAATGAGATGAATAAGCAGATTGCAAAAAGTCTCTGGGGAAGGCTTAGTGCAAATTTTGAGTTTGATCTTGTGAACTTCTTGTGCGCTGACTGTACAGGCAGAGTTTGATGGGGAGCAGACTAAGACAAGTTCTGTCTGGTAGGACTGGGCCTTCAACCAGGCCAGACCTCACCTTGCGTGCCTGCTCTGATTCTTGGTGTCTGTTTCTCCTCAGGAGGTCAAGTGGTGAACCTCATGAACCAGCGCCTGCAGACAGGGTTCACAGAGAATGAGGTCCTGCAGATCTTCTGTGATACCTGCGAAGCTGTAGCCAGGCTGCATCAGTGTAAAACACCAATAATCCACAGGGATCTGAAGGTGAGTTGTGGACTGCAGTAATACAGCAGGGAGTGTGCCTCCTCCTTCGTGTCTCTGTTTGCCGCCTATGCCACAGCAGACGGGCTTTGAATACCCGTTCTGTGTTTCTGTTGTTAGTAATGAGGAAAAGTGGGCATAAAGACCTCTCTCTATTGGAAGATAAAAAAAGAAATGAGTCTCTCATTCCTGCTTACCATATGTTTAGCATCTATAGATCTATTTAAAACCCACAACTTTTTGTGAAATAATTGTTTTGCACAGGAGATGTGCCAGAACATATCTGATGAATTATTCACAGTGAACTTTCTACCACCTGAAACACTATTGATATTATAAGGTATTTCACAAAAAGCATGCTGTAAATTTGTTTCCTGGACCCACATTAAAAGGATCCCTCCAGAGATGTTGGCCTTGGGGCAGGAGTCGTTAGAAGCTTTTGAAACTGGCGTCTAACTCTCTGCTGACCATGAAAGTGCATTGTAAAACTCTGTGTGCTTAGCTGGGAACAGAGCTAGGCCAGCAGGGAGAGCTTTTGAAAAATCCCATGCCTGTAATCAAACAAACAAAAAGACGTTCCCTTTCCTCTCGACTGGTTCGTAAAATGCCTGAATAATATTCAGCCAAGAAGGAGGTTCCTGCGTACATTTGAAATTCATATGTGCTTTGTGGATCAGGTTCTGTTTTCAGAGCTCCCAGCAAATGTTTGGTTTGTGCTGCTGGCCATTGTTTTGTAGGAGCAAAAGATGCCATGTGTGCCAACAAGAGCCAGGTGACGCGGAGGAAAAAGTCCTCAGGGTCTGGTGTGCTTTGACATGTTTCAAATGATTGTGACCCCAGTTTGAATACATGGAACAAGTCTGACATCTATTTTCTAGAGTGAAACGGGTGGAGTCTTATAAATTTGAGACCTGTGGCAATCATGCAGGCAAGGAAAACTGGGGTGAGAGGATGAGGTTTAGGAACAGGAACCTCTACAATTGATAGTAACGTCTGCTGTTACCTTTTTGAAGAATCCTTAGGGTTTTTTAATAAAGAACAAACTCAGTGTGTGGCATGTGAATAAATTCTGGGACATCTGGGATGGATTAGTGAGTTGATTGTGAGTGTTACTCTCTCCACTGAGTTGCAATTGAAATTGGATGTTATGATCTGATATCTAGCCCACGCTGCGTGCTTAGATCTGTAAAGTTTGCATGGTCTGGCTCTTGGCTCTGCCCAAGGTCAGAGCTCTTCTCTGCTTTGAGACCTGTTCCCTAGTTTAACATCGTATTATTTCTGTTGTGATGACCTCTGGAGCTACATTTGCAATTGAGGATCTAAGTACTAACACAGAATTAATGATTTAGATATGTTTTGAATTTGAGTTCAAATTTAATAATGCCAAGGGGGAGCTGTAATTCCAGAGCAATTCCAAGAGAGATTAAGGTTCAGAAAAGTTTTGTACAGGTTCTGAGTGTGAGGAAAGGCATCCACCGGGTTGGTGTTCTGTTGGGGTGAAGATAACCCTGTTGAAGAGTGGGCAGATGTTGACTTTCCAGACAGCTGCATGGAGACTGGAGGCTTTTTTTGCCTTCCAGTTCTTTGATGTTGCTGTAACACTGGAGGTTCCTGCGCAGAGAACTCTGACGGCAGAAATGGTCGTGTGAATAATTGTTAAGCCCTTTCAGACAAATGCAGCTGGACTAGTTTCAGCAGCCTGCGGCTGTGATTTTGAGTTAACCCAGCAGGCTTTGCCTGAAGCAGAACAACCTCCTGTTGGAACAGTCTCCAACTGGTATGAAGTGAGCAACAGCTGGGGACAGGAGCACCTTTAAGCAGTGTGCCTACAGGCAAAAGTGAGCATCTTGCTGCGAATAAAAGCCATGGAAAAGATAGTGTGTCATGCCTGTGTGTTTATTAAGGTTTTCCTTCCTTATCCGCTGGTTAGCTGTCACGTCCCGCTCTCAGGAAAGAGGGTGGGTAAGTGACTTCAGATTTGTAAATTCCCAATGGCACGGACTAAGGTGAGATAAATCTCAAGGTCCATATAGAAACACTTATTAGCTTACCAAAGTGGTTAGTGTAGCTCTTAACAAGTCCACAGTAATTGGTTAGGTATATAACAAATTATGGCAAGTGGTGACTGTTAGTTAACAACAGGTATAGGACAACTTATGGCAAGCGGTACTTAAGGTCATTACTTAACAACTCTGTTATTTAGTAATTCTAAGAGAAAAGAGAAACTGGAGGATAGAGAAAGGAAAAGACAGAAAGAAAGAGATCACCTGGTTCTAGGGTCTTTTTCAGGGAATCTTCCCAGACATAATCATCTTTCTTGGGAAGAATCCTCCCAGGCACAGTCATCTTCTTTTGTTTCTTCTTTGTTCCCTCCCTAGGGACACTTATTTTCCCCTTCTATGTTTGCTGAATTAGCATGGTCCACCTCAGTTGCTGAGGACAGCCACCCCTCAGGTTTCTCCCTTCTCCCAGGTGATGTGTAGCATGATTTGGGTGGAGGCACGAGTGCCACAGTCATACGTGTTTAGCATGATCTCTGCGATCTTCATTAGTATATGCAGGGTGTGTGCTTTCGTATGCATTTCATGGATAATGAAGCAAAGGTCACTTATCAGACACAACGGCCTTGAGAACTGAGAACTAGCGAGCTCACCACACCAGTGGCAGAACTATCCTGTCTTCACAAGACAGTTCTCCCACACTTTCAGATGCCAGAAGTGTTAGTCTTATCAGTTCTTTGAAGGCCAGGCCTGCAGTATTTATTTGCTTGTGAGTGTTTGAGGCGTTCTATTGAAGGCCTGGAGGGCCTTCTGCCCCTCATCAGGGAACTTACAGTCCGTCTCTCACATTAACTCCCAGGTGCTGTGTCAGTCTGTCCCTGTGTGTTCACAGCTGAATGATGTGCTGTACAGGGGGCAATGTTTAGTTTCATGTCCTTTGATTGGTTGCCATGAAAACAGTATTGATATTGCTTTTCCCTAAAAATTAGGAAGCCTCTCGTGTGCTGCCTCTACCCTCGTTAGGACCCCTGTAAAGGCAGTGTAAGCCTTGCATGGTTATCTTTACTTGTTCATGCAGGTATTTTCCCCACCCTTAGGGTTCATAGGCCATTGCTGCTGCAGGGCATTCCCTAAAAAGTTTTTGTTCTGCTCTCTGGAGTGAGAACACTTGGTATATCTTTGGGTTAGGCCTTTTAGCAGCGAAGAAAAAACGGCCAAACCGTCTTAATGGCTATCTGCTACATTACCCTGGCTGTGAAGTCTCTGCTTCAAAGTTGGAATCTGTGCAGAGAAACTTTAAGTGTCAGACCTCAGAGGAGCAGGGTTTAGTGAGGCTGGAGGGAGGAGAAAATTTGCCTAGGGCTGACGGTAATGATTTACACAACCACTCTGTTCTTAGTGGGAGTTGTTTCCGTAACTTGTTTTACATTTAGCCTTGTATTTCCAGTCTCAAATCCTGTAACTTCTGTTGGTCAAAGCACCAGCTTAGAGACGTCTTTGATTTCTATGGCTTGGAGCTTTCTGCAGTGAGAGGTCTCCCACTGTGATGCTTCTGCTAGTCTGAACCCGTCTGGTTCCAGGAGTAGATGACTGGCTTGCAGAGGAGTGGCTGGTTTTTCTTGAAGTATCCACACAGTAGGATGCAGCAAAACACTCAAGTCAACCCAGAGTCTGCTCTTGATCAAGATATCTTTCTTCTTTCCCTGCTTTCTGAAATAAGCAGAAGGTTGTGCTCTCATGTTAAGGATTTAGTTTCTTCTGCTTTTGTTTTAGGAGGAGTCCTCCTAGCGTTGCACTTCTCTGTGGTCTGTTGCTGGGACTGTTTAGTTTGAGGAAGAGGAGGCTGAGAGGAGAAAGGATGTTGTAGAGAGGTTGGTGCTGGTCTCTTCTCACAGGTAATTAGTGACAGAACAAGAGGGAGTGTCTTCAAGCTGCAACAGGGTAGGTTTAGACTGTATGTTAGAAAAAAATTCTTCCCAAAAAGAGTGGTCAGACACTGGAATAGACTGCCCAGGGAGGAGGTGGAGTCGCCATCCCCGAGCATGGTGAAGATTCGTTTAGATGTGGTGTTGGGGGACATGGTGTAGGGGAGAACGCTGTAGAGTGGGGTTGGTGGTTGGACTCGATGGTCCCAAGGGTCTTTTCCAACCTGAATGATTCTATGATAAGACAGTCACGCTGGACTGCTGTTATCTCTCTGCCTTCCATCGCCCTTCTTTGCAATGCCAAGTCTTGCCCTGATGCCACCAACAAGCCTTTGCCTGGAGTTTGTTGAGATGGCTATGTGTTCAGAGGGCAATATGTGAAATTGTCCTCTAATGTGTTAAACCCTAGTATCAACCATGTTAAGAATATGCCTGTACCAAAATTGGTTAGTGCTCTTCAATGTCACATTGCATGCAGTGAATGCTATGAACTGCTAAACAAGCTTTGTGAAGTAAATCGTGAGTGGCGCCAGGGGAGGACGGGAAGTTGAAACATCTGTGAAGACACCTGAAGGCAGTGATTGGCAAGCAGTCAGAATGTTACCTGAAATGAAAGCCCTCAAAACCAAAAGTAGTTTAGAGAGGAGATATTGCTTTATTCGATGTTGGGTGCTAGGGGGAAAACCCACAAATCTAGCACACCTTACCTGGGTATTCAGCCATTATTTATACACAACATATTCTCATTATTCCGCCTACCTAATACATAACTCCACCTAGGCCTACGTACTCATCGGGATGACCGAATAGTCCTTTTTACCCATGTGTATCAAACGTTGCTGCGTCGGCAAAACACTTCTGCGCAGGCGTGAGCGTCTCGGTGGTTGTTTGGGTAGGGAGACCCCTCCTCACATTATCCTCCTAAGACCCTTCCTCACATTATCCTCTTAAGACCCTTCCTCACATTATCCTCTTAAGGTATTGAGTCATCTCGGGACAGTAAAAGTGTGCTGTAAGGTTGCCCAGCTTCTTGAGAAGGTTCTTTGAAGTCGCCATAACTCTCTTTTAATTGGTAGAAGAACCTTGGAGTGATTAACTACTTCTTGTTATTCTATCCTTGGTGATTAACTACTTCTGGTTGTCTCCTCATTATCACTATCTGTAACATCAGCTCAGTGAATAACTATTTCTATACAGTAAGAAGGTCAGTAATTAGAAACAATTATTTTAGAAACAAAGCACAGGACTGCCTTTGGTAACAAGAAAGTGTACCGCAGTTGTGCATCCCTCACAAATCACTATCTGAACTTAGAAATACCGGCCTTAGAAGCTAGTGCTCTCACAAGAGGATAATGTGTGTTGATTTTTGCTAGTTAAAATTTGCTAGCCTTACTCCTTATCCCTTGCCAACCTGTCTGTGCAGTGTTTTGACCGCTTTACTTAAGCTTTTAGCAAAGAAAGGCATCTGTTTCAGAAGGTAGAGACAGAAGCTAGCTACGTTCATGCAGCTAGCAAAACTTGAGGCAACTCATAGTTTCCCTTAAAGATTTTTGTTTAGGTTCTAAATCTGACCTGAAGTGTTGGGCATGTCAAAGACTGCAGCCAGAGCCATAAGTGCTCAGCAGTGATGAAAACTGGATTGCAGCGGAGTGTGTGATGGGCAGAAGGCACCTCCATACTCTTTAAAAGAGTGTTCTCTGGCCTGGCAGTCAGTAGCTGTAATTCAGGTACTTTGTTTTGCTGTTTGGTTGTGGCTTTTTTTGTTGGCTTTTTTCTGGAAGTTACTGAGCGAGCCTGGTTGCTGCATAGTCCAGTGCTGATGTTCAATAAAACTTGGCTGTTTCAGTGAGAAGTCACATCAGACTTCTCAGATAGAGTGGAAGGATTCTTCTGGAAATGTTTGATGGGTATTTGCAGGGAATAGGGAAAAATGCTGTCAGTGTTGAATCTGCTAGGGAGAACATCAGTGTGCAGGGCTTTATTCAAAGCAGATGGATAGCAGAGGGGGGAAGGGCTGGTGTTTAACCCTTGGTTTCAAGCCAACATTTCCCCCCCAGCTGCTCCAATTTGGCTGCATTTTCTGATGCTTAAAATGCTGACTCATTTTTCTTTCCTTCGTGTAGAGATCATCCTTGATGGGGGGGGGGTCTACTTCTAAGAGTTTTGCTAGCGAATGCTTATGTGGTGATTTTTTTGAAACATATGAGTAGTATGTTTTATCCCATTGTTGTATCTGAGCATTTGGCATTGATTGAAGATAAATATGTTAAAAATTGTGTGCGTTCCCTTGAGAGAACATGCTGTTAATGCCACTGTACAGATGAGGAACTGGTATGGTCTGCCAAAGCAAAGAACTGAACCCAGGTTTTGGTACATCTTACGTCAGTGTCGTAACATTTAGACAGCTTTTTTAAGTAGATGCAAGATAGATTTTTGTTAATGTATGATGAAGTGTGAGTATTTAGGGGAAAGGCAGGGACTTTGCTCATTTTATTTAGGTTTTTTTTCAGCTGTCCTAGGTGTTTGTTTCAGCATTTGTTTCAGTTGCCTGATTCAGGCTACCAAATCATATTTGAAAGAAAGAAAGGGGTCATCTCCTCCTGGAGGAACCTCTGCCGATACAACCACTTTTTAGGGTGTACGGGGTACACAACATGTTCTTGTAACAGGCAACTAAGGTGTGAGCATAAGCTGAGGTTTGTTTTGAATGAGACCCTAAGTGACAGCTGAAATGCAGGCAAAGGTCTGGAGATGTATTATAATTCCATAAAGTATAGAAGCATGTGTGCTGTCATCCATTTGCCTCCTTTCTGCCCCACCAAACAGCGAGGGGTTACAGCCCTTTTTAACCCTGTGCACAGCTTGGATTAGCTGTCCCCAGTTCAGGTGCCAGGCTGGCGGTCAGAGTAGCTCAGGGAAGTTGAGCAGTAAGGACAACAGGACACAGTTCTTCTCCTGAAGCGCATGGTAGTCTTAGTAGAGGCAAGGTGATGTGCTTGCAAAAGGAGGAAGGAGAGGTGGCAGGATGGAAGACAATGTTAAAACTATGCTTCCATGATTTGACTTTTATTTTAGGAGATATGATAGAGTTTCGATGCATATTTTCTTTGCTGTCATGTTACGCTTTTATGTCAGACATGTCTGATATGTCTTCAGGCTCATCTAAAGAAAATGAATGCTTCTTTGTCTGAGTGATTCTGTGTTTGTCTGTGCTCATAGGTTGAAAACATCCTGCTGCACGATCGTGGCCACTATGTCCTGTGTGACTTTGGAAGTGCTACGAACAAATTCCAGAACCCTCAAACAGAAGGGGTGAATGCGGTAGAGGAGGAGATCAAAAAGTAAGTGTGCTTTTCCTTTTAAACTTGGACATGGTATATCTTTGAAGGGTAATTTTTTTCTTACGCTGGGACTAAATTTTACTTAGGCCTGTTGCAGTAGATTGGATGCTGCTGCATAGAGGTGTCTGCTGCAGGTAAATAAGTGCCTGGGGGAAGGTCAAACAATAAATTGAGCTTGATGTAATTGCTCTGGACCTGAAAGACTGAGTGTACTAATGCAAAGAAGTTGCCCACCTTGAGGAGGTAGTGACGTGCTGTGTTATGTATGGGGTCAGTCTGTCTCTGTCCCTCATCTATCTTGGCTTCTTTGAACTGCGATACAGCAGATGACAAAATCTCTGTCCTCCATGAGCCACTTGTCATAAATCCTTGCAGTGACTAAGGGAATGCATGGCCTAACCCCTCAGCCCTTCACAGAAAATTGAAGGACCTTGAGGTGGTAGCAACTTGGTGCACCTTGATGCTTTTGCAGAGGAAATTTAGCTGGCAGTTCAGGAATGGAGCAGATTCCAGGTCCTTGGTCTTGCTACAGTTTTAACAACATCACTGCCGCAAAGTTGCCCGTTCTGTTAATACAATATTCTGGCTAGAAAACAGCATGTTAGAAATGTGTGCAAATGCCTCCTTTTTGTTAGGAATCGATTACACCTGCATGGATTTACTAGACTTGTTTGACTGAAGTTCTCAGAGCACTCCTAGCCTGGCTTTGCAGACCCTTTGGAATGCCCTATTTGTACACTTATTAACAAGCCTACAAAAACTTTGCCTTTAGCAATGCTTTCTTGTGGTCAAGGTAAATAGCATGCAAGGCACCACGTCAGAAATCATAGACCTACTGATAGGAAATCTTGTAAGAATCTCTTAAACTGTGCCACTGTTTCCAGCTCTTCTGTTTGTAGTGATTTGTTAAAATGAGGCAGATTCTAGCTATAGTTTGAGATATTAAATAACTGTTCCCTTGTTTACAGTGACTCTGAGCAGGAGCCCTGGTACCGAAGCCTATTTATTAGGAGCCACGTATCCGGTTACAATCTTTATAATACAGCTGGCCAGAGCCCCAGCAGTGAGGACACTGCAGAGGACATTTGACTACTGTCCTCACTAATACTGTGAATCCTTGAATATTTCTGTTCTAGTTCTTAAAATGACTGTCCTGTTTTGTGAGTAAATTGCTTGCTTTAGAAAGGACATTGGTTACTGCTTTGGTTTCACAGGTCAGTTTGCGGTGGTTAGTATTTTATTGTTAGAGGCGTGTAGCAGATGCTACTGTTTAAAGATTTCACGATAGACTGTCTTCTTTAGTATCTCTTTTCCTAAAACGAATAGGGAAAGAGTGAAGTTTAAATTGTTTGGAAATGCGATATAGTGAAAATGCATCTGATATCCATTTCGAACTTACAGATAGATCTTTCTGCTACAGGTACACTACGTTATCCTATAGAGCACCAGAAATGGTCAACCTCTATAGTGGCAAACTTATTACTACAAAAGCAGACATATGGGTATGTATAAAAACCGTTCATCATCATAAAACCAGACTGCAGCTTGCTTTTGTTACCATAATGACAGGGTAACTTTCTGGCTGGAGCTAACCTAGTTTCCGTAAGAGACTGTGGAGTTTCTGAATAAAGAGTTCCTCTGTTTGACGTTTCTGATGAGTTACTGCTGAGCGGGGTGACTTGTGGATAAGACACGCATGCCTCTTAGCATGCTGCCTCCCATGTGGTTTTAATTTAGAGATGTATGAAATTCCAGGGTTGAACGGTGCAAACCTGATTTCACATCATAAGAGTTAAAACAGAAAATTGAGAGTATTGTGACTTCTTGTGCCTGGGTTGGGTTGCAAGCATGTGAAATCAAAGTTACTGCTCAGAATTTAGTAGAAAACTGCGAAAACAGACCTCCACCCAGGAACAATAGTGTGCTTATCCTGGACAGTGTAACAGAGGTCGCAGTTGTCAAACCTGGCCAAAGACCAAGCTTTTGCACTGCGGTTTCTAATGATGGGTGCAATCTTGCCATGCTTTTCATGTTGAGAGCGAAATGCATCTGTGGTCTAATCTGGCTAACCTGATCGAGAATGGAAGGCTTCCCTTTAGGTGGGATGGAGATGAAAAGAGGTCTGTGCTGTTTGTAGTGTAATGGCAATTGAGCAAATGGGACGTGTTTAAAATGCTAATTCAGAGCATGTTTATATGGTTTGTGAAGCCCTGAGCTAGGAAGTAACAGGGCAGAAGCACTGAGTTTTAATGTATTCTCAATAGCTCTGCATCTGCTTATAGAGGGAAAATTGCTGGTGTGACACCTGCTAGGAAGAGTACTCTGTCCTCTCTGCGAGCTCAGCTCCCAGTCGGGAATGGAGCAGCTCCTGTGGGGCTTCCGCACCGCTGAGTTCAGCAGGAGGTTTGTAGAACTGGGCCCTGTACTAGTGCTGGGTCACTCACCTTGGTGTTTCAGACCCAGAGAGGGAAGGACACAGCTGTAACAGCATGAAAAGACTGTCAGGGCCTCCAAGCTGCCAGGGGAGAATCTAGGATTTACACTCCTTCCTGCAATAATGAGAAAAGGCGGAGACCCAAAGGCTCGAACGGTGTTCTCCTTTCTGGTATGGAAGGAATTGTCTTCTGGTGACCTGCTGAGTATTTCCAAACGCTCATGTGGTGGTGTTCACTGAGGGGCCTCGACTTCAAGGACTGTTGCAGCACTTGTCCCGCTTGTATCCTCCCTTTCCTTAAATCTCATCAAGGTTATTTTAAACTAGAGTGCAATTAATTGTGAAATCCTGTGACAGAAGATATAAGCTGATAATGAGTTGCCTAGGATTAGATAATGTTTTCCCCTCTCCCCTCTGAGATGGTGGGAGTGTTTCATAATTACGCCCTTGTGCAAAATTTTTATTTTCTTTGGAAATAGATGGTGGTTCTTGCTGTCAGAAGCAACACGGAAGTAGATGGAAGCGTGATATAACCTAGCAGCCTGTAGACTTACCTTTATATCTCTCCCTGATTCATATTTATAACGGTTGGGAGGTCGTTTGAACTTAAGCTTGAAAACCATTTTGATTTTTCTTTGTCAGAATAAACGTATTAAGGATGAGGCTTACCCTTTATTTTTGCTATTACTTTGCTTTTTCCTGCCAGTATGCGGCGGAAACAGGCTTTGCCTGTTTAGTGATGTGAAGGGTTACACTGTGTGGAGTATGCGGAGCTGGGAGGGGTGTGATGATACTCACACGATCCCCCAGGTTACAGTAGCTCAGCCTGGTGGTGGAGAGTTCTTCATGTGTTTATCTTCCCACAGAGCTATGCTTGTTTTCAAGTCCATCACAGGCCTGGTGTCACGCGGGACCCCTGTAGTAGAACAACCTAGAGCACTTTCCCTGTTATCTGCAGTGGTGTTTGAGTTGTACCGTTTCCTGCTTTGCTTCTGTTTATTAAATCCTTTGCTCTGTTCTCTCTCTTCAGGCCCTTGGCTGTTTACTGTACAAACTGTGTTATTTCACCTTGCCGTTTGGGGAGAGTCAGGTGGCAATCTGTGATGGCAATTTCACCATTCCAGATAATTCTCGGCACTCGCAAGACATGCACTGCCTCATCCGTGAGTGTCTCTGACAGCGGTATAATCTAATTTCGCAGAACTAAAAAAATAACAGAGGTGTTTTATTCTCATGTTCCCTGCTCCTACAGTAAAACAGTTAGTGTTTCTCCTCTTTTAAAAGATCTGCTTGCACACAGGAGTGGATAAAGTGATCTTTTAGTAGCTTAGGAGATCACTCTTAAAAAGAAATGATGACGAAGAGGTTTCTATTTGGCTGGGCTGTAGTGAACTCCGTGGAAAGGCAGGAAAACGGACAACCGTTTCGTTTAAGAGTTCTACAGAAACTTGCACAATAAGCCTATTTATGCCGAAACGTATTTCTCCAGTAATAAATCTGTTTGGATAAGGAACTGAAAAGAACCACAGTGACTTAGACTGGCGATAAGAATTAATCTTCTGTGAATTGAGAAACAGAACTGAAATTTATAAATAACCCACTGACTAGAGTGAATGTGTAATTAAGGGTAGAATGCACTACTCTTGGCAAAACTGGGATAGCTCTCTTATTTTCAGCACAGCATTTGATTTTTTTTCTTTTTACTAGCCACAATCTTGACTAACATGGTTTGCAGAGCAGCCTGGTGTTTTCTTTGCTTCTGTGGTGGTATATGTGCTGCGGTATAGGTGACTGGCCAGTCTTCCTGCCCCACTGACCAACCAGGGTTGCATCAAGCTCTTTTCCTGTGGGTTCACTTGGAAATGCAGAAGTTGAACCCAATGCTGTTCCTTGGTTGGGCCAGCTGCCCTAGAACCTTCAGTCGATAGCAGCTACAAATTGGTCATAGCTGTATCGGAAAATATCTCCTAGGCCCTCCTGACTGTCTGTCTTACCCCTTCCTCTCTGACCCTGACAGTCAGCTGAGCCCCACTGACCACCGACTGGGTGCTTGGAAGGAGGCATCTGGTTGTCCCAGCTGTCACTCTGCCATAGTGGCTCATGTGAGTCTACCTGTTCTATTGCTCTGATGTGAGTGTCTCTGTCTTTTGAAGGGTATATGCTTGAGCCAGACCCTGATAAGAGACCTGATATTTATCAAGTCTCCTACTTTGCATTCAGATTGGCAAAGAAGGAATGCCCAGTCCAGAATGTCCAGGTGAGTGTGACAAAGGAGTGGGCTGATGTAGGGCTTTGTGGGAGGGGACACGGAGAGGGGAGGGAGCAATTGCTGAATACTGGGCATCCTGCCTTATTCTGCTGGTGGTTCCCCGGTTCTGTAATTAGGAAGGTCTGTTTTTTGTTTGGGGTGGGGTCAGGAATCAGGGTTTTGTCTCATACCTTGTTTATTTCTGTTTGTCCCTGATTTACCTCCTCACCCGGTTACCAGGGTGAGGCCAACCAAGAGATCTTGTGCATGTGAACATGGAAAATTAGGCCATGCTCGTGAAACCGATTTGATTTCCAGGCATATTCATCATAGCGTGTGTAATTTGTGCTGCAGTTGGTTTTAAACATAGCGGGTTTGTTTCTGCCATCTGGCTGGGACTAGTGAACTTTACATTTGAACTGCATCACAACCATCTGCCCTTTCTCAGCGTATCTTTATAGACTTCAATTGAAAAATAGAGTTGAAAAGTATTTTCTTATGATGTTATGGACATCTGTGACACGATGCTTTTTTTGTTATTTCCTGGTAAGAAGAAACCTTTTTTCTTTCCCCCATGTTCAGGTGGTTATTTCTGTCCTTTATGAAGAGGATGTGGGTTTGGTACTGTTATACCTGTATTTTTTATAGCAGTATTAGAAAGTATTGCTACTGTTCTCCCCAGGTTGTCTTAAAAGTACACAGATTCTGCTATGAAGATTTGTATTCAGATTCCACACGTAGTAAATGGTGAAAAAGCTGAACTGTGTGTTTTCCCTGGTAAAGACACTCCCAGACGACTGTCTTCTCATGACATTTACATTGAGCAGTTTGTCCTGTGTCCAACGTGAAGAATAATTGCTTTGGGGATCCCCCAGTTTCCCCATTTCATTGCGATGCTTTTGAAAAATATTTCTGACTGTTTTCTGCCCTTAAAATACAAAATTCTGTGGTTTTGGGATCTGCAGAACTCTCCAATCCCCACTAAACTCCCAGACCCGGTTAAAGCAAGTGAAGCTGCTGCAAAGAAGAGTCAACCAAAGGCCAGGTAACTACATCTGCATTATGCTCAGCCCCCTCTCTTTTCATTGTCTGTTGTGTCTCTGCTGTTTACTAGGAAAGATGCTTGGTATATTTAGTTTGTGGGCTTATATTTACACGTGGAGACAAACATTGTAGTCCTGAGGCTTCTGTTTCAATGACATAAATAACCATTGATCTGAGAGACAGAAAACGCAGATATTAGGGGAAACTTTTCAGCAGGGGGAGGGTGTGTGACGTGGGCAATACTCAGCATGACTCAACAGCTAGGCTTTTTGAACTGAAGACCCTGCTTGACAGCAGCACTTGAAGTTCATGAAGTTAAATGAATCTCCTGTGTCATCCATGTGGAGGCAGGACCCAGAGTACCTGAGAGCACAGTCAGGAGAAAGCCTGCAGTGGGCCTGGAATTGGCCCAGAGAAAGCGAGTCTGATGAGAAACCACGTTGGGGACTATTGCTGTTTGAGTTCCACCCTTGGCAGATGATAACCTGACACAGCAATTACTGTATGAAATTGCTGTGATTTCTGCAAGAGTCCTGTAATTTTTTCGGGGGGGGGGGGGNGCCCAAGCAGTCTCCCTCCGAAGAGCCCAATTAGTGGGGAAACCACTGTACTGCTGTGGTTTTTCTTCCCTCCTGCTGCTGCTAGCTCTTCTTGTGATCCTGTAATGGAGACTTGTAAATTCTGTTGGACAAAACTTGTATCTTATTTTACTGCAAAGTGAGCAGTACAGCAGTGGGCACTCCAAAACCAATGGTTTTCTTCAGACTCTGAAATAGGGCATCCCTCCTCCTGTCTGTTAGTCCCAGGACTCTGCTTTGTTTGCTTTTATAATTGAGTGCAGTTACCCTCACGTAAGTAGAACAACTTGATATCTAACAAGCAGATGTACCCACGGAAGGGCAGGTGCTGTCTCGCTTCCTGGCTCTGTTGCTGTGCATTTTTGGAACTCGGTAAATATTGAGCAGAGATCAGAAGAGATCCAGTGACCTGATTCTAGGGTAGATGTACTGAAGTTAAGGTACTTCTAAAGACGGCAACTTTGACAACTCTGCCCAAAAGGTACCAGCTGGTCTTAAACCAATTTATGTTCTTCATCTGCTCATCCACAGCTCTAAGTGGATTTAAACAATATGCTGTACCAAATATTTGAATGAGTTGAGTGATTTTTACAAGTTCCAGCTGTCCAACAGGAGAACACACCACAGTTGGCCAAAAAGTCAAAATGATAGCATTGAATTAATTGTTGTGGATACATCCTTTAAGTTTTACTGTGCTTGCGGTTTTCTGGGAAGAGTCAGCTTGTGTGTCTGGATGCCCACAAGTGTTTCTCACCTTTATCAGTCACATACTGCTGAAGTATTGGATGAGGTTTTTAAACCCTGCTGTGTGTTGCATGCACCAACTGTCAGGCTATCAAAGACTGTGCTCTTACTGTTCTTCATTTTATTCCTTACCTTATTTTGTAGGCTGACAGATCCCATCCCTACAACAGAAACTTCCATAGCACCCCGCCAGAGACCTAAAGCAGGACAGACACAACCCAACCCTGGAATTTTACCCATTCAGCCAGCCCTGACGCCTAGGAAGAGACCCACAGCTCCAGCAGCCATTCAGCCACAAGGTGAAATGGTGTTCCCTGTGCAGTGCCTTTTGGCCAGGCGCTGTGTGCTGCAAGGCTGTGGTGCACCATGATCTAATGGATCTGTATTATGCTTTTTCCTCCCAGTTGCAGGGCCTGCTGCCCTGGGCAGTGGGCAGCCTTCGCTCCCTGCCAGTGTCCCCCAGCAAAAAGCAGCCCCTCAACAGACTCCAGCACAGCCACAAGCCAAGCAGGCGCCAGCTCCGCAGCAGGCCCCACAGGTGCAGCCCCAGGTCCCTTCTACCCAGCCACAAGCCACGCCTCAGCATCAACAGCAGCTTTTCTTGAAGCAGCAGCTTCTGCAACAGCAGCAACAGCAACAGGCTGCGTATTACCAGCAGCAGCAGCAGATGATGCAAGCTCAGCAGGTAGATGTGTGGCTGTGTTTGTTATGTGCTTCCTGTGCTAGAGGCCTGTAAGGCCGTATCTTTGCATTTATGGCAAGTCCCCTTTTTTTTGGGGGGGGGGGATAGGTGCAGTTTTTAGGCATTTTCCAATGCATCTCCAGTTCTCTAGCAAGATTTTTTTGCTACGCGAGGCTGACGTTCTCAGCTGTCAATGTGGAAGGCCTTGAGATAGTTTTGTCAAGTACAAACATAAAATAAGCATTGCTGGTTAAGATTTTACAGCTCCAAGTGTTTCAGGGTCTTGAGGTCAATGCCCAACTGTTAAGCAGAGGGGTGCAGTTTCTCTTCTGCTCTCTTTGTGATACAAGAAACCTGGCATGCTTTTTCAACGGTAAGATTCAGGTTTGGTTTTGTGGCAGACTGCGGTGATAGGGAGGCCTGTGAAAACATGATGTGTTAGACAGGATGTGTCTAGATGAGACTTGCGTACTTAACTGCAGTGTTTATAGCAGCACAGATCTCTGCTAAAGCATATTTAACAGAGGAAGCAAAGGGATAGTAAACCTTCCTATCCTGGGGAAAGGTTCAGATTTGATAAAGATGGAGGAAGGAGTTTGGGACCATGGGACAGTCTGTGCTGTGGGAGCCCAGTATGGGCAGGTGTAATACAGGAAGGATCTGACCTTAGACCAAGAGGCAGTTTTCCACCACGCCTCTGCAGATGGTTTCCAGGCCATCGTAGCCTGTTACTGCTTTGCCACTTGCAGTGGCTGTGACCATTCCTGAGGCTGGCCCGGAGTTCTGGTCCTGGTACTCCAGTTCCCAGCTGCACAGCAAGTGGCTCAACAAGTGGTTTGTTTTCCAGTTCCCAGTGATGCAGCAAGGAGCACCAGCACAGCAGCAGCTGATGCAGAACTATTACCAGCAGCAGCAACAGCAGCAGATGATGGCCCAGCAGGCAGCAATGCAGCAGAAGACAGCAGTAGCAGCAGTTCAGCAAAAGCAACAAACCCCAGCGCAGCCCCCCCAGGCCCAGCAAAGCGTGGCCCAGACAGCGCAGCCACAGGAGCAAGTGGTAAGAGCCTTGCGGGGAGGAGTCAGGCAGCGGGATTTGGAGTTCTGGCAAGTGCTTTCCAGGTCCTTTCTGTCTTTGTGCAGGGCAGCTGGCTTTTCAGCCCCACAGAGCCCAGGTAATAGGTGCTCCAGGGCCTACTGGCCCCTGGCACGTTATTCCTGAGTCACAGGTCTTGGCACTAACCTTGCTGCATCAGAGACACATGCAGTTATTTGGGCTGCTTTTCCTAGCGAGTTGCTCTACTCTGGAGTTGTGCTCCCTAGAAAGAAGATGAGCAGATGATGAGTAGAAAGCAGATGAGAAGATAAAAGTAGCTGCTTAATGCAGCTTCTCTTTATCCCTCCCCTGTCATGCTGCCTTAGAAGGTGTGTGATAAACTCTTAAAAATTATTTGTACTAATTGCATCAGGATGGGTACCAGGCAACCAGCTTCATGTTGCTGCTTGTTTGGGAAACTTCCATATTGTATTCATGGCTCTTGTGCAGAGGAAGGCGCAAGCAACCTTCCTAGTTGTTTCTGGTGTTGGGATAACTTTTTTTTTTAATGAATACTATGGAAAGGAAACTTTTCAAACATAAAATCAATAAATAATCCACTTTACTAATCATCTGAACGTGTGTCCAAAATAAATGCTCTTTACTTAATGGAAAACGTGGCTGTCTGCAACAGGGAAATGGCCAGCTGCCCGCAGTGTGACAGGCAGGGGCACTGTGCCAGGGGCAGGATCCTTGTTCCCAAAGTGTCCTGCAGTACATATGGGAAGAAGCTGTGCCCTTTACTTTCATTCTTGCACAATCCCACCCGCTTTTGCTTGGTTTTCGGAGTCCCTGACTCCAGCATGTGTTGGAAAGCAAGCGTGTGCAGGCGTCAGGTAAGAGGACGCTGCCCTTTATTTTCCCGTACCAGGTTGCACGTGTGCAAAGCAATCAGTATCTGATAATAAACCACTTCAGGTACGCAATATTTGTGTCCAACTAAGGGTCAATTTGTGCTTACTTCTTCATGAGTTGCCAGTCATTCAGGGCCTAATTCACCTCTTGAGCATGCTTACTTTGAAGTGACAGCAGGAATTAATTTGACTAATAATCTCCATGAGGCAGTGACCTGTGCAATGCTCGGGGGAAGCATTGTTTGCTTTATTCTCTATTAATTTTCAGGACTAAGCTGGTTGTTAGGGTGGGTGACCAGTTTGAGTGGAAATGGTGTGTTCCTGGTCTTGTTATTGATTTGCTGAATGACCCAGGGCAAGTCAGTTTATTGAAATTGGTGGGAGGTTATCAGCACTTGCAGACAGGTCTTGGCTGATGCCCGTTATTACGCTGTTCCTTTTACAAGAGAAATGCCCAAAACATAGTGTTGAAGCGCATCTCTAGAGAGCTTTGCTGTGATTTACTGGTACAAAAACAGTCTTAATTTTAATAAATCACTTGGATTGAAAATTAGCCTTAACCCTCAGGATGGCTGATTGTATTGGATGTATCTGGACACTTTTTCACTCCTGTAGCAGTCAGGAGGGAAAAAGCAGTCACTGACTCCTTTAAAAATGATAGTGAGACATGGTCTCTGCAGAGCAGAGTCTCTGAGCAGAAGATACCAAGCCAGGACATGTCAAAACCTTTCATGTTGCAAGATTTCATCTTAATAAGCTCTGCATTCATTCCTGTGGGGATTTCGGCACTGTCCTTTTATTTCTCAGCACCAAATGTACTGTTCTGCAGTGACCTATATAGCGAAACGTAAGGTGGATGCATCAGAAGCAGTCAGGTCGGCTTGCTTCTCAGCTGCAATGAATTAGTCTGCCTGAAAATGCCAGATGAAAAGCAAGACAGCTTATGGCTTGTTTGCCTCGCCCCACTGTAGTTAAGCACCACACTGGGGATGTGTCTCTCTTCTCATTGCTCTTTTAGGTCTTTCTGAGTCTTTTATCTGATTTCTGTAGTTGAAAATGGCCTGGGATGATGTGGGGTGGGGAACAGGGAGCCAGTGCCCAGGCAGTGGAGGTGACAAGCCCAGCTTTCTGCTCTTTGCGTCCTGATTTTTCTGCTTTAAATCCAAACACGATATCTCACTGACAGAGATTTTTGAAAAAAAATCACATAACTGGAAGTGATGCTGTCGTTTATCACCACAAAACAGTATTTCAAACATTTATAGGTTTGGGAGTTTAACAGAAGACTGAGGTAATGGAAAAATAAGATTAGTTTGAGGAAACCCCTGAAGTTTCTAAAGGGCTTGTAGCTGGACTATCTTGACTTATGCCTAAACCAAATGTGCCTGGTTTTCTCCTCCTTATTTTGGTGACAAATGTTGTTCCTCTGGTGCTTTTGTTTTTTTTGCCTAAGAGTTCCATGCACAAGATTTCTGCAGAAGACCTGTACTGCTTTAGGGATTTGACCCCAATCACACATGATCTGCTGGAGGAAGTTCTGCTCTTCACCTTGCTCTTCACCTTACTCCCACTCCATGTGTCCATATGGCAAGACTCCTGTACACTCTGAGATGGTTTCTTTTTTCACCTCTGCCCTCGATCTCAGCCTCTTTACCCGTGAGCAAGTTTCAGGGACCAGCTAGCCTTTAATGCCAAGCACTAATAGGGACTTTGCCTCCAGAGCTGCACAATAGAAAGGGGAGAAAGTCTCTGCTTGTGCATTTGTATTAACCCTGAAATACAGCAAATTCCCCCTGCCCCCAATTCTTTTGTTTGTGTGGGGTTTTCTCCCCTCCAGACTGTCACCAATCC
Organism: Rhinoptilus africanus; assembly: GCA_013400135.1. Classification (NCBI taxonomy): domain Eukaryota; kingdom Metazoa; phylum Chordata; class Aves; order Charadriiformes; family Glareolidae; genus Rhinoptilus; species Rhinoptilus africanus. The sequence continues at coordinate 26,843 of VXBO01002008.1, forward strand.
ATGACTTGAAGGTCAGATCCTCCAGCATATAGCTGTTTTTTCATCGTGACTGTTGTTCATGAACAAGGACGTACCATTTTACTTTCTCTCCTAGGTGCAGGCACAAATGAGGCAACAGCAAAAGCCTCAGACCACTCCCTCCACAGCAGTGCAAGGGCAGAAGCTGGGCTCTCTCACCCCTCCGTCCTCCCCCAAGACGCAGCGTGCAGGACACAGGAGGATTCTGAGCGATGTGACCCACAGTGCAGTTTTTGGGGTTCCAGCCAGCAAGTCTACCCAGCTCCTGCAGGCAGCTGCTGCTGAAGCCAGTCTCAACAAGTCCAAGTAGGTGGCTGCTCACTTAGTGTCAAAGAGTGTAGAGGGAGGAGGGGGTAGAAGAGGCTCTTTGGAGATCTCCTAGGCAAAACTCTGAGATGAAGGTAGGCAGCAAACTCTGTGAGGTCTAAATGAGTCTTTGCCTTCCCAAGATCACAGTTTAGGGCTTGGCAGAAAGTTGCTGAAAAACTTCTGCGAGGGCAGAGGTCCTCCTGAGTGCTTCCGTGCTCCCCAAAAGCTAAAGAAACAGGACCTTCCTCTGGATTACAGAAGCTAACATCGTTTTGGCTGTTCTACCAGTAGCCCTGGTGCATGCTTCATGCTTGCCGCTTAGCATCGGTGCTTCCCCAGGAGTACTTGCTGGGTCACTTTTACAGTGCCTACAGGCAGGAAGCCTCCACGTGGGCATTGCAGAAGATTCTTTCAAATAGGATGTTTATGATGCTTCTTTTAATCCCTGACACCAGTCTGTCCAACCAGATTATGAGTAGGTAAGGTCCCAGCTTTCTGGTCATGCAAGTACAGGAACTTGTGCTGAGTGTTTTAAGTAGGAAGTAATTATAATGCAGTAGCTTGGACCAGCTCGTAGTGCTGGCCAGAGGATTTCAGATGGGTTATTAATGACTCTTGTTTGATTGGGATGATCACATCCAGATCTGCTTCCACCACACCCTCGGGTTCCCCAAGGACCTCACAGCAGAACGTCTATAACCCACCTGATGTCTCCACGTGGAATCCCTTTGATGATGATAACTTCTCCAAGCTCACAGCTGAGGAGCTGCTGAACAAGGACTTTGCAAAGCTAGGTGACGGTAGGTTCAAGGAGATGGTTTAATACCAACCTACTCTCCAAATGGAAAATGTCATGGAATGATGATGCTTTCGGTCAGATGCTGCTGGGGTGTTCCCGTGTTATCATGGTCCTCTGTGCCTGTAAGAGCTAAAGCCTTCCAGTTTCCCTTCTTAGTCCCTGTCCTCTTCGCTGAGCAATTGCAATTAAATGAGCATGATCCTCAAAGGTACTAACTGCTTTTAAAGTGGCCTTGCTCAGTGGGTTGTAGAAACTACAGTTTAAACTCTGCTTCATCTGCAAGTTGATTTGCAGGAAGGGACTTAAGTCACATACTGAAATAGTGTCCTAAAAATCTAGGTAAGTAAGCAACCTTCAGAATGGAAGTTTTTCCCCTAAATCTGTGTCTGGCATTTCAGGGAAAGCTCCAGAAAAGATGAACAGTTCCACAGAGAACTTGATTCCGGGTTTCCAGCCAGCTTCATCCACAGCCCAGGCAGATGCATTCAGTGGCTCTTCCTTTGCTGCTGGATCAGGTGAGTTGGTGAATGCATCTTGGAGGGCAATACCCTGGTCAGCACTGCAGAAAAATGGCAACTCCTTGTCGTAGCCTCTTTAGAAGGCAGGTAAAACTGATGTGAATTGAGCTGGGCCTTGGCCTGTAGGATAGGGTTGGCCCTTCAGTACAGAAGGGAAGGCAGGAATGGCACATGTACTTGTCACAGTTGGGTAGTAGAGACAGGAGGCACTGTCTATAGGCAAAGGTGAGGCTTTTGGTGAGGAAAGAAACTAAATGAGCCCTTTAAGGTCACAAGAAAGCTTCTTAACATGTTGAAGTTCCATGCAGCTGATAATTAGAAGTAAAATATGTAGCTTGCAATAAGGGAATTGGACTTGGAGCCACTGGTCAGACATGCTGGAGGATATTCCTTGCCTGCAGTTGTTGGGCTGCGTGAAGGAGGAGTGGAGCAAGGATAATAACGTTTCCGCTGCTGAACAGCTGAGACAGGAGAGAGCGGGGAAAATCCTCGGAGGAGAGCACAGTTAGGGTCGTAACTGACATGTTAAATGGTGAAGGCAAGAAGCTTTGCACTGGGTCCAGAGGCCAGGAGTCCTTGGCTGGTCTAAGAAGCTTTTCTGCTGAGGCTTCTGCGTGTGCGACCTTGTCTGATGTCTCCTTTGGTACTTGGGTACTAAGGTTTTGCTGTGAGCAGCCCCATCTATGCTGAAAAAACTCGGTGAGTGCTGCTGCTTTAGCTCTTCAGCATCAGTTCTCACTGAACACGGCAAAGACCTCCCAAGCACAGCATTGGAAAACTGCTTTCAGGAGCCCTAGATGCAAGTAATCCTCTCCCCCATCTTATGCAGCCATTGTTACTGGTGACAAATACGACTGTTTGATGCTTCCTCACTGAAGCACACCAACCCTTGGGGAGAGGAATCCTGGGAAGAGACTGAAGAATCCTTTGTGGGGCAAGAAGCAACAAATCTATTTACGCTTATTTCTACTTATAAAAAGAGATTTAGAGGAGCTTATAACTGCGCTTGGTATTGTTGGCTCTTACCTGAGAACTAAGGAGTTGGAGTCCATGATGCAAGAGAGCTCTTGGGGGTTTCTTTCTGAGTTTGTCCAGCTATTCAGTGCCCTGTGAACAGTTGATGATGTTCCATCAGCCGTTGTGGAGTAATGTGGAGTGGCAGCAGCTCCAGATTCAGCTGTAATGTACTTTCTGCAAAGCCTAGAAGCATCTGCATGTCCTGGGCTTTCTGGACACTGTGGCATGTTGATTCTTTTCGTAGTTGTCTTTAAAATGCGCCCCTTGACTCTCCTGTCCTGAGGTTTGGCATAGGAAGGTGTCTTGGGAATTCAGTGCTGGCACTGGGCTGAATGTTTGTAGCCCTCTTCTTTTTCTTTCCCCGTGGATATGAGCCTGCCTAAGCCTGTCTGATGTGAGATGCTGTACCTTTTATTTCAGGCAAAGAGGCCTAATGTTGGGGCTGGCCTGCCATGTGCCCTTTGTTGAGGCATTTCACCTTTTGTGCCACTGTAAAGTGAGATAATAGTACTTCCCTTTCATAGAACATTTGGAGATCTGTGGGTTAAATTGTGTTGGAGAGCTACATGGTAATAGTTGTGGTTTTCTCTTTTTCACTAGGAACATAAGCTTGTTCTGAGTGTTCGTGTGTGTTCTTGTCAGGCTCTAGCTTGGACTCTGTAATATTGAGCTATGCTTGTGCTGAGATTTCGCTTGAAGCTTTCTGCTATTCTCTCTGCTCCTTTTCACTCTGCCTTTTGTCTTCCCGGTTACCAGCTGAAAAAACGAAAGACATTCTGAGTCTGGACGCTAGCCCTCCTCTTCTGACTGTGCCTGATCCTTTCATTCCTCTCACGTTATCTGACACACCAGGTAACCAGAACTGAGTCTGTGGAGGGGGGCAGATTCTTGTTTGTTTTGTACTCTTAACCTTCCAGTTCTATTTCTAGGCACACCTGAAATGGTGCTGGGCGCTGACAAGCTCTGCTGAACTCAGTGGTAGCAAGGATGTGTAGCGCTTTCTGCCATTGAATATCTGCTTGGTGGTGGGAGTGGTGCTGAGCACGGGAGCGCTTTGTTTTCATGGCAGGCCCCGGGGTTATCGTATCGTTTCTAATGCCAACAGTGTTGGTGTCTTTAAAGGTTCAGCATTCAAAGCCAAAATAATCACTGGGTAATTACCTCTTCTGACCTAAGCCATTTTCAGATTGGTCTCTGCCTTTGAAATTGTAGTTTTATTATTGTTAATATTTCTTTCCCTTAAGAGTCAGTGTTTCTTTGGCTTCCAAGGTCTATGCGTGCTTCACGTGAAGCACAAGTTAACACGTCACCTTTTCTGATTTGGCAAAATTTTCCTGGTGCAGATGGTAGCTATTTCCATTTACTTTGCCGTACTACTTAAGTCTTCCCTGTGTGCACACTTCGGACTGCAGCAGCCAACACTTTTTAGCACAAGATTAGGTAAGTGCTTAGGAGCTTATTTGCGAATCAGTGGGATTTTGAATATGGTAATGTTTTTGTCTTCAAGTTTCTCTAAGGCCTCTGGCAAATGTGTGTCACACGTCCCTTCTTGTCAGATAGCCCCAGAAGACAAGCGCTTGTTACAGCTCTCGCCCTTGTCCTCAGCTCAAGTTGTGGATCACTGGTGGTTTGGCAGTAGAGGACCCAAGCTTCGTAACATCGTGCTTTTAAAGATGGAAAGTTCAGCAATTCAGGGAAAAAAAAAATTATCTATTTTTTTCCATAACTGATTGGAACTTGTTTTCTTCTGGTTGATGCTCTAAGAGCATGAGAAATGTGTTTTGGTTCAAAGGGGATTTTGCTCATAAATGCTGCAGTTCAAGAAAAGCAGAATTTACAGGCTTTCTCCCCTGTGTGAGTGTTTGCCAGGACCTGACCTGCCCAGCTATAATCTGAAAAGAACCTCTAGAAGGCAGATAGCTGCATGTTTGTCTTCCCCCCACAAAAGCTGTTGGAAGGGTTGGTTTTCCTGACCTGAAGTCTCTTGGCCCAGACCAATACTTAGTTCTCTGCCAGCGTGCTCAAGGCATACAGTTCCATACCAAGACAGTTGTTTCCCTTATTGCCCACTGCATTTTGATACAGCACAACCGTAAGAAGCACCAGTCGCATCCTTAGCTGTGGGAGACCTGAAATTCCTTATAGCACAGAAACCACTGGAGAAATTCCTTTCAGCTCCGCCTTGGGTGTAAACTGTCAGAGCAGCAGTTGTCTGCGCTTTTTGTGGTGCCAGGTTGCTCAGCCCACAGATCTGGCCCTGACCAGTTGTGTGTCTTTGCAGGCAGGTGCCAAACCTTCTTTTGCTAATCCCTCTGCCTGTGGGGTCCTGTTGAGTTCAGTGGGTGCCCTTCCATGGGGCAAAGCGGGGGGCAGGGGCATGCAGGAGATAGGGCTTTGTTGTCTCTGCAGGAACCTGCAGGAAGCTATCTCTGATTTAGTGTTCTGTTGGGTTTTCTTTTTTACATAAAATTTTTCAAGTACCAGACATACAGACTTATCCTTAGCTTTGAAAACTGAGAAGGGTTGGCTGTGCTTGTAAATTCAACAGAAAAGATAAAAATCCTGGATTTGGACTCAGCTTTTCAATCTGTGTGTCTGTCATGCCAGTAGTCATCTTTGTCCCTCTGTGTCTGCATTACCTCTGCAGAAACATCCCCACCGAGATCTTGGACATGAGGGATGTGCTGACTTGCATGTGAAAGGTGTTTTTTTAGGAGTGACCCTCGGGTCAGTAGAGCTGAGATTGAGTTTAGTCTCTTAGTGGATCAGCATCTCCAGTTGCACATGTCCAAGCTGCTGTAGTTTTGTGCAGAAGCAGCTGAATTTCTTTGGATGGTTGCTAAATGCTTGCTTTCTGCTTGGAATATTTTTATTTCTGGGAAAACCCTGACAGTGAATCTCATTGCTTTGAAAAGATTTTGTCTGTCTTTTTATAGACTAGGAACATGCATAGCCCTTTCCGGAGTAAAATCATGAGCCTTAACCTCTTGGTTACAAGAACGGTGTTGTTCAGGAAGGCTTTCAGTACAGGCATAAGTGAGGCTTTGATTTGGTATTTCCCCTGTTTGTTGTACAGAGCCAGTTTTGTCAGCTCTGCGCTCTGAACCTGAGGCAGCTGAGGCTCTGGCTGAGAGCTCAGCTGCTTTTTTTGCTTAAGCCACAAGCTTGCTCCTTGTGCTGGCACCAGAGAGTGCAGGTGGCATCGCTTGAGTGTTGGCCGGAGACCTCCTTGGGCTTGACCACCTTCCCCCTGCTTGCTTAGAAGGACAGATGAGGCTTTCTATCACAGATTGCTGAGAAACAAGTAAAGGATGCTTAACACGTGACAAATAGCAACGGGGTGCATCCCCAGACAGCTGAAATATGTTCAAATAGAGGATCGCGCTGCTGTGGAGCTACAGCCAACAGATGTGGCTCTAGGTCTGACTGCGCTGCTTGTGGGTTTAGATCATGCTTTTGGTTCTGTGCAGTCAGTTAAATGTGTACAGTGAAGGCAAACCTTGGGCAGCAAGTTCTAGCAGACTGCCCCGTTTCCGTGGATCGCAGTGTTGGAGATGCTCAGTATCTTAGAGGAGGTTGGTTTTCGCTTGCTGTGGGTAACAAGCCCCTCAGTATGTGCTTCTAGAGAATAGGTAATGTAGCACGCTATAGAAGGCGGAAATACCAGCTCTGGACAATAATCAAGTGGAAGTGGAATGATTTTCAGTATATTCCTCCTTGTCCAATGTGTAATGTCTGCAATTCTTAATGGAACTGTAACTAGTAAGAGGAACTGGCAAGAGAGATGTAAAAATATGGCAAAACATCTGTTAAAATAAGGGAGAATTAAATATTCATACTGAAAACATTTTTTCCTTGTTCATGTATAGGAAAGTGAGCCAAGTTCTTAATAAGCTTATTGCAGGCTTCACTGCCGATTAATCGTGATGGACTATTTGGTCAGAATAGTAATTTTTCTGCTACGTGTGGCTACTTAATGTCTATCAGTATGAATTTGGCTCATACATGCATGGGAGGCTGAATTTTGCACAGGATATTCTGGAGACCTGAAATTAAACTGAGTTATGAAGTTTCAAGGCAGATTCTTCCCTTTGTCATTGAGGCGTCGCTCCATGAATAGTCCCAAGTATAGAGTTTTTATGCCCATTACGTACAGTAGGTTTTGTTTCTTTTGACTTCATTTTTATTGGCATGAATGGACTTTGGACTCAATCCTGAAAACCTGCTTTGTGGAAGTATTTAAGTAGAAGTTTGATGCAGGGCATGTGAATACTTCTGCTTTAGCCCATGTCCCTTATTAATCTCTGAAGTTGAAATGCTTAAGTGCTGTCTTGACGTAGTTACCCACACTCTTCAGACACCCAGGAAAGGTTTTAGGTATATTCTCTTCTCTCTAGACACAACTGCTCAGATAAACAAGTTTTTGAGTAAGTGAAGGGTGGACCCAGTGAAATGCCCTCTGAGATACTGCCAAAAATATTCCTTGCCAATGGCTTGAGGGCTGGTTTGTTTGAGGTGGGAGGGGGGCGTCTCCTCCTTACTCTAGTTCCAGGTCAATGTTTGTTTCCCAGGAGCCCTGTGCTATTGGCAGTCCTGCCGTATTTTTTCCTCTCTGCAGAAGAGGAGAGAGAAGAGGTGGTGGGTCCGTGGCAGCAGAGCAAGGAGGAGTTGTTCAGCAGCAGCAATGAGGTGTGAGAGCCGAGGAGGAGCTCTGCTCTTCCCTGTTGCTGGATAGAGGGCAAACTCCTCTGGGCTGTGGATCGCACCGCGCGGATTCATGTGCGGGCTCTGTCTGTGTGTGTGCAGGCGGGTGGTGCTGGTGGCCTCTCTGCATCAGTGCCGAGCACAACGCTGTCTTTGCACAATGAGTCAATCCTTTTTTACCCCATTTCAAAAGAAAGCGGACCGTTCTTTGTGAATTTACACAACCATTTACTCCCTGTAATAATTCAGCATCTTAGCTGCAGCTGAGACACAAATATGCCTTTAGGGTAGCTATTTGTTTGGAGAACAGCAACACCAAGCAGCCTGTGATATTGTCTTGGCCATAACGGCAAGTGAGATAAGAGAAATCCCATGGCTGGCACAGCGAAGTAAATATGCAGGCATAGCTGAGGAAGGAAACGCGGGCCAAGAAAGCATGCCAGTGCCATCTGGGCACACACTGGATTCTCATTGTTGATGAAAAGGCAAATGGTGTTGCGTATTAAATAGTCATTGTCATGTTGGAGTTCTCCAAAGCTTTTAAATAGCACTTTAAGGACTATTTTTGCCTCTTTATTTCCTTCAAATACTCACAGAATCACAGGGTTGG
>VXBO01002010.1:12086-26499 GCA_013400135.1 Rhinoptilus africanus
CCAGATCCCTCTGCAAATGGAGGGGCTGCACACAGGAGGGAGCGATCCCCACCCAGGCAGGGCCGGTGGGCTCAGGGAGTGCTCTGGGAAAGCTTGTCTCCTTCCCTTTGGACCCTTTCCTCCGCTTCGCTGGAATTTCTCCCCCGCTGCCATGACTGAATGAGCTCCCGACCCTGCAGGAGCCTTCCTCCGGCTCCTCTCCTTCAGCAAGCGGCGGATTTCCCTCTCTTTTCTCCCGGAGGGCTCCTCCTCCCCTCTCCTGTCCTGGGGAAGCTGGGCTGGGTTTTGTTGACAGAAAGTGCTTTCTTTATCTGTCTCTCTGAAGTGGGAGTCTGCAGCCCTCTGGGGTCGGTGCCAGCCCTCAGTGCCAAAGACACTGCCAAGAAAAGGGAAGAGAAGCCCCAGCTCCCTCCCCTCCCACCTCCCCGAGCCCAGATAACGAAGACGGCCCTTCCTGAAAGACCCCGCGGGGCTCCACGTTGAAGCCCGACGTCCCTCGCCCAGGAGAAGACCCTGATCCTTCGCCTCTCCCCCCCCTCCACCGCAGCCCATGCGCTGGGGAAAGGTCAGCCGCTGAACCGCAAACCCCACAACGGGGGGTTTTCAGCCCAAGCCCGGCCAATTGCAGCTCTCCCTTCTGCAAATCCTCTTCATACCAAGACAAGCAAATCGGCAGAAATAAATCCAGCTAGGAATTCTGCCAAACGGACCGGGTGTGTGCGCGGATGGAGGGATCCCTCCCTTACTAACCCTGGCTAGAGGGGGAAAAACCCGGGTAGCTGTTCACTTGGGAGACACCAAACCCTTTGTGCACCATGTGCCTCCGTGGCAGAGCCTGGGGAATTGGGGGGAGAAGGTGGTGATGGTCTCTCATGGCATCATAGACCTTAAAGCTCACCTAGTTCCAACCCCCCTGCCCTGGGCAGGGACACCTCCCACCACACCAGGTTGCTCCAAGCCCCATCCAACCTCACCTTGAACATGGAAAGACGCATCTGGAGCAAGGACATGTGATCCTGCTGCCAGGCTAGCATCCTGGCGAGGAGAAGACAGGGCAGGCAGAGCCTATGAGGTCTCAAGCTGTGCCAGCACCTCACTTCTATAGCTGCAGACCTCAGGTCAGCACAGGGGTCCTCCTTTGTGACAGCCATGTCCCCTCCTGACGTTGCAGTGACCTGGTAGCAACCACGAAGCTGTTGTCCTGCTTCAATGTAGGGTTGACATGACAAGAAAGACACGGAGGTGTTGGAGCGTGTCCAGAGAAGGGCTACGGAGCTGGTGAGGGGTCTGGAGGACAAACCTTACGAGGAACGACTGTGGGAGCTGGGGGTGTCCAGCCTGGAGAAGAGGAGGCTGAGGGGAGACCTCATCCCCCTCTACAGCTCCCTGAAAGGAGGGGGCAGCCAGGTGGGGTTGGTCTCTTCTCCCAAGGAACAGGCGATGGGACAAGAGGAAACAGCCTCAAGTTGTGCCAGGGGAGGTTTAGGATGGGTATTAGGAAAAATTTCTTCACTGAAAGGGTTGTCAAGCATTGGAAGAGGCTGCCCAGGGCAGTGGTGGAGTCACCATCCCTGGAGGGATCTATAAGATGGGTAGACGTGGTGCTGAGGGACATAGTGGTAACTTGGCAGTCTTGGGTTAATGGTTGGACTTGATAACCCTAAAGGTCTTTTCCAACCAAAACAATTCCATGATTCTGTGACTGGAAGAGCCCACTAATGGCCAGCACCATGACTGGTGTGTCCCTCGCTTATCCCTGAGGATATCTGCCATAGCCCGCTCCTGACACTTCACCCCACACGGCTCTACCGAGGCACCTCTCCTACAAGCGGCCACTCCTTGGCCACCGTGACCCGTTACCATCAGCTGAAGCCCTTCTGCCGGGGGTGCAGGAGATCTCCCCGCTCTCCCCTGCCTCCCTCTTGGCCAAAGACACCGCACTATAACTCACAGGATGCATCTGGCAAACAGCCGCCGCAAAAGCCATCACAAAACTTGTCTTCATCCCAAGTTCTAGGGTTGGGAGCCAGGGTCAAAGAAAGAAAGAAAAAAAAAAGGCCTTTTACCAATTTTGCTGCCTTTCCACAAGCTCCTGAGCCCGTCCAAGAAAAGTTCTCAAGATACCTGACCCCAGTGGGCTTCCCTCATACCTCCAAACTCCAGGAGCTTCTCCATGGGAGAAGAGGAGCCCAGGGCCTACCCAGAAAGGACAGGAGGCCCTCAACAGACAGCGGTGTGCTGGAATTTCCTATTTCTTTGCTACCTTGTCTTAAAAGTCACCTTCAGGAGCCCTCAAGCTGAGACCCAGGCGAGGGAGGGGAGATAAGCGCCGTGACGCGGGAGGTGCGTCATCCGCGCCGCCGCGGAGCTGAGAGGCGATAACAGCCGTGGCTGCGCATGTGCCACGGGAAGGGGCCTGCCCACGGAAAACGACGGATTTTCCTTGGGGAAAGAGGCACTTGTGAGGGTGAAACGGGGATCTCAGGGCAGCGGGTCTCACTGGGAAACGCGCAGAAGGAACGTCCCACCGCCCGTAGCTTCCACGCAAGCCGAGCTCTTACCAAAAGCCAGCTTAGGTGATTAATTAAAAGCTAATACTTCTCCATTTGAGTCACGAGTTCCTCAGGACGCTAACAACACTCGCCCTCCCCCTCCGAAGCGGAGATTAGGAGGGAGAAGGAAGCCACTGAGAAGGGACCCTGGGAAGCTCAACATCCACGTGGCTCCATGGGAGATGGATTCCTATATCTCCTCATCCCAGCAAAAGAGAGATGGAAGAGCCCAAGGAAGCTCTGAGCTCCCCCGCGCTGCCGGCGTTCATCCTTTCACCACGGGGAGAAGAGCAGGAATCCCTCCACAGCATCCCCTGCCCACGGCCATGACGCTGCACCCCCTCCGAAGAGTTGGTGGGAGCTCTTCTCACCCTCTGATGTCCCCAAAGCTCAGCAGGATGAATTCTGCCTTCCAGCCCAGAGCGACAAGCTGGGAGAGGTGCTGCCGGCACCCACAGAGCACCATCTCGCAAACCAGCTTATTAGTGCTCTCTCTTAACGAACATCCCAGGGCAGGAGGGTACCAGGACCCAAGTAATTCAGCCATTTCTACCAGGCTGACCTCCCTGTACAGACTCCTCAGGGCAAATCCTTCCAGGACAACCTTCTATTTCACAACCGCCGCAAAGAAACCCCCAAACCTGCCAGGTCCCTGCATCCCTCTTGGCCCCCACATTGCCACCCCGCTCTCGCTCCGTGTCACCCCTCCGCCTTCGCCGTTTTCTCACCCCTCCCTCGCCAAAGGCTCGAGGTGATCCCCCCAAAAAGTAAACTTTGCCTGAAGAACAAGAAGATGTTAAACCCGCAGCACCCTCCTCGTGAGCAGAGCCGGGCAAGCGGAGGCCCCCGTACGTGTGAGAATGTCAGGAATCCCAATGTTTGGACTGGTTTTCTCTGCCTTCCCCAAACCTCCAAGCACGACTGACATCCAAACGGAGGTGCTTCCCGCCCCGCCGTCTGCCCCCCCTGCTCCGACGGCGTGGGTCTGGCAGCTCGTCCTTCCTCTCGGCTCAAGAACTCGCTCCCCCCGTCCCGTTTTCAGGTGCTCCGCTGCCATCAGAGGCGGGCCACGGGGCTCTGAAAGGGTTAACGGTGCCTGGCCCCCAGGAGTCGTCATATTTACAGGTCTGAGAGATTAAAAGCAGAATTTACCCCAAGCGATAGGCTGATAAGTTTATGGTATTTCTATTTATAACAGTCCCTCCCCCAACTATTCTTGCTCTGTTGCCCGTCTTCTAATCACCCCTAATCCTGCCTGGGTCACCTGGGGGTGGGAGGAAGGGAGAGAGCTGAAGAACTTCATCCTGGGATCTGCTAACGAGAAGCAGATGTGGGAACCTGGAGATGACAAGGAGGTCAACCATCTTCACGGGCTGGGGAACATCAGCGGGGACGAGGAGGAAGAGGAGAGGCTGTGCCAAGCCCAGACCCTCCCCGGGGGCACCGAAGCCACATCCTGGAGGATGGATTTTTTGTTCTGGGTTGCAAGGGTTTCACTTCACAAATGAAGCACTGTGCTCCAACCCGAGGCGAGAAGAGGACCGCGATAAAGATGAACTTAAAGCCCTAGACCCTGGCACCACGGCAGCCTCCCTGCTGACAGCACAGCCAGGATGGGGACATGAATCTGCAGCCCCAGGGTTTTGGAGGAATGCTGAGCCGCCTTCAAACCAAGGGACACGCCAGGCAGTGCCCAGGAGAGGGAGCAGCCTGCAGGAGATAGTGCCACCAGCCCTTTGCTTTGGCGTCCTTGACCTACAGACGGGCCAGGTCCGTCACCCCGTCGCATGCAAACCTTCACCCGAAGCCTGGTGCAAAGGGCAGGCGGCTTGGGGAGCCGTCAGACATGGCACAGCGGGGAGAGGAGGCTTCTGGACGTGGTGCTGGCGGTACAGAGCAGGCGGCTGGAGCATACTGGAGAGCCCATGGCTTTCGGGACAGTCCTTCAGCTGGTCACTGCAACCTACAAAGCACCAAGGAGCTCCGCTTGGTGCCTTCCCTACGCAAAGCGCATGAGGGCAAGGTGCTTATGGGGAAACTGAGGCACAGAACCCCCCCCTGGTGACCAAACCACTGAAGAAGAGGGAGGCAAACCCAAAATATACAGCGGGTGCATGGTGGAACAGGACCAGGAGACCCCAGGAGCTCCTGGCTGACGGTCCCACAGGGCAAGGGGCAGCGTTGCCTCTCCCAGCGGCTCTCCAGCTCGCACTAGGTGCCAAGCAGAACAAATCCATGAGGGGCATGAAGGCCCACCGGCCATCCCCTGGCAGGGCACGGCGAAGCCCAGACGCACAGCCCGCCGTGGTGAGGAGCGGAGGGAGCCCTGGCGCGGCGCCGAGCACGTTCCCGCGGCCGTGCGCGGAGGGGTTGTGCAATCGGCGGCTGCCGCATCGGCACATTCCCGGGGCCTCGCGCTGCTCAGCACCCCCTTCTGCTTCCTCCCCTGTTTATCCTTCAGTCCTGGCGGATTGGCTGCCGGCCTGGCCGCGAGCATCAGGAATCCGTGCCATGGCTGGCAAACCAAACACCGCCTAAGCCCGGGGAGCTGCGGGGCTTCAGAGCCTCAGATAATTGGCTTCATCCTTGCTTCTCCATCAGCAGGAGCCCAGCTGGCTTGGCCCTGCAGGGCGAAGCCTATGGAGCACCCAGCGTGACAGCCCTGCTTCGCTCAGGATGGACACGGCATCCTTCCTGCGCCCCCGCCCTGCCTGGATAAGGGGTGTCGTGGTTTTGGCATTTGGTCATGACAAAATCCCGTCCCCGCTCAGAGACCTGGGCTGCCAGCTTAGGAAGCCCACTGCCCCATCCCTGGAGGGGTTCAAGGCCAGGTTGGACGGGGCTTGGAGCAGCCTGGGCTGGTGGGAGATGTCCCTGCCCAGGGCAGGGGGTGGCACTGGGAGGGCTTTAAGGTCCCTTCCCACCCAAACCATTCCGTGATTCTGTGAAGAGCCAGCTGTGGGGACATTGCTCCTCGCGTAAGGGACAGAGGGATGATCCCCCCATCACTCCACGCACCCAACCCTGGGCTGCCCTGAGGGTATGGAGCTGGGGAAAGATCCCCTCTGGAGGGAGGGAGGGACGGCGACCCCGCAGACCCCACCTCCCCCCAGATACCAGCCCAGCATTCCTCCTTAATTAATGCTCTTTATTACCTGCCTGTAACGATAACCAGTCACTCCCAGCAAAAGGGGCTCCTGTAACCCGAGTGGGACGCCAGGCCAGACCACTCCTCCATCTCCCCCAAAGCCCTTTCGGGACCACCCCGGAGCGAAGCCCCATCTGCCCGAGGCTGTGCGAGGGGCCCGCAGACCCTCTCCCTGAGCGGCAGCACGGTTCCTCCAGGGGGTGAGCCCCTCTATCATCTTCCTTCGGCCCCTCCAGGACAGCCTGCGGGGGTCTGCACGGGCTGTCAGTGGTGTCAATACACACAATGGCTTGACTTCAGGGACTTTTCCCTTGATCCGATGGTGATGGAGCTACACGGGCTGGATACTCCCCTCCTAAACGGCATCACCGAGGAATTTCAGTGGCATTAGGGCACCCTTCTCCCCCACACACGCAAACACAGCACGTGTCCTGTCCCATCACAAAAGGTGCGACTGTCCCCCTCAATGCAGGGGTACAGCCACCACCCTGTGTCCCACCCCGGGGCCATCCCCTGCCAGCCCATCACCAAGGACAGCCCAAAGCCGCCGGGCAGCTCCTGCATCCCCTGTTCCTGCTGGAGCAGAACCAAGACCCAGAGTCACACCAGAAACACAGCCAAGGCTGAGCTCTGGGGGGGCTGTGGGGCAGGACCCCGAGGGAAACACCAAACGCGGGGCTCAGCAGGTGGAGGTTTGTGAGAATTTGGGCAGTACCCACCACCTGTGGGCTCCAGGGAGCTTAATTTGGGTGCCACATATTTTAAAGGAAATAATGAATGGAGCGACTGAGAGGGGCTTTGAACATAGACCCAACACCTCCCCCACGCAGAGGCCAGGACTGCACCCAGCCTGGCCCTATCGGACACCCTCCTCCCTGGCAGCTCTTTTCCGCTCACCGCGAGCTCCCATCCCTCTCCCACATCTCACCCCACTGCAATCCCTCGCTCCCGAGAGAAGAAACTATCCCCAACACCAGCTCGGGTGGGATGCAGGGAAAGCAGAGCATCAGAAAGACTGGAGATACGGCACTGGGGGGATTTAGCCAAGACCCCAGATTTACCGTAGGGAGTAAAAAGCGTTACAGGGTCTCCGGTGGCCAGGAAGACCCTGGTGAAACAACTTGGCTGAAGAGAGAACCACAACGAGCCCGTGGCCACCCTGCAGCCCAGTGTCCGGGTCAGCAGCACCATCCACAGCGGCATCTCCACCTCCCCGGGAAAGCTCCTTCGGCTCTCACCCAGGCCCACAACTCCTTCGCTCACACGCACAGAAGACTATATCCGACAAAAGCGCCTTGGGATAAGTTGTAAAGTATCCCGAACCATTTAAGGTGGCCCACAGGAACCCTCGCTCCCATACCTGCCACATAGCATCACCATTCCTGGCACACAAGCCAGTGCCCATACCCGCTATAGGTGTATGTGCACATATAGATAGACAGAGAATGCCCTCTCCCCATCTCCCAGGCCTCGGGGAGAACAAGGCGTGTGGTGGGAGACATCTCCAGCCAGAAGAGGCGTGAGGAGCCAGAGCAGGGCATGGGCATGTCCCGCAGGGAAACGGCAGGCGGCTCCACGCAGAAGAGATGACCGACCCCATCCTTCCTCCCAAACCTTCCTCTTCTTCCTAATCCCTACTTCCTACTGCCCTCTCCGCACCTTCTCCTCTTGCAGCCCCTCTCGAATTCCCTCAAAATGTCCCATCTCCCCTTGTCCCGTCCCTCCCCGGGTCCCTTCCCCTTCCGACTCTCCACCCTTGTCCTGGTTTCTCCTCCGCCCTTGCCAGCTGTGAACCTTGGCATGGATGGAGCCATTGTCCTCCGGGCACGGGGGCCGAGGAGGAGGAGGGGAAGGTGTGAGAGGGGACACAGTGGAGCGTTTGTGCGCGTCCCCGCAGCCGTCAATGCCCTGCTTGTCCATTCATGCCCTAAGATGGCAGGAACAGCAGCACCCACACAAGCCTCGCCATTTGGCGGGGTCCAAGGTGCCTGCCCAGGGGGGCACATTGCCCTGTTTGTTTGGAGGCAGAAGACAACGCTGTTATCTCCCGCTCCGGGCTGAGGGTGTCGGAGGGCTGGCAGGGGGGACAAGAGGACCAGAGAAGGTCACTTCATGTGGCATCTCCCGAGCTTGGGATCACTGCACACCTTGTCCTGGTGCGAGCCACACAGGATTAATTTCTCTTTCAGTAAGGTCTCGTCTAATGCCTTGGAAAACTGCATTTTTAGAAGATTCTAGGGTCTGAATTGGTGAAAATATTCCCTTTCCAGCCAGCTCTGGTGTGGGGGTTTCAAGGTCTCAGCGTTTTGGAGCTCCCCAGGTGCGGGATGAGGAGGAGCGAGACCCGGGCACTTGCCCCCAGCTGCCAACAGGGTTATTTCAGACCATGAACGGCACATTTGATATAAATTAGACAGTTTGCTGAGAATTTCTCTCTCCCCCCCTTGCTGGCTGCCATCCTGAGCACTCCTTGCCCCGGTGCCGGAGCCCGGAGCCCTTCCCTTCCTCCCGCAGCCGCAGCGCTCGCGGGGTCCCACATTACAATCCTTGAGTATAATCCTTGTGTATTTTATATTGGTATCGGGATCAATACTGGTTCTTTACTATTATTAATGTTAATTATTTAGTCTGATTCTATTAAATCTGTTTACATTTCAGCCCTTGGGTTTCCTTGTTTTTTCCTGATTCCCCTTCCCAGGTGGGGAGGGGTGATCAGGTGACAGAATAATTGTCTAAATGACAATAAATTGTTGTGGCTTCTTCAAAACCATAACAGACCTCCGTTCCCCAGCCCAGGAACAAGATGGGAATGGGGAAAGGCTTTTTCCAGCACAGCCTCTGGGTTTATAGGGTAAGACCAATGTGCCCGAGCTCCCTGTCACCGTGGTGGCAGTAAAGGTCCAGCACAGCTCTTCTCCCTGCCAACATAAACTTCCTTCAGTGGGAATTACTGACAATACAAGAAAATAAATAAATATATATATTACCAGCTACGTACCAGCATTAAGCAGAGACTACGACCCACCTTGCCATGCTCGGCGGTGACCGGGAGAGGCAATAAAGACCCCGAGAGGCACAAGGACTTGACAAAGCTGGTGGCAGATGGCTGAGGAATGTCACCGCGGCTCCATCAGCGCCAGGGAGAGAGCTCAGGGACACAGTCCCCAGACACCGACCTCACTGCAGGGCCACCAGAGCTGCCGGGCTTGTGCCTCCTTTTCCAGGCTCTTAGGAAACTCAGCCATCCAGGAGCCGCTCCAGAGACCACTTTCAGCCCAGTTTGGAAGACACACACACACCCCCCCCAAACATGCGGGATTCGGGGCTCGGAGCTGCCTCTCCTGGGAACCCTCCTGGCACAAAACAATCCTTAAGCAGGAAGATTAATAATCAAACGGCAACAGAATACAACCCTCCAGGCAGCCAAGCATCGCCTGGAACACCACGTCCAGATCGGGCGCCTCCTTCCCTCCCTTCTAACTGGGAGGCAACAAGGTCTCTCCTGTCCAGTCTGGACAGCCTCCAGAGGAGGCTGAGAGTAAGAAAACAGAGCGATTTATCTCGATGGGACTTTTGCCAGGGCTTGGGGAGGGCCATCACTACTTTTGTGCAACCAACACCGATCTTTCACAAGCAGGAGCGTCAGGTCATCGAGCATTTTCCTTCTTAGAACCACAAAATGGTTTGGGTTGGAAAAGATCTGAAAGCCCCCCCAGTGCCCCCCTCTGCCCTGGGCAGGGACACCTCCCACCAGCCCAGGCTGCTCCAAGTCCCGTCCAACCTGGCCTTGAACCCCTCCAGGGATGGGGCAGCCACAGCTTCCCTGGGCAGCGGAGACACATACACACAACTGGGACGCGCTTGCTCTCAGCGCTACACTGCAATAGAATTTGCTCCAGAGCTGACTGGGAAAACCAGGAAGGGCACCAGAAGCTTCTTACATCGTTGAGTTTCCTCTACCATCACTGCAGTAAGTCCTCGTCTACCTCTGCCGCACACGTGGCACCAACTTCCCAAGAGCCAAGGCCAATTTCCAGGATCTGGGACCAAGAGAATTGGACCAGTCAGGCACAGAGGTACAGGGCAGTCCTTTCTTTCGCCAACGAGGAGACTCAACGCATCCCGCTTCGGTGGTCCAAGTCTTCCTGGGCAGCTGTGGAGCATCAGTGAGGTGTTTGCAGGTGGTCCCACAGCCAGGGCAGCTTCACAGCAGGGTTGGGGTGGTGTAAATGGTCCATTGACATCCCTCCTGCTCCACCACTTGGCTTCTGCTCAGGCTTGATTTGTGAGCTGATGGGTTTTGTTTGGGAGTTCTTGTGCTCCTGAGAGAGGGATGGACCAAAGGGCAGGATGGGCACTACTTCTCCCTGATTTCACCCATCGTAAGACGATATCGATCATTATATCCCAGAATTTTACTCGGGGTGCTCCCCACCAAACCCAGAGCTCAGGACATATCCTTCAGACAGACGCGACTCTGATTTAGGCTTCACCTGATTAATTCATCTCATGAGGAAGGGGCTGCGCTAGTCCATTTCCACCCTTCAGCTCCTCATCTAAGCTTGCATGATGTGTCTCTGTACCTCAAACTACCGGACTAAAGAGCCCTCTGCTCCAAGAAAGCTCCTTCCCAAGAAGGTGTTCGAGGACCAGCTCAGTCACCTTCATGCTTTGCCTTTTCCCGAGCCAAGCCAAGCCTCTCTAGCCACCCACAAAAAATAACAAGCAACGATGCAATTAAAATAATTCCTTAAAAAAAAAAAAAGTCCCTAGGGATTACTGCCGCGCTGGCTATTTCCGTACAGGCTTTCAGACTGAAAACGGGGCGGGTTTTTTTGTTGTTTGCATTTTCTGACTAACCGTGAGCTGTCTCGCCTGCACCAGAACGTGGTTCCTGCACCAGGGGTTTAGCGGACGGTGAGCAGACAATACAAAGCAGATACCAAACGTGGCCGCTTGGATCCCATCCACCCTGCGAGCTCTCCGTCTCGTCTGGGTCTCACTTCAAAGCAGCGCGTGTCTGGAGCGGTACAATCCAAGAGGGAAGGTGCTTGGCACGCTGCTGGAGGACGCCGGGTGGGGAGGATGAGGAGGTCATTGGGGCGGTGGGAGGCACTGACCACACACATTCCCGCAGGGAAAACACCTCCTTGGGCTCTTGATGGGCAGAATGAGTCCTCTCCACACATTAGACAAACAGAGGGAAATACCAGGACTGAAATAAGGGTGAGATTTGCCCAAAGTCTTGTGACGAGCGGCTGGAGGAGCTGGGGATGTCCAGCCTGGAGAAAAGGAGGCTGAGGAAAGACCTTCTCGCTCTCTACAACCCCCTGAAAGCAGGGTGTAGCCAGGGGGGGGTCGGGCTCTTCTCCCTAGGAACAGGCGATGGGACAAAAGGAAACGGCCTCAAGTTGTGCCAGGGGAGGTTTAGGATGGATATTAGGAGCATTTTTTTACACTGAAAGGGTTATTAAGCATTGGAACAGGCTGCCCAGGGAAGGGGTTGAGGCATCATCCCTGGAGGGATTTAAGAGACAGGTAGACGTAGTGCTTAGAGATATGGTTTAGTGGTGGTTTTTGTCAGTGTTGGGTTAATGGTTGGACTCGATGATCTGAAAAGCCCCTTCCGACCTCGACAATTCTAGGATTCTACGACTCAAAGCCAGATAAACCTCACGGCAGCACAGCCTGAGCTGCAGCTGCGAAACCACAAAGGACGGATGACGATGGATAAGACCTTCTCGCAAAGGACTGGGAGCAGAAGAGAGGCGTGAGGGAGGTCAGGGGCCAGCCAACGAAATCGCGAGCCCTCCCCGGGTACCTGGCCCGGGCAGGGAGCCGTCGCTCCTCTGGTCCCTCTGTCTCCCTCCGGTGCAGAGGAAAACGGGGAATAAGAAGCATCCCAATGCTCCCCCAGCTCCTTCCACCAGCACAGAGAGATCACACGCTCCCGATGCCCTAAATCGCCAGCGTGTGGGTCCTGAGCGAACAAATCTGTGTCACTGCCAGCCAAAACCTCGACAAAGAGCCGAGTTATGAGGGAAGAGTGGGAAGGCAAGGAAATTACACAAACTTTATGAGTCATTAGATCAATAGATTAAAAGACCTCTTAGAGCCTTCTGTCCAGGCCAGCATAAGGTCATTCATTCCCAGCTCGCTCCGTGGGGCTCTGCACTGTGCGTCTGGACCTTCCTCCCTTCCACTGGGGAGATGATGCTGCAGCCCCCACACTCCTCCAAGCCCGGCTGCCCTCCTTGGAGTAGATGCTCCTTTTCTTATCCCCACTCGCCACCCGTGCCCCACGTGCACAATAATTTCACAGCTGGGCCATTTGCTGTCTTCTAACCGCAACTGCTGATCCCTGGTCCGTTAGCCAACCCCTCTGGTCCCGACTACCATCAGTCTGACATCCTCTGTCTCCTGTGACTGTCCCCAGCCTGTGCAACTACATTCATAGAGTGGTTTAGGTGGGAAGGGACCTTAAAGCCNGCAGGCTGCCTTTGAATAGCCATCTTTGGAATTATTTTTATCCCAGATGCATCTTTTGCTTTCCCTAAAAACACGGGCCACAGCTCCATCCGAAGCCCAGCAGTTCGTCTGACTTCATCGGAAACAGGGCAGAAAGCCTGGCTTTCTTGCAAAATCCACTTTTCATCTTCTCGCTCAAGGCTCGCGGTACCGGCAGCACCTTCAGATCGCTAAATACCCTTGTTATTGGGGGGCCTCTGGGCTGGGTGTTGCCAGTTCAAATACGAGCCAGACGGTCCCTGCCCTGCCGCGTCCATGGCCTTGGACTTCTCCAGTGCCTTTCGCTTCATGCCAAACAACATCCTGATTGGAACTGACAGGGAGAACCTGACTGAGACCAAACACCACGTCGCAAAGAGCTAAAATACAGCTGTTAATATAGAGACATCGAAGAGCAGAGGGGTTACCAGCAGAGACCCCCCCAGGAGTGGTACCTGGGCCAAAGCCACTTGCTCTGACAGTGACCGCAGAGTTCTCCACGCGCAAGGGGACAATGGAGCAGAAGATGGAGAAACCATCCTGGCTTTTCTCCATACCGCTGCTGGAATCCATGGTGCACCTCCATTTGCCTGGAAGAGGGCATGGGAATACTAGAGAGACTTTGGAAAAGGGCGAAATAACAGGGATGCACAAGAAGCTTCGCAAAAGTCCCCATCTGGTCTGTTCATCACCAGGAGGCTGAGCAGCGGTGAAATCCTCCCGTACAGGAACTCACGTTGGAGACAGCTGGGGGGAGGAATTTCAGTCTGGCGAGGAGGATACGGCACCTGGAGTGCAAGATTTCACAACGCCAGCCACGAAATAAGACGCTGCTCCTCGCAGGGAGGTAAAACACGTGGGTCTGGGACCATCTGCTCCTCCACGCTTGCAAAGCTCGGCCACAGCAAGCCCAAGGCCCGTGTGTCTGACTCCAATAAATACGAATATTAACATTACTGCTCACCATCGTTTGGAAAGCATAACACATTCCTCTCAAAGTGATGCTCTAGGAGGAATTCTGCCTCTCGGGTATCTTGGAGGCCCCTCCTAGTTGTAGAGCCCACAGTGCTGTGAATCCGACACAGCACGGAGGCAGCAGCCACGGTCCCAACAGCTACAAGAAGCTCAGGGGGACAAACCCAAACTTTCTCAGCACAGAAAACCACAACCACTGGTCAACCGTCCCTCAGGTCCTCCACCCGGTTGACTTATGGACAAAGGTTTCAGAGGGAACTCAGTGATCAGAAGCTGATTTAGGATTTTCAGCAGTTCAGGAACACTTTTGACAATATTTTCCGATTTCCCTATCCCCACTGTAGTTCACCGGTCCGCCCAAGAGAGTTCTGTTGGCAAAACTTATTCACAGCACGTTACCGCAGCTCCGTAAGTCATGAGTTGTCCATGGAAGGAGAGCAGGGAGAGCAGTGACTTCTTCCCGCTCCCACCGGACACCTCTCTCTGGCACAGCACAAGGGCTTCATCCCTTGCTCCAAGTCTTTCAGACAGTCCCCAGCCGTGAAGGGAACTTCCTTGGAGGCTGACACACAAGTGACAAACCATTCCTTAACCTCAGAGCTGAAGTTTTCTAAGCTTTATATCTCCAATTTCCTTTCTTTTGTGGCAGATCCCTTTGGAAAAGCACGGGTCTACCTTGCAGCCAGGATCCATCTCCTGCCAGACCCCCACTCCACTTCTTTTGGAGGTTCGTTGTGCGACTTGGGGTCTGTGAGGATAGAAAAGTCACTTTCCCCTTCTGCAGATTCCTGGGTCTCTCCTAGAAGTCTATTCACACACGTGAACAAGAGGGAACGGGCACAAACTTGACCATGGGAAGTCCCCCCTAAACCTGAGGAGGAACTTCTTTCCCTTGAGGGTGGCAGAGCCCTGGCCCAGGCTGCCCAGGGAGGTGGGGGAGTCTCCGTCTCTGGAGACATCCCAAACCCGCCTGGAGGCATTCCTGTGCCCCCTGCTCTGGGAGGGGGTGGGACTGGATCATCTCCAGAGGTCCCTGCCAACCCTACGATTCTGCGAGTCTAAGGAAGACCAACGCCATGAAGTACATTAGCGTTAATGCCTGAGGTCTAGAGCTGAATAACAGGACTTTCAGGCTGATGCACCTCCCTCAAGGTGCTCAGTCAACTTTCTGGAGTTCTTCCACCCAACTGCGTCTTCAAATGGGAAATGGGCTTCAATGGGCCTGGGGTGG
>VXBO01002010.1:26545-38981 GCA_013400135.1 Rhinoptilus africanus
CATGGGGCTGGAGCTGACATCCTGGCTGGAGAAGACCCTGCCAGGACAGCACTGCTGGCCAAGGGACCGCCACCACCCCGTGCCCATTGCCTCTCCGCGCACACCACACTGGCACACGTGGGAAGGCAGAGCCAAGCAGACTCTTTCCCAGAAGGACAGTCCACGCCTGGTGACCAACCACGGCAGTCTCCAGCATTTCTACAGTGCCCAAACCTCTGATCTCTGAGTGGGGTGAGCCCCTGGCGCAGGTTGCCCAGAGAAGCTGTGGCTGCCCCATCCCTGGAGGGGTTCAAGGCCAGGTTGGACGGGGCTTGGAGCAGCCTGGGCTGGTGGGAGGTGTCCCTGCCCAGGGCAGGGGGGGCACTGGGGGGGCTTTAAGAGCCCCTTCCCACCCAAACCATCCTGTGATTCTACGATCTCTTGGGAAAGAAATTCCCAAGATTACTGGCCTCTTGTTTCTGTGTAGTTGCTTGACTACAGGAAAGGAAGAGATGGATTTTGCCCTGAAATTGTAGCAGTCGGTCGCACAGAGGGCTGACACGGGCAAAGCAACAGGGAACTGCCTGGATTCATGCTGTAAAATGGTGGTGTTGCCCACATCTGCAGACCATTTTGTCTGGAAGAGGCCCCCGCATATCCCTTTGGAAAAGAGCCCGCAGACCTGACTTTGAGTTCTCCAGTCCCTTGGAGAAGTTCTCAGCCCATTCAGACAACCAGGGCTGAGCCAAGGGCAAAGGCTGACCAATTTCTCACAGTCCAACAGGTCACATTCCTTCCTGTAAAAGCCCCAAACCAGAGCTATGGGATTCGTGGTTCGCTGGGTTTGTTTTTGTGTTTCATCTGTAAAAAAAACCAACCCAAACCCACACATGACGAGAAGCCCCACAGTTCTCCTGATAAAGCCAGGATGTCAACCTCAGTCTCATAGATAATTCCCCGTGTCAGAAAAAATACACCAAAGCTGTTGTTCCTCCAGAGTTTCAGCTGGAGGTTGCATTGCTCAAAGCCATTACGTAGATCAGGGTAGAAGATGTTATAGTTCCTTCTAACCTGAAATTCAGTTAAGCAACTTTCCTTTGGAAACAATAACTGTCAAAGGAGGGAAAACCAGAAGGCAATTTCACTGAACGAGTTCCTAAAGCTGCCTGGGCCTTATGAAATCAGCAGGCAAGAAAAGAGGAGCAGAAGGGGATAGGAACATAGAGGAGAGGTCACAGAATTCCAGATTGGGAGGGGTTGGCAGGGACCCCTGGAGATCCCCCAGTGCCCCCCCCAGCCAGAGCAGGGTCACCCAGAGCAGGGGGCACAGGAACGCCTCCAGGCGGGTTTGGGATGTCTCCAGAGACGGAGACTCCCCCACCTCCCTGGGCAGCCTGGGCCAGGGCTCTGCCACCCTCAAGGGAAAGAAGTTCCTCCTCAGGTTTAGGGGGAACTTCCCATGGTCAAGTTTGTGCCCGTTCCCTCTTGTCCTGTCCCTGGGCACCACTGGGAAGAGCCTGGCCCCATCCTCCTGACACCCCCCTGTCAGTATTTACAAGCATTGATAAGGTCCCCCCTCAGCCGTCTTTTTTCCAGACGGAAGAGATCCAAATCCCTCAGCCTTTCTCCATCAGAGAGCTGTTCCATCCCCTCATCCTCTCGGTAGCCCTTTGCTGTCCCCTCTCCAGCAGTTCCCTGTCCTTCTTGACCCGGGGAGCCCAGCACTGGCCCCAGCACTCCAGATGTGCCCTCCCCAGGGCAGAGCAGAGGGGGAGGATGACCTCCCCCCACCCGCTGCCCACACTCTGCTTGATGCCCCCCAGGATGCCACTGGCCTTCTTGGCCACCAGGGCCCATCGCTGGCTCATGCCCATCCCGTTGTCCCCCAGGACTCCCAGGTCCCTTTCCCCAGAGCTGCTCTCCAGCAGGTCACCCCCACCCTGTCCTGGTGCAGGGGGTTATTCCTCCCCAGGGGCAGCACCCTACGCTTGTCCTGGT
Source organism: Rhinoptilus africanus (assembly GCA_013400135.1). Lineage (NCBI taxonomy): Eukaryota > Metazoa > Chordata > Aves > Charadriiformes > Glareolidae > Rhinoptilus > Rhinoptilus africanus. The sequence goes on from VXBO01002010.1 coordinate 28,523, forward strand.
TGAACTTCATAAGGTCACTTTATCCCAGGTGGCCCTGAGCTGCCTCTGGAAGTGGGGAGGCTCCTCTCCTCCCTCGGCTCTTCCACACTTCACCTGGACCAGGAAGACTTGGCCCGTCTCCCACTGCCAGCCCAAAGAGGCTGCAACGCAACCAGCAAAGAGGACAAACACCGTAACAACACGAGACTTCCCAACTGCTCATTGACGCAAAGCCTCTGGATTTATTGAGGGCTATAAAGTCTGAGAAACAGCAAAAAGAAAACGATTCAACAGGGCTCTCCTGCATTGAAAAAAGCCTTCAACCGACCAACCTGACACATTTCAACAAAGAAGAAACAGCTTCTACCAAACTTGAGGGTTAGTTCTGCAAAAACAGAGGCCTCCACAAGTCTCCTTCAGGCAGGGATTGTCCCCGGGGAGCAACCTGCACTCCTAAACCTCACGTCCCCTTTTCACTCGCTGACATTGATTGTTCACTGGCTGAGCAACCCGCATCTTCAAACACAAAACAAGGAGACATCAGACCAGCTTTCTCCATCCCGTGCCTACCATCTCCTTCTCAAAGCTCACTCTCGCTGTGGTTTGGTTTCCAAAGCTGCAGAGAAAAGAGTTTAAACAAAAAAGCCCCGTAAAACCCCACAACTCCTCTCCTTCAGAGAGCCCACTGAAAGCATTCCAGCCTATGCCTTACGTCCTCTGGATAAGGCCTTGCTCTGCACCAGTGGTGGAAAATATTCCTGGTGTCTGGTACCAACCGTACTACACATGGCAGCTGACTCACCGGTACCATCCTCACCTCTTTCAAAGCCAACCACGGCTCCCACCACCATCACCTACAAACCTGCCTCGCCTTAATTAAGCAAGGACTCTCAAAGCAGGACAGTATGCTGAAAATTCATGATAAAAAAAATCTCTGTTGGTGATCATCCCTGATCTCCTGCATCCACAGATGCCTCCTGGGTGTAAGAGAGCCACAGTACCTGTGTCTAAAAGCAGAGGAGCAGGAAAGGTCCCTACCCTGATGTTCCACAAGACCATTCTGTTGGATTGGGTCAACTTTAGACCAGCTCCTCTCCTCGAGCCCCTGCACTCCAGCACCCAAACTTCTCATTCTGGGCTGTGAAGCCCATCCCCAGCCTGTAGGTCCCTGTTTCTTGTGTCCCTTCGGCCCCCTCAACACCGACGAGGTGAGTTTTGAAACATCATTTATCACCCCTCTCTCCTCACTGCACGTTCCGCTGGGCTGGATGTGAAAACTCCTCACCATCCATTTCTCCAACACCCCTTTTCCAAAGGCTGAATTAAGGTAGAGAGGAGGCAGGGGAGATGGACAGCAGTCCTCCTGCTCCCCCCTACCTAGAACTTCTCCTTGACCTCAGATTTTGATGGAACCTCATGAGGGAAAAGACCGTTTCTGTTCTTCTACTGAGCAGAGCATTGGTTATATTACCAGCCAGCAGCCGACTATGAAATGCCTTGATGGCCCTTGTAATGCTCAGGTTTTAAGCTTTTACTTTACTTAAGCGGGTGTTTCATTTCCAATAAAGTCGAAGCGCACTTTTCAGTGCTTTATTGGATCGATGTCCGTAACCATCGCTTGTCACAACAGAAGAGATAAGCCAAGATCAAGCAGGCTGATAAGTTGTTTGGTCTCCTGCTTCTCTCGATTTCTAGCAGTCAGCTGTAATCAGCACACGGGACTGAAAGTCATAAATGACAGTTGGGGGATTAATAAGTGTCGTCAGACACAAACTAAGTGAATCTTCATATTCCCAATTAAGTTGAATGGACTCTCTATATTGCGTTCACTTCTCAAGGCTGCAAACAAGAGCGGCTCGTCACGCTTTTTGGTCCTTGCCATGCAAGCAGACAGATCTTGCAAGAATTAGGCCTCCAACTCTTTCGTAAACCCTACTGGTGTCTACTGGGACCATCCCCACGCGCCCTGCACAGGTCAATTTGGCACTCCAAGTCTCCTGAGATAATACACGGCTGCAACCTTGGGGTGATGACAGAAGGCTCTACAGGAAAAAATTAAAAAAAAAATCATTCCCAGCAAAACTTGCTTTAATTATCGTTTTCTTTAGAAAGGCGAGATCTCACCAAAGCTGGAGCGTGGCTGTTGGCATTGCAGGTGCCTGTCAGCTCCTTACTCACTCCTGGTCCCGTCCCACACGGCTTCGGGCAGCCTGTTCACCTCTGTTCACACCACACGCTGGTCTACAACCACAGCCCCACTTCTCTTGCTCTCCCAACCCATGGAGATTCCAATCACTTTAGGGCATAACCCAGTACATCCCCTTCAATACACCGCAAAAAAAAGTGAGAACAGCTAAAGAAAAGTCAACTGGAGGGATGAGAGATGGGGAAGAGTGTGTGTGTGGGGGGAAAAAAACAGTAAAATCCACAACAAATCTGGCATCTCGGTTGTGCTGGCAGGGCTGGCGGATTTTCCCAGCCCCGCTCCCAGATCTCCCTTTCGCCATTTTGAGTAACTGCACCACAGCAGACAAAGTTCAGCGAGATAAGTGGTGGACCCTGAGTATCACATTACATTTTCCCTCGGGAAGGAAGTCGTTCATTCAAACATGCCTTGAATACGCTCCAGGGTGTGCTGGAAGATGGCAAGGAATACAGGGACATGGAGTGACCAAACCTTCCACCTAAGCAGACAGGAGATGTCCTCTGTCCCTCCCGCGTAGGGCAAACAGTGCCACGGGAGAGGGAAGGTCTACAGGATAAGCAAGAGTATGCCAAAGCGTGCCAGTTGGTAGGAATCAGAGGATATATCATAGAATAGTCACAGTTGGAAGGGACCTTAAAGCCCCCCCAGTGCCCCCCCTGCCCCGGGCAGGGACACCTCCCACCAGCCCAGGCTGCTCCAAGCCCCGTCCAACCTGGCCTTGAACCCCTCCAGGGATGGGGCAGCCACAGNAGTTGTGGCTTGTGTTGAGCTTCTGCTGCTCATCCATGAAACTACGAGTGGGAACTACCGGATGGCCAAGGCTGGTGTCCAACGCAATCCACCCTCTACTTCTAAGAGCACCTCTTTTCCCTACACAGCAGCACTGTCCTCCCCGGCTGATCTGACACATCTCATCCCTCATGTCCATCCCTCCTTCTGGAAAGCACCACGGAGGCCATGGCGTGGGTCCTCTCTCCTGGAGGATGCCGCTCCATGAGCTGATGCGCGGGGGGGGGAGCATCTGGCAACCACCAGCTCGGGCCCAAAAGCCACCGTCCTGTTCCTGTTTGTGTCTGCAGTCACAGCTGCTCCCCTGTCCTCTGGCAGCGCTCAGGCGAGTTAATCATTCCTCAGACACATTTACCTTCCTGGGGTGCTTATCAGAGAGTGCAAAGTCCAAGTCCGACCAGCAACACAACTGGGAAGAGGCAAGGGGGTTACCCAGCAAGCTCTGCCAGAGCAACGCCATTCCCGGGATGGGGAATCCCCGGGCCCGGACAGACCAGGGGACACCAAGCCATGGTCTAGGACCCTCTCTGGGAAGCACAGAGCAAGGGCAGAGACCTGCAAGAGCTGGTGCTGGCCAGGAGCCCATCGGACACAGCCTGGCACCCTCCCAGCACAGCTCCGGATCGCTCGGGTCTTCTCCCAGCAGGAGGAATCCACCGGGACCCCAACCAGAAGAGGGCAAGTACGGAAAACCTCTTCTGGTTTTACTTCTCACTACGTGACCATGGGCAAGAAGACCAGGGTGAAAACAGAAAGCAAAAAGAAGATCACTGAACTAGGACAGGAGGCAGAAAGGAGCTTCCCAACATGCCCCTCAGGCTGGGCTGGCCCTTCTCCAGGCAATGTCCAGCTCTCTCCAGGCTAACCATGCCCAAGAGCCATTTTATTCCAGGTTTATTGCCCTCAAAATACTCCTCCTTTACCAGCATCTCTTCCCCCTAACCTTGCGAGCCGCAGCCCTTGCGCAATCCCAATCCCGGGCACGGGGAGCAGGCGGGACAACCGGATCTCTGAGTCACCAACCTGCCCATTTCCATCACCCCGGGTCACACCTCCCTTCCAACGCGCCCCGACGGCCGCCTCTCCCCGCTGCCTCCTCCCACGACCCCCCCCATCCTGGTCCGTGTCCAGGCACGGCTCCCAGGACGCCAACCCATGGAAGACACATTAACCAGAACACGGGCAAAGTACCTCTCTCCATCCCCGGCGGAGCCTCCGCGGGCGTGTGCTCACCTCGCTCCCTCTGAATCACAACCCGGCCCTTATCGGACACCCAGGGGGATCCACCCTCCTGGCCTTACTCCATCTGGATGCCTCCTGTCCTTTTCCCATGCAAGAAAAAGGAGTTTCGGGGAAACCGAGGGGAAAGGGAAGACCCCAGGGAAGTACCATCAGAGTCCCGAGGCCACGCTGGAAGCGGCAGATTGTTCTGCACCAGCCTTGCCCTGAGGAGCGGGCGAGGACAAGTGCTTTGGCTGAAAACTCTGGGAACCTCCTGCAGCGGGTCCTGCTGGGATGGAGGTGGCAGCTTCCCCCCATGTCCAGGAATGTCCCCAGGGCCTCAGGCAAGCGCTGCAGGCTGCTGGGGGTGAGCTCCAGAGAAGGGGATCCTGCCCCTCTGCTCCGCTGGGTGAGCCCCCCCTGCAGTGCTGCCNGGGGGCACTGGGGGGCTTTAAGAGCCCCTTCCAACCCAGTTTTCTCTCTTCCCGCCTCTGCTGAGGCCCTAGGATGGAGCCCTAGGATGGAGCTGGGCTCACCAGCATCCTCGTGTTACCTGCTCCTGCTGAGGGCACACACGACCGGGGGCAGACACCGAGTCGGGTGGGCAGGGGAGGCTTGAAATCGAGGGCAGGGAGAGGAGGACCAGAAAACAACCGCGTTGGAAAGAGAGATGGAGAGGCAGGGGGGGAAAACAAGGCGAGCCGTGGAAGGGTCGGGGGATCTGTGCTGTTACCTGCTCGCATCCAGCGCATCCTGAGCATGGCGAGAGCAGCCGTCAAGCTCCTGCCACCTCCCTGCTCTCTCCCTCTGTCATTGTGCTGCCTAGCTCAGCCTCTCCAGCTCCCGGGGCTGCTGCCTGCTGGTTTTTCTATTCCCTCGGCGAGGGAGGAGGCTGGGAGGCTGCTGCTACACGCTGGGATTTGGGTCTTGCGAGGGGATTACCAGGAGGGATGGTCATGTGTTTGTGCTGTACCAGGTTCCCCAGGACCATTCTGTCACGGGCTCGCTCCGTCCGGCGAAAGCACTCCACGCAAAGCCTCTTACCTTCCCCACGGCGCCAGCCAGGCCCCCGCAGAGACTGTCACCCTGCAAAGCCACCGCTTCCCCAGCCCCGCTCCTCCCGAGAGCCGGGTCCAGGCACGAAGCGCCCGCGGCAGAGACCACGTTGAGATCTTTGCACGGAGCCCATGATTCTCCGCAGCCTTTCCCTGGCGTTTTCCCTCTGCCCTTCCTCTCGCCACATCCAAGATCTCCATGCAGGCAGGGCAGGAAAGTCCAGCCCAGCATCAGACCTGGAAGATGCATTTGGGGGATGCAGAAGCCATGGGACACGCAGAAGGTGAAGCCCGGCTCCCAAAAAAAGCCATTCTTTCATATAATTCAAAAGAAGTCGATGCCCTGACCCGCTGCAGTTGCATTGCTATGTCAAGCCCAAGTGCCTAAAAAATGGGGCTGGTTGTCCTGGGGGGTGTGGGGGGGTTCTGCCCTCCAGCCAGCACCATGACAGACACCACAGCTTTCCTCCAGAGCTCCCGGTCTACCGTCCTCCTGCCCTTCCTGCCCCCAGCGCTGTCACTCCCAGGAAACCACCGCTCTCCCCTCTGCACCCCTAAGCAGCCAGGAAGACCCCAAAGAGCTCCCTTATTTCCAGGGGGGCACAGGAACGCCTCCAGGCGTTCCCTCACTGAAAGTTTTATCATTGAAGTCCTTCTCCGCTCATTCCCGTCCACCGCCAAATCCTCCTGCGGACACAGGGAGACCCAACCCTTACGACACAGCAGGGTGGAGAAGGTGCAAACCAAACCGTGAGTCCTGGGGTCCAGCTCTCCGCCTCAGCCCCATCATTTTATACTTCTTCGTCCAAGGCAAACGGGAGCCCAGACCCCTTTCCTGCAGGGCTGCAAGGCGGCATTGCCCACTCACCTACGTGAATCCGCAATAAAAATCACCCGGAAAGTTACCGATCCCACAAACACACTTACACACGCGCCCCGACGGGCAAAACCCTTCCCTAACACAAACACTCGCTGCCTTGCCGATAAAACGCCCAGCGCTCACTCGCTCGCCCCCAGCTCGGAGGCTGCGGCCACCCCTCTGGCAGCACGGCCGGACCCACGGCCACCCCACAAGCACACGCTCCCGAGGGCTCCGGCCACTCATCCTCGCTGAAAAACCATGTCCTGGGTGGAGTTCCTTCACTCCACAGGGCGCGTGTGCCTTCCCTGAAATCTATCCCTTTCCACTTAACCAACTAGCATCTTTCCAACCACAATCCATCCCCAAATTCCTCCAAACTTTTAGCGTTTGGGCTGTTCTTTCTCCGTTTCTCGCCCTCTCCCCGTTCAGCCGCCCCCCTCCCCTGCTCCGCACATCCTTCCCGATATACATTCTTCAGCAACCTCTTATCTCATAAATTAGCCGAGAGAGAGAGGGATCCCGAATAGCTGAGCTCTGTCGTAACTGTTTCCCTGACGCGAGGGGTAGGCAGGGAGGAAGGTAAGGTTTCTCGCAGGATGCCAGCCAAGGGTCAGCCGCTTTCAACTCCCTCCTTCTCCTTTGATACAAAATACAAACGCGCTGGGTAAACACTCCCGAAACGCTATGGAAAGACCAAACCGAGCTCCTTCGCCTCCGCCGCCAGAACCTCCAGCATCCCATGCTCTCCGCCTCCACGCTGGCCCAGCTCTGCTGGGCAGGATGGTCCTGGGCACCACCAAATCCCATTTCCCAGCCGTGCTAACACAAACCAGGACAGCCATGGCCCTCCGGACACAGGACAGGTCCACCTCGAGGACATTTGGAGACCACACATCAATGAGACTGGCACTCACTGGTCCTGGGCACCACCAAATCCCATTTCCCAGCCGTGCTAACACAAACCAGGACAGCCATGGCCCTCCGGACACAGGACAGGTCCACCTCGAGGACATTCGGAGACCACACGCCAGCGAGACTCGCACTGGCAGCATCCTTATCCCGCTCCCCAGCAGGGCGTGAAGTTCCACCTGATCCATCTCTCCTCTCAGAGACTGCCTAGGCTTTCCCCTAATCCCTTCCCAAACATCCCAACAAAGCCCTTGAACTTTTCACATCATTCTTCTGCTTCTCCATCCCCGCCTGTCTCGGATCCCACTCTCAAAGGGCAGGCAACCAACATTCCAGGGAAATAAACAAGGATATGCTGCCCAAGCAAATAGTGAGAGCCCTCCCTATGAAAATAAAGGATATTAGGAAAGATTTCTTCGCCAAAAGGGTTATCGAACATTGGAAGAGGCTGCCCAGGGACGTGGTGGACTTGCCATCCCTGGAGGGATTTAAAAGACGCGGAATCATGGTGCTGGGGGACATGGGTTAGCGGTGGGTTTGGCAGCCTTGGGTTGATGGTTGGACTTGATGATCTCCAAAGGTCCCTTCCAACCAAAACGATTCTACAATTCCATCATCTCTGAGGAAACCAGAGACACAACTCTGGAAACAGCAGAGCCACCAACTCCCTTCCCCACCTCAGCCCCGGCTCCCCAAAAGTCATCAAGAAGAGACCAGTTAATCCCCGTCCGACACTTGGAACCCCCCAGTGCTAGACAGGCAGGAAAGGATTGCTCGGAAACACGGCGGGATCCTTACAGCAGGCGCAAATCGGGGCCAAGGAAAGGGAATTCCCACATTATTTCAAGGTTTTTCAGTGTGCAGGGAGAAACCCCTCTGGAATCTCCGCTTGGAGAGAAGATGATCCACGAGAAGAAAAAGATATTTCACTATAGGAGAAAAATATGGCGTGAATACGTGTTCCCCCGGGAAGGGGATCATCAGACATCTTTTAAAGACGTGACGGGGTGGCGAGGAATCGCTTCTACTAATTCATTTATTCCTGTAAATTAAAAAAAAAAAGCTCAAAACAGGTCTATTGTTCGCTGCTGTGTTACACATCCAGAAGCCGTTAATTCTTCAGGACAGCGAGATTCCAGGGTAAATCCGACTCCGTGCTGCAAAGTTAGCAATTTAAGGCACTGACCTTCACTCCCAAATACGAGAGGCTGGGTTTGGCCGTGCGCTCCTTCCGAGCACCGCGATGAGAACCTGCACGAGGGGAAGGAAGCTCTTCCCTTCACCCAACCCAGCGGCAACCCTTGGTGGTGCCACCTTCTCCTCGTCCCCCCTCACCCTCAAAGGACGCGCTGGTGATAACCCTCTTTTAATAACGAGCCGCCCAAATGAAACGAACAGCTCCGCAAAAAAAAAAAAAATCAATGGAGATCGCAGAAGTTCGAAAAAGGAAGTTATACAAATGAGCCAACGGAAGAAGTTAGGAAATATCCGTCAGCCCTGGATTCCCTCACTCTTGGTCTTTACAGGGACAGGATGCTTTTAGTTCAAAAGAGGGGAAAAATAGAGAGAGAAAAAAAGAAGGAGAAAGACAAAGAAAATAAAGATGAAATGAGAAAGAATGGAAAGAGAAAGAATGGAAAAGAGAGGAAAGAGAAAGAATGGAAAAGAGAGGAAAGAGAAAGAAGGGAAGAGAGGGAAAGAATCCCAAAGGGTTGAGGTTGGCAGGGACCTCTTGAGGTCATCTTGTCCAACCCGCGGCACCCAGAAAGAAAGGACAAGACAGAGAGAAAAAAGAAAGAAACCCTCCACCCTATGAAAAGATGCTCGGGGGGAGAGAAATTCCCCTTTTACAAGGAAAAAGAAGAGGCAGACAGTGGAAGCGTGATGCCTGGAAGTCAGGTCGGGATGCGTAGCGAGGGCCGGGAGGGCACTGGGGAGGCGCTGGGTGTGCTGAGGCCAGGAGGTGGGTGGGCAGGATTTAGGAGCTGGGTCCAAGTGAAATCCTAAAAACAAAAGGAGTTCCCCCCCGAAGGCGGAGGAGAACACAGGCTGGGAGCGCACGATAAGAGCCCCCGTGGCGAGGCTTCCCATCCTCCCCTAATCCCGTCGCTCCCGGGAATCCAGAGTCAGGGCTGGAACAAACAGGGGACGCTTTTTGCTTTGAAGCAGAGGAGATGAGTTACGGAGGCATCCCACGGATGCCAGGAGCAAGCGAGCAGCAGCTGGAGCCTCTCCTCACTCTGGAGAGCATCTTCTCCTCGCGGTGCGTCTCCGCTTTCCTCCCCTTCCACCAGCCCAAGGGAGGGAAGGGAGAGGGTTCTCCCACCCCAACTGCCCCAAGGTGACACCAAACGCGCTGCCCGATCCCACCGCAGCCCGAGGACGCCGGAGGGGATCCAAGCTCCAGAGCTGCTCCGTGCACACAGCCTGCTCTCCAGGGACTGGGGTCCACCCCAGCAGACCCCAGCTCTGCCGCCATCCATGGGATATGTTGACCAACAGAGCCTGGCCACGTCGTTACCCCAAGACCATCTGCATGCCAAGGGCTCCCACCGAGGGGCACGGCCCCTGCAACCGAAACCTCCGCCTGGCAAACAGCCCGCCGGAGAACAAGGGGCGCGCGGCGAGAAACAAAGACAAGGAGCGAGGAAGAGAAGCGACGACACAGTCAACAAGGAAGAGCCAAGCGTGCCAACAAAGCCGGAGCGGGGAGAAGAAACCCTGAACCAAGGGAGGAACAACAAAAGGGCACCGGGGTCCCAAGGCCTCCCCAGCCCCACGGCTCAGCCCCACCAACCCCTCAGCTGCCACGAGCCACCGCGCTTCACCCCTGCTTGAGAGAGGGGCCAAATTCTCTTTCCAACCGCTTTTCCACCGTGGGTTTCAAGCTGCCCTGGTGGGAAGGAGACTCCACAGGGACGCGGTGCCTGGTGGGGTCCGGGCTGGGCATTCCTGGCCTCCAGACGCTAATGGCATGGGGTCTTGCCGCTGCTGGAGGATCAGCTATCTTCTAGCCCAAGGAGGAGCGATTTCCCCAGCGGAGAGCCCGCTTCCAACCCACTGTGCCCAGTGGCTCAGGGGACGGGTGGAGAGGCCACCAGCCCTCCGGGGACAGGTAGAGAGGCCAGCAGCGAGGGCAGCCAGGAGTTTGGCCCCGTGGTGACATCTACGATCCCTATGCCCGAGCCACCGCCTGCTCCCAGGACTGGCGAGGGCCATGCCGAGGTCGCCGCTGGGGCGGTGGCAGGCAAAGTGAGGCGCTCCCCAGCCTTTGGGGGTGGCGGGACCCCCGGCTCGGGAGGTGGTGGTCCCCCAGGGGATGCGCGCCGGCACCCGCATCCTTCCCAGACACGGGGAGCCGCTGTTGGAGGGGGCTGGATGAGCGGTTGAGGTGCCGGGGCAGGTTGAGGGGCCACCCCCAGCGGTGGCGATGCCGGG
>VXBO01002011.1:0-39182 GCA_013400135.1 Rhinoptilus africanus
CCCCTCCAGATATGGAACACTTGGAGTTAGTTTATCAGTATTTCTGTTTGAGTAAGATTTGCATTAACCTTGTCAAAATTGGGCATGATGAAAGCATGAAAATTCTCAGTATCTTCTCTGTACTGCTGGAGGGCTTCCAGTGCATACCCAAGGAAACTAAATTGGCAATGTAAAGAATAAACCAATTAAAAGGACCTGATTTTTCCCTCCCTTTATTGTAAATGACTTAATGCTTCTTGGTTATGCAGAACTATTGCCTGTACTCTTTTTCTTTTGGCGTAGCAATTCATATCTAGCAGAATATATTTTCTGAAGTTTGTATTCTTCTTAGTTCAAGAAAAAAAAATGTTGGGTGTATTTATGCAAAGAAGCTACAAGCTTTATGTGGTGCTCGGCATGTCTTAGCCATGAAATTGCTGCGTTAACAAAGTCCCATTGACTGCCATGTATTTGTGTCTGTATTATAAAGTTACACTGCAGCTGAAATTTATACAGGAAACTTCATAGCCTCCAGGGAAATCAGAATGGCAGTTGTATGTCAGATATTCAAAATTCTCTACAGTCCTGTACAAATTCAACAAAAAATCAGAAGCTGTGTTCATTCTTGCTGCCAGAGGTGTTCTTGCCAGGCCTTCCTTTCAGCAGGATCCTTCAGAAATAGCAATCGCAGGTTGCTGTAAATTCTGTGTTCGGGATTTAGATGCAGGTTGTTAGAAACAGGTGCTCGAACACAGTCCCCCTTCGTGCCTCTTACATAATACACTGTAAATTTGTCTGGCTTCAGAAGTTTGGGAGATCGTATGTCACTTCTGAGATGAGTGCCCACAGCGTGTGACCATGTTGCAGGATCTCTGGCATGCTTTCCTTTGGAAGCTAGCGATGTATGAAAGAAAGCGTGAAGGAGCCCAAAACTGGCTTCTCACAAGCGGTGGCAGAGGAATGCTTACCTCAGGACTGATCTTTGAGAGCCAAGTGTGGAGTCTGGAGCTGTGAGGCACTAGGGAATAGGAGGTACCAGGCATTGTAGGATCCGTCCCTTCCTATGAGTTAGACAAGGAGCGCTTCTGAACTCACGGGGTTTTCTTCCTCCAAATCCTAATTTTACAGGATCCAAACAGCTGATATATAGACCTGTATCAAGACAGGATATCTTCTCTTACTCTGAAACCGTCTCTGGTTTTGGGGGTTGGAAAGGGTTTATTTTGAATTTAGTAACAAGGTGTGTTGTCATTCTCCTGGTACTGAATGTTCATCTTGCGTAAGTCAACGTTACTGGGAAAAGAAGTCTGTCGGCACTTCTTGCTTAGAGGTTCATCCAAATCGCCACCTGTACTGGCTTGGTACAGCAAATGTAATTTACCTATCAAGATTACATCTAAACTCCTTCCAAAACTGCTTCAGATTCTGTTTACTGTACAGAAAGCTAATTTGATACTTAGAGGGATGAGCTGGACTGGATTGGGAATTTAGAGCTTAAGAACTTCAGCAGAGAGCTCAAACCTTCCTGACTGTGGTGAAGCCTGTTAATCCTTTCTCTCTGAAACCGAGCTGTCTGTATTTGGTGGATGTAGAGCGAAAGTATGACAGGTTCTGGTATGCTGGTCTGAAATTGGTTTGGTACGTGATGTTCTTCACAGCAGCAAGGAGGGAAGGTCTCCTTGCTATGGGTGTTAGACCAAACTTGATCGGCTATGTAGTCTATGCTTTATAACAGCTCTGTTTGCAAGGAACTGCTGAAACCAGAGAAGGTATTCCCTGTAACAGGTTCTGAGAGCAAAGGCTCCTTCTTGCCCTACAGGGGGATGGGAAAGCATTGATTCTTCTCCCTTCCTACCTTGGGCAAAAATAAAATCCTTTGTGGAGCATCCGTGAGAGTCCTGGGAACGTAGTCCTACTATATTGGGCAACTGAAATGGTCCTACAGATTAACTTGAGCAAACTAGACCTGTTCTGCCAGGAGTTATCAAAAGGTACCACATTCCAGAAATGGCATGACTTGGAATAGATGGAAAGCAGAGCGGCGCAAAGATCAAAGCTGTGGTGATGATAAACGGTAGCAGCTGGCAAGACTTCTCAAGGTCAAATATATTTGAGGCTGTGTATCAGCTCCTCCAGACCAGGGTGACCTGGTGGGACTCCTGGAGGAGCCTGCATATCAGCGACACATCAGTCTTCGAGGGAAATCCTGGGCTTTGAGAAGGCAATTCTGAGACTTAATGGACAAGACCTCTTTTTGGACTGCTGCTGGGCAGTAATTGTCATACCTTCTCCAGCTGCTTAATTATTGCCAGATGTGTTGAACTGCTTTGGCTAATTTCAGGAACTTTGAGCCTTTCTTGTGGAATTCCCTACTTTGTTTTACCTAAGCCATAGTAGAGTGCTTCATCTTAATCCCAGTATGATAAATTGGTAACTGGGTGAAATAAACTGGAATCCAAATTGGTCTTAAACCCAGGTGAAGCTGGGAGCTGACTTGAAGAATTCAGGGACTAATTGGCAGCCAAATTGTGTTCATCCAGTTATGCAAAATTTATTAGATAAACTTGTTTTAGAAGGGGCAAGGTAGTAGTAAAAAGCTTATTTCTTGCCAAAATGAAGCTCTTAAAAAGCAATTGCTTGGGCATTGCTTCTTTTTCAAGCTCAAATTTGTCTTCCAGTTCAGAAGATGCAGAGCTCGGTAAATGCTTCAGCGTGGTTTGGGATCGTAGCCCCTCTCCAGGGGTCTGGGGCGCTCACCCTGGGAAGAGTGTGTTTGGGCTGTCAAAGGATGGGGGGAGAAAGCTCTCTTCCTTCACCAGGCTGTTGTTCAAGTTCCTTTGCCCAATTCTGTGCCAAGATCAACTGGAAGCATGAGCAGCTGAGAGTTTCCTCATTGAAGTAATAAAACGGTTGCATAGTTGAAAACAACGGCGCACCAAAGGATGGCTCCAGCGGCTGTGGGCTGGGTTTGAGGGTTGGGACTTTCCTGCACTGGCTCCTGGCAACCTGTTCCCAACTCGTGCAGAGAGAACTGCGCCTCCCAAGCTGGCGGTCCCGCTGGCACCAAGGGGCATGTCTGCAGGAGCAGTCGAGCTTCTGGTCTCTCTTGCATGGTGTGCTTTGTTTCCGCGGGGTAGAAAGGTATAAGAAATCCGGATGGCTTCTATGTAGGGTAGGTGTGACCCACATTCTGTAATTGGACCATATGGAGACAGATGCATATACAGTCTGGCTGCGTTCTTTATTCCTTGTCACAAAACACAACTTTCTGCATTGTTTAAAAGCTCATTCTAAAATTCTTCAGCATATTTGGCCTGAATTACAAATTCCTAAGCGTTAACTGTAGGACAGTGCTCAAACCTTCTCAGTTGAATACATATTTTCTGTGGAATGAATTAACAAGCCCTGTGAACTCCTACATCTTAGTGTTTCAAACAGCACATCTTTGACGGAGAATGTGCAGCTTCTTGGTTGACAGAATAAATTGTGGAGGGTTTTTTTAAAATAGATGCAGTGAAGCAGGGTAATAAGAACTTCTGCATTAAAATGAAACCATTGAAAAGGTTAACTCTAAGAAGGGAAGCATTGGTGCAGTATATTTGTAAATCGGTAAATCGCCACGTTTTGATGAAGGGAAACTCTTCATGAGTGGCACCGGTTGGATAGCAGTTGCAGTCCTGACCATGGTTGAAGAGTCTAATTTGCCCAGGAAATCTGTTGTATAGTTCTGGACTAATGAGCCGCTTCTGTCAGTCAGCTGGAATTGCAGGAAAACTTCGTTATATGGAGGAATACTCTATTGCTGGCTGATGAAGTATTTTAAATAGTTCCAGAGATAGTATTGTGCACAAATGGTATAAATACGGGGAACTTTAACATTCGGTCTGATCTTGTTAAGATTGCTTTAAGATTGTTAGGGCTACTTTAGTCAATGGGATTAATTTGGAAGTGATCCAATTAAGAATTGTACCTTGTGGAGGCGGAAAAACATCTGTTAGGTCAGAACCGAGTCATAAATCATCGGGTGCTCTTCAGACTACTGATTCAAACCCAACAAACTCCCCCTTTTTACCTTCCTTCATAATGTGCCTGCTTTTATATAAAGAAGATACTTTCCTCCTCCAGGAGCGTCTGCTTGGCATTCTTGAAACGGGTGGCTAGAGGTTAGGTAGACTCAAAGTGGCATGTCTGAGGTGATCAGGAGACCATTTCCAAGTTGAAGACTCAACATGCTGAAGTACTGATCAGATGGTGAATCTTCAACATGAAAATACTCTAAAGAAGAGTACTTTGGAATTATCCTTGACTGTAGTATAGATTGCTTAGAAGTAACTTAAGAATAAACCAATCTCAGATGCTGCATGTTGTAGTTTCTGCGTATCCTGATGGAGGCTAGCATACAATTTTGAAACCCTTAAAACTGGCTGAATCCTGAAAATAGCAGATCAACAGCAGCAGGTATTTACTACAAGTAGCATTGATGGTGTTATCCCAGACACCTGATTCTTTCCATCTTTCAGTATCCTTAAAAACAAAAAAAGCCCCACTGAAAACTGAGCTACACATAATCGAATTCTTCTGTAAAACCTGCTGAATCACTCACGTGGGCACTCGGAGAGTACTTACTGCCTTCTCTCTGAAGGGCCGGAGGGATCTGTGGTGCTCGTGTGGCTCGTGATCCTGCAGAGGAGCTCTGTATAATGCTGTATGCTCCATACAGAAAGCTGGGACGTTTGTGTGAGCCTGAGCGTGTTACCAATGGCTGTCCTGTCATTGAAGCTGTTTAAAATACAAAATCTCTTTCTCAGAAGGGCTTTATCACTGGATACTGGTTAATATTAGACGGGGGCTCGTTTGACTTGTGTTTTCCCCTCGTGTTCTTTCTTGCACCGTGTCTATCACTGGTCTCACCTACAGGAAAGATGAGAATCAATCAAAGCAAAAAAAAATTAGGAATATTAAAGTAACCCTCATTACCGGGCTGTGCAAAGTCAGGGTTCAGAGCTGAAAAGTCTGCCGCCTTCTGTAATTACTTAGAATCTTGAAGATTACTTGGAGGAAATGAATTGGTTTGTTCTCTGGAGCAGCTCAGCATCAAAATCTTCAGTGCTGTCTGTCACTCGGCACAAGCTTACTGTTTAGAATCAAGCCGAATTACAGTTATTAGCTCTGTTGTGAGTATGGCTCAGTTTCAACTTGCCCTTCCTGCAGTGACAGAGGAGGTGGCTATGGAGAAGGGGTTACACTTTTCTTCCAAAAGGTTGCGTTCAAAACTGAAATTACTCTATTTTCCCTCTTTGATTTTGGAGTAAGCATTGGACGTGCCTTTATCTGCTGGTGTAGCCAGTAAAACTGCTAACATTTTTTTTTTAACTTTTTTCAGTAAGTGGGCGGTTTCTTCTCACCTACTAACCTTGTACTCTCTCTTTGCAGACTGCCGTTGATGTTTTTAAGAGGATAATTTTGGAGGCAGAAAAAATCGATGGGGCAGCTTCACAAGGGAAGTCTTCATGCTCAGTAATGTAATTCCACTGCAAAACCTGAAAACACTGGGAATACATTCTACCTGAAGAAGCAAAACTGCCCGTTATCTTTAAGGATAAACTATGCTTCATTTTTTTTTTATTTTTATTTTTTTTTCTGTTAACCTGAAAGATAAACAGTTGGTTTGGAGCCTTTCCCTTCAGATTATGTTAAACTCTGACTCCTGTGCAAATGGCTTCACTTCCATTTTCAAATTTTAAGCAATCATATTTTCAATTTATATATTGTATTTCTTAATATTATGACCAAGAATTTTACTGGCATTAATTTTTCAGTGTAGTTTGTTGGTTAGAATAATCATCAAAATGATGCATATTGTTACACTACTATTAACTAGGCTTGGATATCAGTGTTTCTTTGTGTTAAATGTATACTTGTAAATAAAATAGCTGCAAACCTTAAATGTTCGGCTTATAATTTTTTGTTGATTACTCCGTATCAGCTTTTTTGTTGTTGTGAAAAATGTTCACCTGCTGACCTTAAGAGGAGGTGTGAGATCCTTGGAGCCGGTGGATTGTTTGACTATTGCCTGGGAAGTGGTTTGGGAGCGATCCGAACTGTTTTCGTGAGTAGAACCGCAGGCTGGCCGAGCGGCTCGGTGTGATTTGTGCCGGCTCGGGGAAAGAAGGCACAAGTGAGGCCTTTGGTTTGGAAGGGCCGGCTTGGGTTTGCACTCGGACAACCCGCGCTGCTCTTCCCTCTGCGGCTGCTGAGAGTCCAGGGCGCGCAGAGCTGCCCCACGCGAGGGGCCGTCACCCACCCGCACCGCAGACCGTTCGCCTGGGCCTGTCACTAGGAACGCTGTCGGGGTGGAGTGGCTTTAGCCAGGTCACAAGCGCAGGCTTGCTAAGAAAACAAAAATGTCACTTAAAATAAATCGCGCGTCCTCAACAAATGGCTGTGGATTGTTCATCACGCAATTCTGTATCTTTGCATCTGGAGGGCCCTGGGGGAGGTGAGTGGTCTCCTGGCACCTTGGCCGGTCACGACGTCGGGGGCACAGCGCGGCTCTGGGCACCTTCCCCGCACCACCTGCAGGTTTGGCTTTTGGCCTAAAGGCTTAGCAAGCCTTAATCTCTTAAACATGGAAACAAACTATTTCAGCTATATATTTAAAAAAATGTGCAGTCGATCTACTTTGTATTTAAAAATAAAACCCAAAACAGCAACAAAAGCAAACGAGGCTGATCTGGGGAACAGTTAATTAAATGAAGTGCTTCTCATGCATCTTTGTGTCCATTTGAAAACTTAATTTGTGGCAGGAGTAAAATGGCAGGGAAACCTGCATTGGTTTTGCAACCAGAGTTAACTTTGCATTTTGGGCTGTGATAAAAGAGAAGAAATTCAGCTTGTCTCATCTCTGCATTTCTTGTACAGTGCTTCCCTTGTATTATATGGAAGATTGCCTAAACTCCCTCAATTAACAATGTTAATTGAGAAAATTGTAGAAAAACTTACTATTTTCTTTGGTCACCATGAGATTAACTCTCACCTTGACAAAAAAGTTGGCTGGACGGTTGTCACACAGGATAGATCAGCACAGTCGGAGTGCTCGGCCTGGGAAACCAGTACACGCTTTTGTTCTGGAACCACCCGCTCTGGGACTGGGTGGTAGGTTCCCTTCACAAGGAGCTGGAACGAGGGTGGTTTGGCTGATAATGAAGTTGCCGAGGATTCGGAAAATTATCTTCTATGGAATGTGGGGCAATACGTGTCTGTTTGGTAATGTCCATCATTGCCTCATTGTGAGGTGGTAGATGAGGTTGTAAGGCCCGAGTTGCTGGCATTGTGTCCCAGACACAACGTCGTGTGGTCTTCATCAAAAGGTAGAAGCTGTAGAATATCAGAAACCTCAAAGACCACATTTACCCAACTTTTTCTGTAAAATTGTGGCCTCACGTACTGGGGATCAACGTCAAGCCTGAAGTAGCCGCTGCGTTGGCGCCTGCCGTGTGCCAGCTGCTAAGGCTTTACAGGGCGAATGGATAGTCCTGGGATGATCAAGGTCCAGCCTTCCTGGCATGAGGCTTTTCAGGGGGGCTTAAAGGGGAGTGCGGGTTCTCTGGGTGGTTTGCAGAGATGACTTCTAACTTGATGTACGCGGCACTGCGAAGCATGTACTGCTCTGGCATTTTCCGTGATAGCTGAAGCATTGAACTCATCAGTGTATGTTGTTTCAGGTCTCCTGTCACTTTAAGAAATGTATGAAACAAGAAATCCGGTAAGAAATGTAAATTATTCCCCTCATCCAAGCCTCTCTCTGCTTGTAAGATCTGAAGACCAGCCATGTGCCGATAGTCTTGCAGTTTTAAGGAAATGTGAGGTCAAGCGTGGTCAGTGAACGACTCGTCCTTTGCTGTAGGGAGATTCCAGTCAGCTTCTGGGGATGGACCTTCCCCCAGCTGGAGTCTGTGGAGGCCAGGGCAGCCTCCGGCTTCCTCCTTCTGAGCTACCAGCTGGCAGGGGTGAGGCTCTTCACCCCCAGAGCCCTGAAGTGGGGTGGTGGGCAATCTTGAAGCCCTGTGTTATGTACAGAAGCAAGAAATCGGTGTCTGGCGAACTTGCTTCTTGCCTGGGATTGATGAATTTATACAGCCTTGTCTGGCAGCCGCCCTGATCCTTCGGAGGCTCCTGGAGGATTGTGATAAATGGTGCGTGGATTAAAAGGTAAGTCACGAAGGAAATCAGTTCTCTGGCCCAGGCTAGAAAAAGTTTGATACGCACTTAATGGGGCTCAGCCGTATTCTTAAGGGATGATCATTGGCAGAGGTGAGAGTGCGAAGATCCTTTTCCTGTTGAGGAAATGAGCAATATGTAACTACCGTAAGTGAAGTTAAATTCCTGATGACTCGCGTGGATTTAAAATGTGCCATTCTGGAAATGCCTCCTGCCTTGTGCTCCTGTCCAGCTCCGTGCGTTGCTGTGTGAATGCTGAGAAAACCTCTCGGTATCCTGAGACCGAGGCGCCCATCTCCCAGCCCACCTCCCGCCCGCCGGACATGGAAACGCCGAGGACTGGTGGGGCAGGTGCAGCTCAACAAGCAGAGGATGGACCGTGGGCAGAAATTGGATACGTGATCCTTCTTTTTCCTGTTGTGCTTGTTTCTGTGCATGGCAAAGTCCATCCCTGCCTGATGAACTCCGCAATGGGGAAGCCTTGGAGGCAGTGGAGTCTGCTTTGAGTCCGTGGAGTCTTCTGCATAATGTTTCTTCCCAGCTTCTGTGAAGGGTTGGTGAATGCACGCTGGAGAGGGGAAAAAAAAAAAAGCTGGAAAAGTGTTTTAACTGCTCCCTTGTGTCTGCAGTAGCTGTATCCCAGTATCTGAACCGGGCAGCCATATGTTGTCCGTCAACCAAGGGCAGAGAGCCCTGGGCTGAAACTGGACTTTGAGGAAGTTCTCACAGCGTTGGAGACGATGACGGAGACTTGGGGCTTCCTGTTCTCTACCTTCTTTCTACAGAGAAGTTTCTACATCTAAACGTGCATCCTGGAAGTGATCGAGGACAACTCTCGCGGTTCCCCTTGTTTCTGGCACGGGTGAGGGTAAGACACCCAGCCGGGTCTGTCTCGGCTCCCAGCAGTTCCCTTTGAAGCGCAAGAGGGGCAGCAGCCCGAAACGAGCAGGGTAGCCCATGTCATGGTGCATATTTCGTGTTTTCACCTTCTTTAAAAGAAATGTGCAATCTTACGCTTTCATTGCTAAGGAATAGGCGCTGCTGCTGGGCGCAGATGCCAGGGGCTGCCGTGCGATGGGGATGCAGCTGGGTGTGCTGGGCTTATCCTGCTAATTAGCGCTGCTGTGCTGTAGGCTCTCGAGAAGGAGAAATCAACAGGTTCTAATTAGTCCTTCTGTAATCAGTGCTGCTCATCTTCAGAGCGTTTCGCTAATACTGACTAATCTTCACAACCCCATCTAATGAGGTCAAAATTACTCCTCTTTAACAGCCGGGGCCAGGAAGTGAGAACCTTTGCACAGATGCCTTCAGCCCCTTACCGGCGGGGCAGAAACGTGTCTAAACTGCATCTGAGTGAGGGGTGTCCTCAGCACCCAGCTTTTTCTTAGGTGTCCTTTGGTTTCCCTACAATTTATTTCCCGCAAATAAATATGTGGCTAAACCTGGCCAGCATGTCCCAGTGCCAAGGTGAGGAGCTATTTTTCCTAGCAGGAACCTGGCCAGGTCTTGCCCATCATTCTGTGACAGGCTTTGCTCGGGCACAAGGAGGTTTTTTGGAGTCTGTACTCCACGTGGGACAACGCAAGGTGTTGCGTGGCAGGGGAGGGGTGGTGGGTCAGGGCCTTGGTAGAGATGTTGTGAAGACTCTTTGTCCTGGTGCCTTCGAGATGAAGACAATGCGTTGAGCCCAAGCCCATTCATCTCGTATGTGATACCTGAAGAAACCTGTGAGCTTTTTAAAGCAAGATGGCCTTTTCAAAGCCATGAGAGATGGACTTTTCCTGTACCGGGTCTTAAGCTACTTTGCATGTACTAAAAGCTCCTCCAGAAGCTGGAGCATGGCCCTTTCAGAGGATGCGGTGCAACTCCTTGGCTGTTGCTCACTTAATTATTATTTGCATGGGGTTGTACTGGCCGTAGCAGGTACCTCTGAGCGGAATGCAAATCCTGCTCAGCCTCTGCTAAGAAATACTCCTGTTGGCATAAGCAAAGTCACTCCCAAAGATTTACCTCCAGGAGTCATGCCCTGCTCTCTTGAGGAAATCTCTGCGTCAGAGAAGGAGCGAGTTTGGCGTCTTCCTTCCGTAACTCGGGTAATTTGTCAGCATCCTTCTGCCAGCAGCACCGAACACTGCAGATTATTGCAGGGTGAGTTACTGTGCTGGATACGTGTGATGGGCAGTGTCTGCTGAGCTGCACGGATAAACCACCCCTGTAAATCCTATATAACACCCTGTGGAAAGAGGTGGTGGCATCTGACGGCTGTGTTTTGAAGGCCACCCAGGCTGGGCTTGTTTATGCCGACGCAACCTTGCTCTCAGCCCCTGGGCATGTAATGGAAAATACTTTGTTAAAGAGCAAGAGCTGTGCCCGGATCTGTGTGTAGGTGCGATGCGGGGAGGAGAGCGGGATGGTGGCTGGAGCCACCACGTTTATCCAGGAGAGGTGTTCTGGTCCTGGGTGGCTGAGTTCTGGTTTCTAGCGTGGCTGGGTCTATCTCTGTGACTGGTGTCGGCACAACAGTGTCCCGCAGCACTGAGTCCTTTCCACCCTGGTTTTGTTGGGGATGTAACTGCAGGGTTACAATGGACTCGGAATCAACCTTGGCCACCTTGCGTGGTTGTGGCGTTTGGTTTTCTCACCCCTGGTTCTGGTGTGGACCTCAAGCTAAATGGCTCCAGCTGCTTCACTCCATGGCAGGCAGGGACAGCATAGCCCAGAGCCCTCCCTGTGGGTGTCAAGCCCAATTTCTCACTCCCTTTGAACCAAGATGTGCGAAAAAAAATCTCAGACTTTTGGGTTTTGTCTGTTAAAGCCAAATGCTCAGAGGTGTGAGTTCATGTCTCCAGTGCTCCATCCTTTAAAGAGCTGCAGCAGAGGATGGCTGCCCACGATCCTGTTAGTTTGGGGCACCACGGTCTGGTGCAAGCCTGCACCTGGGCATGAGCGGGAGGTGAGGTCTGCCCACCGTCGTGTGCCTGAAAGGTTGACAGTAGCCAGCAGCTCCTCTTTTATCTCCTCCATGGCCAGCCATTCCATCCTTTGCAAGGAATTAAAGGGGTATTTTTTTCCAGGACTTAAGGTTTGCATTTCTTCAGTATTCTTTTTTTCCCATCATGTTCCTTTTTTTTTTTTTTCTAGAGATGGGCTCTTTGTTGTTTCTTTAACGTGGTTTCTCAAAGAAATGAGAATAAAGTTGTCGCACCCTCTTTCCATCTCTCCTAAAGTAGCTTTCAAATCTGCTGGACAGCTTCTAACAAATCTAGCAGCCGAGCACAAGTCTCTGATGCTTCATGTTACACCTGAAGGTCTCACACCTTAGAATAAACAGGTAGATCCCATCATGGGACAGAGCTGGAGGAAACCAGGCTTTTGTGGTCCCATAAAAACCTCCTCCTGTGGAATATTTGCTTTATTGGGCACTTTAGAGGCAATTTGTCATGGATGTTGTGGGTCTTCCTCTCCAGGCACCAAACAGCTCATGGCCAAAGCAAAGAGCATGTGGACCATTACGACCCCAGTGGTTGGGAGTGTTGGGTCCTAACGCCAATGACTGTGCCACCTCCTCACCCTGGTGCTCCCAGGCACGACTCAGAAGAGGGACTTATCTCCTCCTTCCCTCCCAGGGCACCAAGTGCAGGGCCATGGGGAAGGGCTGGTTTTGGGGCATTAACAGCATCCCCCTACTCTGGCTGTTGCTCTTCCAAGTGGGACTTTCCGTGCGCTGTTACTTTTCAGACACCATCTGGTGACTAATTTAGCACCTAGAAAATAACACCAGCATTTCAATGAGGGTTTGGGTAGGTTTTTTTTAATCAGATGGCTTTTCTTCATTATTTCCTGCCTCCCATCTGAACATGTAAACATAAACAGCGTTTCTGCGATGCTGGGGCAGGATTACTTTGCATCAGCTGAAGGATGTGTTCCTTCTCCGAAGGCCATGTGCCCTCCCTCCTTCCTTCTGCGTATCCCAGCCAACGTGACGTCTTCCAGTTCAGCCTACGTGTGCACGCACACGCGCTTATTAACTTTTACATCTTAATTGAAAGGGCGGCGCACATTTAAGCCTTAATAATGACATCCTGTCTTCCCAAACGGTCTTTAATCTTGAAACGAAGCGGCGAACAAAGGCAGCAGCGCGGGGTTGCCGAGCGAGGCTGCTGGCACACATGGGGACGGGAGTGACCTGCCAAGAAATGAGGTTTTAGGGTTCAGATCCAAAGCGTGTGCTTGACGGTCTGCGGGTGACGAAGAGGAGGATTTGATGAGTAGGAGCTGGGTGTGAGGTTTCTTCCAGAGCTAATAAATAGGATAAAAGGCAAATCTCCATTTAACATGGTGCCCTGGTATGTCTCTGTGCATTGGCCCATGGGCCAACCCCCCTCCATTTGCCTTTACCTCTTCCTGGCCTGGCTCGTTAGTATAAACTGCTGGGGGGTTGGGGCTGGGGCTTTGCCTTGCTGTTTGTCCTGAGAATAAGACAGTTAAACTCTCTGGGTGCTCTTATAACACAGAAGAGGGGAATATGAAGCAGCTTTTCCTTGCGCTGAAGTTTGAGATGCCAGACTCTGAAGCCATAATTGCAGCTATATGGGAAATACTACTTTATGGCCAATGGTATGGCTTGAAAATCCCTCGAATCCTGACTTATATCTGTGTCTCGGTACTTCAATGATGAAAGATCAAACCATTCATAAAAACGATGCTCGTGAATAACATTGATGCGAGCCCAACCTTGGTCCTTGGCTTTTGGAGATGCCATTTGAAGAGGTTCAAAGACTGAATGAGAAAACATCGCTTTGAGGGATGGAGTTCAGTGTGTTACTGGTGAGAAGTCTTCCAAGGATGGTCGTTTTTGGCTGCCACACCGCAATAGGTGAGAAGCTGGGGAAAAACACTAAAAAGAAGTGAACCCAATACAGAGAAACCCTGTGCCATGCCTAAGGATGCTGCTGTTTCCTTATTTACTTCTTGTCTGCTCTAAAAAGAGGGGATTAAAAGAGAAAAAAAAAGGAGAAAAGAAGAAAAACAGGAAAAAAAGAGGTGGGAAGGAAAAAAAGGAGGGGGGGAGAATAAAGGGAAAAAAGAGAAGTCCTTCAAAAAGGAGCAGCAGTCAATGTGCACGGCTAATTGACCAAAGCCCTGCCAAGCAAATCTTTTGTCAGATCGTCTGCCCAAAATGAAAACCCTGGACTCAGCAGGCCCCGTTACCGGCGGTTCTGCCTACGAAGCAGGAAAGCGTAAAGCCCCCCGTTCCCGCTGCTTTGTGAAAAAGCCCTCGCGACACCAGCCCCATCTCCCCCCGCTGCCGGCTGCTATAAAGCGGGGTGTCCAACCTTGCTGTCCATCGTGGTTTTTGGTTTGGCTCCCGCTTTTTGGTCTTGGAGAGCAGCCAGCAGAAAATGTCTCAATACTCAGGAAAAGTAAGTAGCGACCCAACCGCTTCCCTTCCAGCCTGGGGCCAGAGAGCCCACACGTCCTCCGGGTTGAAGGAGCAGGTTAGGATAACATCCCGGAGGATGCAACGTGAGTGATGGTACCAGGAGTAAACTCGGTAGCAAGGGATGGGGAGGGTGCGGCAGAAGGAGCTGCATTTCGGGAGTGGAGTTTCCTGTTCAAACATTCCTGCTGGAAATATGTGTGAGCAAGCAGGAGGCGGTGAGAAGTGTCGCGAATGCGGGATGCGCTGCGTTCCCAGAAAAACAAATACAGTTCCTAGGAAAAAAATGCCAGTGATATCGTGCTCCTCTTGCTGGAAAGCAGCTAAAAAACCCAAACCAAACCATCCTAAAACGAAGCATCTGCAAGAGATTCCCATCTCCTCCAAATGTGAGTCTTCTCCTCACCGCGGGCCCATTCTCCTCCCTCCCCTCAGATCACGTTTTACGAAGGCAAATGCTTCACGGGCAGAAAGCTGGATGTCTGCGGCAGCTGCAGCAGCTTCCAGGACCGAGGTTTCCTCAACCGGGTCAACTCCATCTGCGTCCAGAGTGGCGCCTGGGTCTGCTTCGATCACCCTGACTTCCGAGGGCAGCAGTACATCCTGGAGCATGGCGAGTACCCCAATTTCTACCGCTGGAACGGCCGCAGCGACCACTTGGGCTCCTGCCGGCCCATCGGGATGGTGAGTGGATCCTGGCCGGAGCATGGGTGGGATGTAGCTGCCATTGGGCTTTGTTTCTCCTGGTCACAGGAGCTCCACGAATAAGTATCATAAACATCTCTGCTCTTTAGAAATAATATGTCCCATTGAGGTTTTCCCATGGTTTTTCAGATGAGGTGGCAAGGTCCTGCTGGCATCATGTGTTTTGGGTTTTTAATCTGAATCGCTGTGAAATACTCATGGGGGAATTAGGAAGGAGGGTCGTTGCCCAAAGCAAGTTTGAGCCGTGTCAGCCCGGACTCCCCAGGCAGCCCTAAGGCTTTCTGAACCAGCCCCCAGCTGGGCTGCTTCTAGCAAATTTTAGCCAAATTCTCCGCTGTTGCAAAAAAACCCAACCCAGTAATCCCAAACTAAACCCATTTTTTCCCACGTACGAGATAGCCCCCTCCTTATGAAGCTTTAAAAGCACCACCCAGAGGAAGGTTTATTTGGCAAGATTGAAAAGTAGCAAAGAAAAATGAATCTGCATTAGGTCTTTCCATTCTACTCTCCCATCACTCATGACCCCTGGGGCAACAATGAACCCCCCTGCGGCTGGTGGGGTTTCTTGCCAGCCCCAAATCTGCTTTTTGGCAGGGCAAGGGGTCCATAATGTCCTTCCGAAAGCACCTCCGTGGTCCGTACATGGAGGGACGCTCTGCCCTGGAGCCTGGCCAGCGTGAGGACGTGCTCCTCCTTCCCTGGCCCACGATTCTCCCTGTGAGATGCCAGCGAGTGCTTCGAGGCATTTCAGCAGCGCAGATTCCCGGAGGAATGTTTGCTCAGGCTCGGTATCCGCTCGGCTGCTGCCGGCGGCTGCCTGCTGTGGGGTTTGGCATCGCAGCCCGGCCTTCTTGTGCATTGACGTGGTTTATTTGAAAAATGCATTTAGGTATTCCTTGAATTTGGCTTAAAAATATCCTTTCAGCTCGCTCTGTCCCACATACCTATGCCGCAGGCTGTGGAAATCTCCCTGGAGAAGCTTATGTCGTGTCACCCTCAAGGGCTCACACAGCAAAGACGATGCTGGGAAGGTTTCTTTTTTTTTTTCTTAATTTTTTCCTTAAAGAAAGGCACAGCAGCTCCCATCAGGACCTGCATCTACACATGGAACTGGAGGCAATATAGATTAGTTTAGGGAAATTGTTGAACATCTTTGTACACTCTGGCTATCTCTCTTTTTTTGCTGCGTGAGTGCATGGAGAGCTGGGACTGTAGCTGATGCTGTATTTGGGATGGAGAGTTTGTGGGGCTGGGGGGGGAGGAATCTGGGTGGGCGAGGGGCTACGTGTGCCTGAGCTCAGCGCGTCCCTTGAGCGATGTGTCTCCACGTGGATGGCAGCTGTAGGAAGGTGCAGAGACGAGGGTTTTCTGGCTGGTTTTCTGGTGGCTCGGTGGGCTGGGAGGTGGCACGAGTTTGTGCGTGCTCTGTGCGTGCTGGTGTTGGCTGCTTTTCACTTTCCCCTTCCAGAGCACCCTTCCGTCTTCCTCTTTGTCTTATAAAAGCCGGGAAAAGAATTTGCTTGATCTCTTTTTTATTTTTTTGGTTGATTTGAATCCCTTTGTCCCCAGCACGGCGAGCATTACAGGATCGAAATATTTGAGGGGAGCCACTTTAGAGGTCCCAGCCTGGAGCTGACGGAAGATTGCTCCTTCCTGCAGGGACAAGGCTGGGACAAGACCTGCATCAACGCCCTCAAAGTGTACGGCGACGGCGCGTAAGTAACAACACGCAGCCACCACGGTGCTCCCTGCCCCGCACCCCTGGTACCCAGCACCGCAGGGCAGCGAGGCGGCTGCAGAGAATCCCCCCCATCATGGAAAAACCTGTTGATGCCAGGGGAGCTTGGGAAAAGCCTAAAAATGTGAGCTATGCCTATGGTTTAAAGGTAAATTTTGATGCCTGCCAATTGAGAGCTGCTTCTAAGGGGCAGGAGTTTTGGAAGGCGGCATCTAAGCACAAGCTACGGGAGCTCTGACACACCGTTTCTAAGGTGTATGAAACAAGAAGTCCCAAACCTATCTTTTTTCTTTCTTTTTTTCTTTTTTCTTTCTTTTTTCTTTCTTTTTTCTTTCTTTTTTCTTTCTTTTTTCTTTCTTTTTTTCTTTCTTTTTTTTTTTAAACATTTCTGTGCATGTTTCCAAACACCTCTCTAAAATCCGCGCAGAGGCCTTTGGGGAGGGTGGATGGATGGCTCTGGGTGACGCAGGTCAGGGCTTTTGCTTTGCAAGCGGCTTCACCAAGGCTTGCTGCAACGCCAGAAACCTCCTCCTCCTCGGATAGCAAAAACGAGGCAGCGGCGTCTCATCTCATAATTAAATCCTGCCTCTGAAAGATGGGCAACTGTGGCAGTGATGCACAGCCACCCCCATGGGGGTTTTTGTCACCCTCGGTGCCTCGTGAACCCGCTTTGTGGGTGCGTTTCTGATGCTCCGGAAGCCATGGCAAGATGGCAGTTTTGACTTTTTCTTGCTGTTTGGTGGCAATTTGCGTTTTCATGATGGTGTCGGTGTTTTTTATGTGTTTTTTTTCTCTTGTTTTGAGCTGGGTTGTTATCTGGCGGTCTCCCCTTTCCCTGCAAGTGTGCTGGCAGTGGGGGAATGCCACAAAATCCTCCCGCAGCCAGGCAGAGGGTGGCTGGAGCGTGGGGAGACCCTGCAGAGGAGGGAGCACAGAAATGCTCTTCTCTGCCTGTCCTGGACTGGACATAGCATATCTCACCTGCTCCCAGCATGGGGGGCTTGGACCCCCTCTGTCCCACAGCAGTTTTTCCCTAGAACAGGAAAGAGGTTGTTGCCATCCAAGCTTGAGACATCCCGACAGCGGGTGTCTTGTTGGACCCTTTCTAATTCAGCCGAGACCTCTCCTCTTCCAAAAAACCAGCCTCATGATCAGGCAGTGGCGGTTCATTAAAACGAAGGAGCAGATCTACCAGCTCCTGGTGGGAAGAAAGGGCTGGAGCCCCCCAGGCAGTCCATTAGTGCTGAGCCTTTGAGGCAAAAGGCATTTAGTACCAACACTGTAAAGCCAAGAGAGAGCCTGTGAGCACTCTGGCAAGAGCTTTAGGGACAATTATTTACCACACGTGTCCCCGTAGCAGAGCCTGGAACTTGAGAAATTGGGAAGCTGCCCAGAAACTTTCAAGCGCTTAATTTTTTCAGATTGATTTTCCGCCTCCCCTCCCCTGCAAAATGTATAAGGGGCACAAAGCTTGCTTTCCCTCGCACGGGAGCCTCGACTGGTTACGTTAACGTTGCGTGACTTCTCAAAGGCTTCAAGTAGCGATTAAAAAAAAAATAGAAAAAAAGAAAATCCTGAGAGGAGCGTGGTGCGGAGAAACTCGCTGAGTTTTGTAGCGTTCCGTTCAGCCCCCGGGAAGATGGCTGTTGGAAGTGTGTGGAAGGGTCTGTAAAGGCCATTAAAAGGCAGGATGGTGCAGAGGGACCTGCTGGCCCCCGGCTGCAGGAGGAGGGAGGGAAAGAGGAGATACCGCAGCAGAGAGGTGAGGCCAGGTAGGAGAAAGGGACTCTATGGCACTGCTTTTCTCCTTTGGATGGACCATATAATCCCAGGTGAGCCCAGAGGTGCTGCAGGTGTAGCTGGTGCTGGGCTCAGCCTGGCAGAGCCCTCCCAGGACTCATCCTTGATCATCTGAGGACCAGAAGAGATGGGGTCACCGGAGATGAGGGGACCTGAAAGCGGGACTATTTTACCCTGTGCATGCTGAAAGCAGGCGTAAAGCAGGGTCTTCCTGAGTTCCCTGCCCTCCAAAGTCTTGCTCTGCAATTTTCCCCCCTTGATTCCCGCAACGCGACATCTGTTGGACACTGAAATATTTGCTTCCCCTTCAAAATCCATGGACACTGTCACCTGCTGTTAAAAAGCTGCTGCCTGCGCTCGTGGGGATGGCCGTGCCTGCGGGAAGTGATGATGGATGAGCTGCAAACACAGGAATGGAGAGAAGCGTCTGCCTTTGGCATGGTGCGTGGTGGGGCTGAGGGTGTCCCGCACCTTCCCCGCTGCCCTTTTGGGGCTGGCGACTGCTACTCCCCCCGGCTCCAGCCAGAAAGGCTGACGGTAAAGCTGTTAAAACCATGCTGGAAATGAGATTGCTATTTCAGAGCAGTTTCGAGATGTTACCGCCTCCTCGGAAGCTGTTGCGGTTTGCGCAGGGAGCGACTGTGCCCATCCCACGAGCAAAGCCAGCTCCAGTATCACATATGGTGTCATCTGGTGTTAGACGAAGACGTGCGCATCTTGTCCTTCTTTGTGCCTCAGCCACTCCACAGAGGATTGCTTAGCAATAACAACTTTAAAAACTTGGATTTGTTTTACAGTCCGGGAGAGAATATCCCAAAAAAAGGCTTTTCTATGCTACAGTGATATAACTTGAAGGAACCAGACCAAACGCTTAATCTGATGAAGCATTTATGAGCGTTAGGTAGATGTTCTGCAGTCAGGCTGTGAAATATCAACCAGAACAGGTACCCAAATGTTGCTGTGCAATAAATGTTACCTATTTCTTGGCAGAGGCGATAGCTGCTCATGGCACTGCTCGAGTCCTACAAGAATGAGTGACTTTGAGCCCTACTGAAAGCATCCCGCTGGGGTCAGGCTGAAGCTGCAGCACTCCCCCGCTAGTTTTTTCAGTGCGAGCAGCCAGTTTTGGCTTATAGGGCTTGCGCTGGTTCCATTCGAGTTTCATTCCCTTGTCCTCTGGGTTTATGTGCTAATGAAACACAGCACCGAGATGTTTGAGGGCTGCGTGCTATGTGCCTGGATCAGCTCTCCCATGCTGGGCTTGAGGACAGGATTGTCTATTTTTTTGTTTTCTGGGCTCCTGACTGACTTGATTCCCTCTCTCACTGATGGCCTCAGAGAACGTAAATTTTTGGCAATAAAGGAACAGCTAAGTAAGTAAGCCATACAAGCCTTCACTCATCACCTTGCACTGCCAATACACTTCACTCCCATCTTTCTGCTATTTCTTTTATTTGCCTTTTTTGCAGCCTTTCCCTAAGCAGGGAGAAGCCAGCGGGTTCTTATCACCACACCAGGTCAGGCAGTCTGCTTCCATCACCCCCAAGGCCTGTCCCATTCCCTCTACGTGACTGTGCAGACACATCAACTGTGTGTATGGAGAGAAACGCAGAGGTCTCGGGAAAGACAGTGACTATGAGGGGTTGCTCTACCCTCTGCATTATTCCCCAGAGTCCAGCAGTTGTTGAAAGATGCCCTAGAGCAGAGAGAACTGGAAGAACCGCCATGTCCTGGTGGGCCAGCAATGCCCTGTCAACATCCCTGTCCTGCCAGCACGCAGTATTTCCACTAACATTAGGTATTCTCTGCAGGAGGGAGTGATTGGAAGGTGCTGAAAATAGGACCAGGAGCTCTTTTCAGGGGTGCTTGAGGGAGGGATGGTCAGCTGATGGAGAAAGAGGGCCATGATCATCCAAAAATATGGAGAGGTGCGTATAAGATGAAGGGATGGGGTAGAAAAAGAAAAAAAAATGTGGCTTTATGAATAAGGCTAGGGTGTATCTAGAGGAGAAGGATAATTTTATAAATTGTTCTTAATTAAGCTAAAGAGTTGAGCACTCTCTCCAACAGTGGATATGTCATGGTGGGGCACATGGCTTTGGGGCAACCTGCCATTACACCCGCATGAGCAGCAGGCAGATGCTCCACGCACTGCAAAGCGAGCCTCAAAGGAAAAGTCTGAGGATGGCTTTGTAAAGCCGGTTCGGATATAAACTGGCTGCAAGAAGTGCCAAAGAATGAACTTGTTTGCTTTCAGGAAACACTTGGGATCCAAATGCCTTGGCTGCGCAGACTGCAGCGCTGCTGCAGAAAAGGGTTGTGCAAGGGCGGGCAGCCGGGGGCAGAGGGGCACCAGGCAGGCGTCTGCTCAGCGTGCCGGACGGATCAGTGCACAGGCAGACGGGAGAAGGGACCCACCACAGTCCCACCTGGTGTCCTCTCAGAAACACAAAATAAATCCAAATATGTCACGGAATCTGTACGGTGGCTTGACGAAATACCCTAAGCTTTTGCTTTTTTTTTTTTTTTTTTTTAAATAATGCCCGTGGGTGGTTGGTTTTATAAACAACTTTTTTCCACAGTCTCCAGCTTTTTGCTCTGGGTCACACTGATCTGAGTTCACCAGCTGTTGTCTGACCCTGGAGGGCCAGCAGTCTTTGACCCATCCAGTACTTAAAGGAGTTTCTCCCTGGAAATTCCACATACAGTAGGTCCCAACCCCGATGTCGCAGCTGGATTCCTGGGAAAAGACAGATCGCAGAAACCAAATGATTTGGAAGATTGCATTTGTGTTCTGTTGTCATTGCTGAGCAAATGGATGGGACAAGCAACAGAGATACTTATGAAAGCCTTAAAATGTTGAGAAGAGAAGAATGAGGCAGAGATAGCAGGCTGGCAATGACAGAGTGGAAACCCAACAGTAAAACTACCAGAGCAATGGCAAAACTTGGTTAAAAAGCAGAGGAAATTTAAATAGAGGAAAGAGGTGACACATGTGGCCACATTAAGATCATGGCACAGTGTGTACTAAAAGGATGGAGGGAGAGAAGAGCAGCAAAATTTGTCCCTCTTGATCATCAGAATTGCTCCTGACTTGAAGACCTTCAAATGGAGAAAGACGTGCTAAAGAAATGTAGCCAAGTTAGGTGAAGAAGTCAGGCATGCCGAAGTCACCAAGGCTGTTGAGCGTTTTATCTACTTGACTATATTCCAAGGGAAAGTTGTATTTAACTCTGGATGTAAAGATAAAGTGAAGGTAATCGAGCCAAGGCCTGCTCTGTTGGAAAGCATCAAAGAGAGGCCATTGAGAATTACTAGCAAAGAGACAAATTATTAACTATGGTTCCCATCATAGCTAATGAGTCAGTTCAAAGAGGTAAAACATCCTCACGCGTTGCACATTTCTCCTTACAGTCTAAAACAGGTTTATCCAGGGGTTGAGGGGACTCATGTCCTTCTTTAGTGCTATCAAATGCTGTCAAATTGTTTCTGTTGCACATGGTGAAGCTCAGAGAGATCCATTCCTACAGCAATGTGAAGTGGGGAGCCCCTGGTCCCAGGCTTTATTGCTGGTGTAACCCAAACCAACTCCTTCTAAAGGCAAGGTTCAGTCTGGTTGTGGATAGTTGCCAGGCTACACTGGAAACAGGGAGAAGGCCAGCACTGGGGGCATTTCTGTGCGCAGGATGGGACCGGGACTGCAGAGGGACCATTGGGCCCTGGTAGTTTGCAATACTGCAGTGCCTAAATGCAGCCACTCAACGTGGGCACAAGGCCACCTCACACGAGACCACGTTGTTGGGGCCCAAGTAACCCTCCCTTTCTGCTCAGGTGGGTGCTGTACGAGGAGCCCAACTACCGAGGCCGTATGTACGTGGTGGAGCGGGGCGAGTTCAGCACCTTCAACGCATGGCAGGCACGCAGCGCGAACGTGCAGTCCATCAGAAGAGTCATCAACTACTTCTAGCTGAGCTTTCATCCTAACAGCGATGGCCTGCTGAGGCCAGGCATCACCCTCCTTACCATTCACTGACCTGCGGAATAAATTGTTAAACACCAGCTTTTGGCTCTAAGTACCTTTTTTCTGTCACTTCCATGAGCTCAAGAAAGAACGGACTTGCAACCTTTCTAAGCTTCATTGACGTTCTATGAATTTGCTTTTTTATTTAGCAGGGATTTACAAGGAGGACATGAGGGTGATGGGCCAGAACTAGTGGTGACAAACAGACCCAGGAATGTGCTCCCCAGTGTGGTTCTGGTCTGACACGTGTTCACTCGTCCAGGGCCACCACGGATGGACCCAGCTGACTCCTGATGCCTGGAGGGGGTCACGTTGCTGCACACGTGCATTTTGAGCGCACACAGCCGTCGGAGGCTCTGCTCAAGCCATGTGAGGACATGCGTGAGGATCATGTCAGGATCTGACCGACTTGCGAGATCTGTCTGAGCATGACATGCTGGTCCTGATGCGAATGTGATAGAAATCCTGATTTACTTTGACCTTAGATCAGTACGCATTAAAAAATATATTTAAAGAAAAAATATCCCTTAAGGCACAAAACCTGAGCAATCTTCTCTTTGCTCCCTGAGTCATAAGCCCTTCAGCTGATGATGATATTCTGAGGGGGTGACAGCAAAGAAAAACAGCCACAGCACTGTCACTTTCTGCACAACTCTCTCCCCATCTTTCTGCCCCTTCAGTGCTCCCAGTCCATTCCAGTCGTTTCGGTGTCCCCGAACCCCAGTCGGTGCTTGGCAGCCAGGATGGGAACAGCTCTGCCCGTTTAGCGGTGGACCATCCACTACAGCCTGGGCGCTTCCCCTTGCGTTCAGCGCCCAAAAGTCATATCGCTTCCTTTCTGTAAAACCTTAACTGCGTTCAGTACTGGCTAAGAGTGTTTACGGCTATTTCAGAAAAGGATAATTTTATTCTTTTTCACTCAGTTATTCTATTAGCTGTTAAGGCTGGGCTGTTTGATGGATCCTGACAGGCACGGGCACAGTGCCGGCAGAGCTGCAAAGCTCTCTGTTAATCCAGTGGGAGGGCTACTGATCTAATGACTGTCCCCAGCCCTTCGAGGGGACGTGAGCGAGGCTGACAGGTCCCCAGCACACTGGAGCACAAGGCGCGTGTGCCTTCAGGGCTGCTCTGCTTTGCGGGCTCCTGCCCTTCGCAGAGCCATGGGGAGGAGCAGGGGGCCATGCTCTGTGCCAGGGCAGGTTGGTCCCGTCCTGCATCCTGCTCTGACACCGGATCTGGCTGCCATTGGATCAATTCACACTTAACCGCCTTGTAGTTCATCTTTCCAGTTAGAGCTTCTTGGCTCCCTGTGGCTCTCTACCGGTAAAAGGACTGGGGCAACTGGTAACAACTGGGCCTGGGCCTGTGTGAGAAGGCCACGTGCTGTTCCCGTGGTGAAGTGGTAGCGTTGGTAGAGTTGTGTTGATTGAGATTTGCCCCAGATGCACACATGCCATGTACGTCTCATGGAGGGGGGGGGTATGGAAATACTGAACAAACCTACTTTGTGAAGCGAACAATAGTTTGGGTGATGTTTGCCTCAGCAGTGATACAAGCAATTATGTCCTTTTGTGGACAGCCAACGGTCTGGACATCACCCTCCACCCAAATCACTGCAGCAGCACCATAGTTACACCAGATCAGCTCTGGACTTCAATTGCCACGTCCTGGGTGGCTTGTGGTGACATGTGGTCCATTGGGGCTGTAAAAATATTTAAGCATCTCTAATGGATTGCAAGGTATTTCTGTGTCAGAGAAGAAGGCAGGGAAATGATTCATTCATTGAGTGGGATGCACAAATGTACAACTCGTGCATCAACTCTTGCGTATTTCATTTTCTTTTAATTAAATGCAGCTTACGAAAGATTTTAGGAGTCCTTCCAGGATTAGCGTTGCTCTTGCTTCATGAAGGCTCTAATCAGCTCCTGAGCTCAATGCACTCTATTAAAAGTGAATATTCAGTCATACGCATTGCTCTCTGTTGTGACCTTCTGGCCATTAATCTGTTAAAACCCCCAAATGTGGTCCCAAAGACAGACAGGCATTGAACTGTGAGTAGATTTAAAGGAGGATTTTCATTCATTTGAAACACGTTCAATGTCACGGTGCAGCATGAAGGGTAAAGAAACAAAGGCTTTAAAATATACACTAACTGGAATCCCAGATGCTCTAAGCAGTTGGAGGACAAAAGAAAAGAAAATAAAGAACGGCCATCCACCCACATTCCCCTGAGAACAACAGGGTAAGCCCAGAAATCCCCACACCTGGGTTCCTCGACACTTGGTGCAGCCAGGCGGAGAGGGGACTGTCCCACTGATGTTGGGGTCAGACCTGCAATGTCGCAGATATTCTGCTGTACGGCTCCCAGTGTTCAGTGGTTCAACCTCCCTCCGTGCAGACCAGCCCTTAGAGGGACCCACGGACACCCCTCCCCGTCCTTAGTGGGGTACGCGGGACTGCGCACGTACACAGCGGTGTCCAGGCTGACTCCAACATACCGCTGCTGTGTGCAAGTCCACTTCGTCTATGCGCTTCGAATGCACCGTTTGTTTACATGTTCTAGTAGATTAATATTTGTTCTTTAAATTGTGGAGGTGCTCAGGAGCCTCAGTCCTGGGCTGAACCCTGCTGCGTGCTAGGAGTTAAAAGCGCAAAAAAGGCAGGCTGCTTCATCCCTGCTGTTGCCTGTAACCCCGTTTGTAACTAGCTAGCGTTTAGCCAGCTGTAGCACATTTTATGCAGGTCCATAATATGCCTACAGACTAAATACTCATCATTTATTAACATCTGATATCCCATTTATGAACACGCCCTCGATGCAAACAGCTAGCCTCATGTGAGCACTATTAAAAAAAAAACACCTCTCTATGCAGAAGTCTAATATTGCTAAAAAGTGGCAGCGGGGAATCGAGTTCCATCTATTTTTTCTTGATTTGAAACCTAAGTAGGGTGGCCATGGGCCTAATCCAAGCACTGATGCTGCAGGAACATGCATTGCGTTGGCAGTGGGGGGATGTGGCTCTCCCTCTTCCCTTTTCCCTCCCCCTCCTTGCTAAATCTGCACTTGTTTAAAGGACAGAACGTACAGATCCCATATGTTTGCTAGTGGTTAGGGTTGGTTTTTTTTTTAAAAAAAGATTATTGACATTGCTCTAGTAGGAAACTGTATGATTTGTGAGTTTATAGCATATAAAATATAAATGGTAAAAACGCCAGCTTGATGTGAAGTGGATGTGAGATTGTGCAGCAGAGATTTGAGCTGCACGTCATTAAACTGTATGGCTGAACGAGCTCTGCTACGTGCGCCGAGGAGGCAAGCAATGGATTAAGTAAATTGGAAACTATTCCACAAAATGCTAGAGATAATACAACGATTCAAAAACGAACAAAAGGGACAAGTTATTAATTACAAGAGAGAGAAGTAAATGAAATCAGCTCCATCTGGAAAACCAGGAAAGCCCTAATAATCAGCATTACTGGGCTTGGCCAGGCTGCTGCAGTGTAATATTCGGAATAACTTTGAATTACATCTGGCCCCAAAGCAAATATCTCCTGCCAGAATGCCTGCATACACAAATGGCCTTTCTCTGTAGCTGGATAATGTGGGAATTTGATGGAGTATCTCTTTCAAATGAATCCTTGGAAGATGTCTGAGCAACTGCAGTAGTTTTGTGCTGCTATATTACGCCGTACACGTATATATAGTGATGGTAAGGAGGAAACTGCCTACTGGTCCACTGTTGGCATGTTTGATGTTGTCATGGCTCAAATGAACCTCTACTAACTGCTTACGCAGGCGAAAGGGCTGCCCAGCCACCTCCCTGCCCCAGGGGATTCAAGGGGCGTTATCCTCCTATTGAGGCCGCCCAAGGCTCACACCTTCCTGTGCTTTCTTCTCTCCTCCTCCAGAGACACCTCTCTGGACCTGGTGAAAATGAATTCACTCCCTGGTGTCTCCTAGAGCTGTTTTATTAGTTCTTGAAGTTGAAAGTCTTGCTCAACAGTGAGCTCTGACTGATTGCAGAAAGGAAACGAACAGCTTCAAGAGACATCTCTGACCTCTGGCACCAGGAAGAGAGCCATGGTCATTGTTAAAGCCAAAGCAATGATGGGGTAAAAATGTAGAGGGAACATGTCTTAGTACTCTGGGAGCATCGACAAATACCCTGGCTTCTATGCTTCATCTGGTTTGGTTTTAGCTTTCTTTTCCCTGTTGTATTGAAGTCAAGGGAAAATTAAATTGGGTGAAAACAGAACTGGCTTTGAAATTTTTACTATCCTTGGGATAGTAAACTCTTGTTGAGGAGTAAATCTGATATAGCTAACAAGTCCTTGAATCAGATGATATCTGCTTGATGCAGTCAACCTCTTCAGCATTGCAAATGGTGATTTGTTTGGATTTTTAAAATTTTAAATCATCTGGTTTATTGCAGAGGTTAAATTCAGTTAAATCAACCTCCAGTGTATGGGACTCACGTAGCTTGGTGTCCTCTTGTTCCAAGAGTAACCATTCAATCAGCAGAGGAGGTGCAACAACA
This sequence comes from Rhinoptilus africanus, assembly GCA_013400135.1. NCBI lineage: Eukaryota > Metazoa > Chordata > Aves > Charadriiformes > Glareolidae > Rhinoptilus > Rhinoptilus africanus. Next base: position 26,442 of record VXBO01002011.1, read on the forward strand.
CCTCACACAGTTTGAGCTGTTCCCGTATTTACTGGTGGCTATGAAGGAAACCAAACACACACGGAAGAAAGTGGAAAAGGACGGAAATAAAACATGTATGACTTTTCTGTGGAGCAACAGAAACACTGAAGTAAGAGCAAAGGGGTGCACCATGTTTTCCATGGACAGCTGACCATCTTTACGTGGTTCGGCATAAGTCGGTTTGTAATCAAGTCAAGCTGTCCCGGTTTAAGCATGTTAACATATGGAGGAATGTACCAGTGTATTCAGTCAAATTGTGCGTGAAGCAAACATGAAATCATATTGAAATTGTTAATGCAAATTCCTTCTTTAAATATGATGTTCTCTAGGGGATTGCGGTCAATCCACACTTTGTGTAGGCATTCACACCTGCACTCACATAGTCCAAAATGCACTAAATGCTTCCTCTCAGTCAGAATGGTTTCATGTGCTCCTGCCAGGATACTCCAACATCTGGGATGGTGAAGAATCAGTCCCTGCTATTCCATGGAAAAAAAGGCATTTTTAAAAAATTTTGTTTAGCTCATTGCAGTTTTGGCATGCTGCCACTTGGTTTGTTTAGCCTGATATAAACGAAGATAGCTTTTTTCTCATGTGAGTAGTTCTTGGTGGTCACCAGCGTTGCTCATCATCTGTGATGGGGTAAGACAGCAGCGCAACTCCTTCCCCGCAAGACACCACACTGGGCAAGACAACCCACTCATGGTCAGCACAGGTTTATTCATGTTTTGGGAGAGGTGCTTTTAAGCTTTGACGTTGCTTCCCCATGATCATGGTGGTGGGAAGGTGGGTGAATGATCCTGACTCATAAATGGGCAAGACTCTGTGGTTTCAGTTGACTTTCCCCTTGCATTTTTTTGTGCTGTTGGAAACCAACAGTTTAGAGAGAACAAGAGCAAAAGACTGTCCGTGGAACGGACCTCTTCCTTGCATACCTTTCTGAAGGTAGCCACCACCAAAACAAGTCTGTTACCTGCACGTGAAGCAGTGCTAGGTGTTGTGTATGCCATAAAGTACTAGCGCATAACTGAACCTAATATTATTAGTTTAGTTCTGCAGGGTAGGCTGTCCAAGAATCTTGCTCTTAAATCACGCTAAAGTTTTCAAGAAGACAAAGAACAGTGTGGGTCAGTCCACACGCAGAGCTGACCTGCTAAACTATGCGAGGGCAACAGCTGCTCTAGTAATGTAAGTGGGAATCAAAACTGCTGAGATTTGCAGAGCTTTATGTGGTTGTCATTGGTTTTCTTGGCTGGTAATGCAAGAAGAAAATAATAACATTTGAGTCATCTGAACCTACAATAATAATAATAATAATAACAGGATTCCAAAGGTTTTATTGTGTGTGTATCCTGCTATTATTGACTTGCCCTTTGAAATTATTTTTCTGAAAACAATAGAGCTTCTTTTTTTCGCTGGCGGTTGGGGCCAGATTCATTTGTCATCTACCTTTTAAAAAGAGAGAGAGGAAAAAATGCAGGCAAACACCATTTTGACTTCTGGAAATAATAATTTTAGTTCAGGTGTAACTACGGAGCTGAAAATCTGTAATTCAAAAGTTTGGGACTTCTATTCTTACAGTTTATGAATAAATGATATTTAATAATCAGGTCCCTTGACAATTAAGGATCACAGCTCCCATCAGAAACAGGGACTGCCACAATACTGGAAAAACTTCTGATTGCACTGAATGATTCTTCTTTTCAGCTGCATTCAGACAATACAGGTTTGGAGACACACAAAAAAATTCTGGTAGGAATCCAAAACCTCTGTAACAACCCCCCAGGCTTGGGATTTGTCTAATAGTTTGCTATTAAAGACTTCTGTGGCTGGAAAGACATACCAGACAGAGTTTCCCTTGTTTCACTTCTTGCAATATTTTTTTTTTCCTTTTTCTTTAAAATTGTCATTTGACTCCGGCACAAACTTGCTGTCAAGATGACAGAAGCTCCAGGGGAGGGCACAAGTTACCCCAGGTTCTCAAAGCTTGCACTGACTTCTTGCAGAAGGTGTTCCTTCCCCAGCACCTCCCTAGCAGGGGCAGAATAACAATAGTAAGAACAATGGTAATAACAATAAGAAAACATTCAAATCAGTGATTTTTTCCATTTGGGTCCAAATTGCCACATGAAAGAAGCAGCAGAGCACTTTAGCTTGTATGGAAAGGACCCAAAACTGTGTCAAAAGATGTCAGTCTCAGTCTTTTGCTGGTCTTGACTTCTGCTGGGTGCAGCAATGACAGGGCAGCTCTGATTTCCCAGCTGCAAAGTGTGATTACCCAGCGTCAGAGGCAGGCAGTGCCAATTAGTGTGAATTAGGGCAGGCCCGGAGCTGTGCGTTGGCTACTGCAGCCTGTCCCAGAGGGACACGGGCTGGATTAGGAGCCTGGTGCAGAACTAGCTCATCAAGCAAGCCAGGTAGTTCAATTAAGTTTGTTTAGCCTGACTGCACCAATTTACTGCAGCCAAATAGCTGGCCCACAGCGTGTATATGTTCCTGTATGGTTAAAAGTCATTCTTCACATTTCTGTTCCTGTAGAAGAGCTCCAAGAATGCATATTTCAGTAGTGTCTCTGCAAAGTAGCTATTGTTTTTATCATTTCGGTGGTTTAGTTGTGAAATTCATGCTTGAGGAGGAGGGGAGAAAAGTCCCAAAGCAGCCGACCAAAGTAAACAGCATCTCCCCTGTCCTGATTCTTTCCTCCTGTTGTTTCTGTGCCATTGTTAACTCCCTGGGAATGCACCTCCATGCCTTAAACATCAGATCTTCACTAACACCCTTGTAGGGAGCTGATTAGATGAAAATGGTCTATCAAATTTAAGGCTGGAAGTTAATCAAGGCCATTGGTTTAATCAGCTTCTGCTTTCCTTCACCAACACAGAAATCAGGAGAACGTGCACCTTTCACAACAGCAAATGAACGATAGCCGAATTTAGAGAGGAGAGAGGGAAAAGTATATTCTCTAAGGTTAATAACCTTAGCTAATGTAACTGATTTGGCTTTATCAAAGCCAGTTGTAGGTAAAACCGGCCTCTGAATCTTTAGGTTCCTCATTGCACGGCCAGGCCTAATGGGGATCTGAAGGGTTAACAGCACAACTGCTAGTCCCCTTTGTATTTATCTGTATGACCATAAGTAATGCATATTTTGAGCAATTGCATCCAAAATGAACAGATCTGTGAGAGGAGATGGATCACTTACAGAGCAGAACAGGAAGAGCCTGCAGCTGTCTTCCAAAAGCACGGGGTGGTTATTTTCTAGGTCCTAGTGCCGTTCCCAGCATATCCTGAGGCTCGAACACTTAATCAGCATGATTATCATCACACAAATGCTGCCAGAGAGTTTGATTTGCACACTTGCTTTTTTTCACTAAATGAATAACCTTTCCAAAACCCCGTGATGTTCGAGCCTCTGTCATAATTCTTCTGCATTTTGGATGGCTTTCCTGCCTGCTTGGGGTTTGGCGTTTGTGTAAAGAGGTGTAATAAGAAAAGTTATTCACAGGAGAGTGTCAAATAAAGCAGGCAGCTCAGCCTGATTTAGCAAAGGCCTCAGCCTCCTGGGGCTGAAGCCTGGCCATGGCGTGAGCAGATGCAGCAGCTCCTCTTCCTTGTATCTGCTTAGAATAGGGGAGGGATTTTTTTTTTTTCCGGGCGAGCAGATGTTTTGTCAAAGTGGCATAAGCTGCAAGGAACTGCGCTGGGTCTGTATATTTTCATTGTCCTTGGATCTCAGTGGGTGCATCGCTGCTGCCTTGCGACAGCTTTCCTTGTTGGCATGCTCAAGGCCAAATTCTCTGTGAGCCCGCCCTGCCTTGGCCCCAGAAGGTCCCTGCTGGCGTGACAACAGCCCAGGCTGAGATTTATGGGGGTATCTCAGAAGCACCCTGCCTTTCATCAGTCTGAAAGCACCTCTTTGGGCGCAGGGAACAACTAACAACCAGTGGGCGACTCGGCTAAGCCTCCTGGTCTCGGGTTTTTAGCACAGGCTCTCTTTGCCCCTCTCTGGAAGTGGGATGGGGAAGACCAGCTGCCTTACACATCAAGAAGCAGTGCTGAGCCTCAGCTCACTCTGGTGCTTTATGCTCACCCCTTCCTAGAGCTCCACCTCAGCCATAAGGGCTCCACAAGGCATATGTGAATGCCTGTGTCTTTTTGTCTTTGCCTCAGCTTTCAACTTATGCTTGAATGCCACCAGAATATAGCACCAAGCCTTCTACGGAGCCAAGGGTCCTCTTCCTCCCTTTACAGCCTTGGTTCTTGGCTTCTCCTCTGAATCACAAAATGTCCCTTTCCCTGCAGCCAACTCACTGCTCTTTCTCCCGTTTCTTCTCCATTTCTCCCCCTCTTTCTCTTAAATAGTTGGCAGGAGGCCCTTTCTTTCATAACTTCCAGTCATTTTTGCCAGGTGACCCTGTGAGTAATCTCCCCCAACAAATAAGCAAAGGCCTGCTTAAAAGACCACTTCTGGCAGAAAGAATATTCTTCTTTTGAACCCCCTCATTATTCTCTCCAGTGGGTCTCTCGGGCAAACAGCACAAAATCCAGATCACCCGCGTACCCAGACCAGACGCGGCTCTGTGGCACACGCACTCCGTTCTGATTTCCCACCCCAGTGCATGGCTCTGGGAAGAAGTTAACCTCTTGAGGCCAGGAAGAAGGCAGTAGAAGACTTAATAGCTTCAGTGATTCACACACGATATTCCACAAAGTGGCACAGCAATTGCCTTTATTCCCCAGAGCTCTGCACACCAATTATTTTTTTTTTGGTCAAGTTTCACCCAACAGGCATTTTAAATGTCATGGTTTATATCCTAGATGAATTTCACTTGCGAGTGTTGTTGCTAAGACAGACCATATTGTGGCATCAATTTTTAATCAGGCTGTTGCCTCCAACTCTACAGGGAGTTCTGCGTGAGATCTGTTGGTGGTATAAATCAAGAAGTTGTGCTGTTAGCATTTTTTGTTACTCACTTTATGCCTCTCCATGAAAAAGAAGGAAAAGAAGCAAGGGAGAGTTTAACAGAACAACTAACTAAATATTGCATCCTTTCTGATGAAATCTGTCTACTTTACATCCGTGAAAGTGCAGCATCAGCCCCCCTTGGAATTCAGTTTGTTTTTCCTCCTTAGACGCTCAAGTTTGGTACTCCTGACATTTGCCCGGCGAGGAGCTGGATGTTTGACCCCAAAGTCTGGCATGTGGACCACGCGTGGGCTGGGGAATCAGCATACTGCTCCTCCACCGTCGTCTTTCCGACCGTGTCGTGCCGGTATCTGCTCCATTTTCCAGGACAAAGAACACTCCCCGAATCTCCCGGCCCCACCTAACCCTTTGCTCTGGACATAGTTCAAGTCCGCACAGAGTGTATCAGTGCATTGTTTTCGTGGGCAGCTGGAAAACCTCAGGAATGAATGGAAACAGACGGTTACAGACCAGCTAAATTGCACTCTCTCCTCCCGACAGAAAAGAACTCCGGTCGGGGTGCCTTCCTCAAACAAGAATGGGACAAACACTACTGCAAACTCGGTGAGGGGGGGGGGAGAGAGGAGAACAGAGATGGGGAAAGATTTCTTCACCAAACAAACCATGGGATACGCTTGGGAAGTGAAAGCAGGCTGACACCCCATTACCTTATCTGTGATGCTGGTACTGGAGCGTGGCATCAGGCTTCCTCACACTACTCCACAGCTGCCATTTTGTGCCTCCCCAACAGAGCATCAGTCACCACCAGGTCTTTCACACATTTCAGTAGGATTTTGCTTGGCAATGGCACTGTGGGCCTGATGAGGCTACTGCAGCACGTTCCAGCCCTATTCAGCCCAACAGCAACACATGAGAGACAAACTGTGCCCACTGGTGAGCTCAGACTCATGCAAATAGAGGTGGAGGTTGTTATAGCACACAACTTCCCTGAGAAAACCTATGTTAGGTCAGGTAGAAGTAAAATCTAGTCTAAGAGGCAGCCTATTTGAGAAGGCAAAGCCACTTTCTTGTGAGGTGCATGAGAAATGCACCTTTTAAACAACAAAGTACCAAAAAAAAGGAAAAAAAAATAGGTGCTCAGTGTGAATACTTTCCATATGAATCCAACCTGGGACGCTGCCTTTGAGCAGCTCAAGCTCCAGAAGTGCTTGTAATCCTCATGGTAGTCTGAATGTTTACCCTGGTGTCTTCTTCACCAATGATCACTGGGGTATTTGGTGAAGAAAATTATGAACAAGCTCTGGCAGAGGCACAGAAGAGGGCAGAAGCTTTAGCATCCCTTGGGATGGTGCTGTTTGCTCCTACCACCAGCAACACCGATCTAAGCCTTTCCCTGCCCTTCTCAGACCTCCTGGAACAGCTTTGCAATTCCTGTGGTAGCTGTGCCAGGAGCAGGGGCAGTGGGGCTCTGAAAGCCTGGTATAAAGCTCAGTCAAGGCTGTAGAAGATTCTTCTGTTTCCGTCAGCGAGGTTTTTTTATCAGTTGTTCACATAACTCTCCTGGCAGTGATGAGCTGCAGGAGATCATGAACATTCTCCCCTTACCTAAGGTAGCACAGCAATTTGGCTCTGCTAACAATGAGGCAGACAAACAACCGAGAAATCTTCCAGAGGCCAGATGTAAATGCAATTGTTAAAATACTGCCTAGGTCACCGGTTGCAACTTCAGCATTTTTAGAAATTTGTTTTTGTACCAATGTCAAAGGCACTGGGGCACTTTGCTTGCATCAGTACAAATCTGGATTAATGCAGTTAAAGCCAGCAGAGTTTTATCAGTGCAAAATCAGTTAAAACAGGCTCAGAATCAGACTCAGAAAGTTACCCTTGTGTCACTTAGTAAGACATATTTCTTTTGGCTTCCATTTAGATTTGGTCCTTAAGGAGCCTGTCATAAGAGATATATGGTCTGGGCAAGAGGCCAACTTACCGTCTGGAAGAAACAGCAGGGCTCCCATCGAAGCAGGGAACAGGCTAAAATGAGCTTTTGACTATTATTTTGTAATTTTGTAAATATTTGCAATTCTGAATTATGCAGTAAAGTTCCCACTCTACAGTGACACGATGGAAGGGACTTGCCATCTACAGACTATTGGAAGGGGGAAGCTGTTTATAGTAATCTTTGAAACAGCTGCCGTGAGATCTTACACTTCCTGGCATGTAGCATCTTAAAAATTTCTAGGAAATTGCATCTGCTTTCTTAGCCAGAGAGATAAGATGCCTTCACAGCAGTGGTTTTTAAGCCATCGGTTCATCACAACAAAAAGTTAATGCAATCCCTCCTCCACCCTCTCCGAGTTCATGGCTAAACTTCCATTACCACCAGGGACTGACATTGGTGTTAGGTACGAAGACCCCACTTGTATCAACCAGCAATATTACCATCACCTAACCATCATTAGGTCATTGAATACCACTTGATTTTTCCAGATCCCAGACTTTCAGACTCCTGACACTGATTAGGAGTAGGTCATCTGGCTAGGTAAAGCAGCAGCGGACAGCAGAGATGTACGTGGGGTGTGCAGATGGGTGTGCTTGTTACACCAGTATAGGAAACCTCGAAAACCAAATATTTTCAAAAAGAACTGGTTTGGTAACACTGCCTCAGATCTGATTAAAAACCAAAAGAACTTTGCAGATGTTTACAGGAAATCCTTAGGGTACATGACAGTTTCCAACCATCTTTTGTCCTGTAAGGGAAATTGGCTAAATGTTTACACACAAGCTAGACTTCGGAGTGCTCCAGGACATTTTAAACTGCAAACGATCCATACTTGTTTGAGGAAAGGATGAACTGTGTTGCCTGTAAAAGAGGCCACTTGCAGAGGGGTCAGAAGGAACTGCAATGCTGACTTAAGTCGAGAAGCTTGGGTCTGAAGTCTGAAAGGATAACGTCAGGTGCTGTGCAGAACTGCACATACAGGCACTCTGCCCAGAGCCTCTGAAGGCTTTTGTATGACCCTGGGAGAAAGCACAAAATTCCAGAGTGGGCAGATGGGGAGGGTCTATACACTTTCCAAAATACTTTTGAGTATTTCCTAATACAATTGCCAATGCTACAGATTTCTGTGCACCTCCACATGCGCGTCCCCAGTTCTATTCCCAGTGGTGCCTCCCACAGAGGAGCTCTATGGGTTAGGGTTTTGTGAAGCCTGGTTCTGCACTCCAGCTGCGAACGGGCGCTGTGTCAGGCATCACGCTGAGCGGTGCGGGCACACATCATCCCTCCTGTGCTGCCTATATGGGAAGAGAGCCTCAGCACGCAGGCTGGAAGGGAACCATGGTGTACTCAAACAGGTCTTCTCATCTGGGTCGCAAGAGGACTGCCCTAAAGAGCATGCGGTTCCACATGTAGACACTACCATGCCAAGAAGACTGCAGCTAGTCTGTGGGTCAAACCAAGCCTTGCTTTCCAAGAAGCCCCAAGGAATATTACACACAGCCTAGACATAATGCATGGCCACAGCCTTCCCCTGCACCGTGACTGGGGTGCAAAGCCCCACATGGATCTAGAGCTACACAGTGGTCTATGACAAATTTGAGGGCTGGCAAGGTCCCACCGGTATGAATTGTTGGGGAATTTCTTCGTTAAACGCTTGGCTACAACAGCATCCTGTGGCAGTGAGTTCCACAGGCTGATTACACATTGCCTAAAAGGTATTATTTCCTCTCAGAATTGTGAATTCTCTGCCTACCATTGACTTGCCCTCAAACTTGTGGCGTCAGGATGGGAAATCAAGACATTTTATCTTACAAAGCCTGTGGCATTTTAACACAAAGCTTTGTGCCCACCTTTTAGGTGCAGCATGGCTCTGCTGGACTCACGGAAGGATGGAGGGAAGAGAAGGGAAGTGCAGCTTCTCCCCTCCCTTTGAGCATTAGCACCTGCTGGGTCTGTGGAGCAGGGCCCAGTCACCTACTAGTCAAGGAACTGTGCTGCGCCCCCATCCTCACTTCAGAGTAAGCTATGTGTGCTCCAGTTTTGATAATTAAATCCATGTAAAATCAATCTGCCTTCACCAATGACAACTCTTAATGCAAGTGAAGCTACTTAGACGTTGATAATGTTTTGAATTAAATCAAACCAGTAGAAGCTACATTTGAATCTACTTAAGTTTAAATTTTATTTACATAGTACCAGTGTAACTGGATCGCTTTTAAAATAAAATTTAACCCTACTAAGGCAATTTTCTTAGCGTAGACTAGGTTTGCTCAGTGAGGAACCTTGCCTCTGGAGACACCATGTAACATGCTTTTGAGGCTAACGGTCCTCATTGACTGTAACGATGTGGTTGATTCAAAAAAAACCCCAAGGCTAGATGTCAATGCAGGATATGCCACTATCAATCTTCCAGGCTCCTGACAGCAGTCTTAAGAGAGCTCGTTGGCTTTTGCAGTTTTCTGAGGTGAAGAAAGAAGACGGAATACTTAATTATCACCAATTCAGACAGTGACTGGGGTTCACAGCCTGAAGCACAGCAATAGGATGAAAGTGAAAAGACACTGGCAGCCAGAAAGGTCCTTCTGTAGGAATGCAGAAGGGTTCAGATGGCAGAAGGGGTTAATTCTCTAAGAAAGATAATTTGCATTGCTGCACACTTTATTCTTTTGTTTTTGGTTGGGTGAGTGGAGCTCTCGGTGCTAACTTCTTTGGGGCGTTATTGGCTCTGCTTCTTTGACAGAACAAAAGAGCTTTTGTTGTCCATCAAAGAACATTGCAATCCATCCAGATACCCAAGGCCCCAGAAGGGGGAGGTGGAAGTGGAGGAGCTGCCTGTGTTCCTTCCCCCACAAACAGCATCAATAAAGTTATTGAAATCATTTGTATCACTATTGAAATCTTATCAAGGGAAACGTTCTTCAGCATTTACATCAGTAGCTGCACTGATGTATGATGATGACATTAAAGCAGGGTTGGGCGTCCTAGCTGTATGTCTGGAGGTCTGTCAGGTTAGTCTAAACACAAATTATTTGTGATGAAGTTGCTCATAGCGGCTTTTGCACCCAACCATTACTGTCTTGAGGAACGATTTAAGGAGTGTCCTTGCACTGTGCTGTCTCCGAGAATTGAGAACGGGCTGAAGTTCTTGTGGAATGAAAGTATGTTTTAAAGACAAAGGTCCCAATTCAACCTACGTAATGGAAGAGAGTTAGGAACCTGCTGATGTTGGACCACTGGCATAGTCCATGCTGAAGGACAGAGCACCCCTCTTCCCTTCCAAAAGACGGTGTAGCTGACCTAAACTCCACATCCTTCATTTACTCGGGGTGACTGCCAAAAGAGCTTAAAGTTGGCTCCAAACTTAGTAACGGCCACTGGAGTCCACAAATCATGTACTATGAATCCAGCCATAAACATCTACATGCTTTCTCAAGGTTTTATATTTTTCCGGATATTATAGGAGCAGCTCATGTATCTATGTATGAACATATCTGTATTTATGTAAATAGCTAATAGAAAATAGTTGGAGAATGACCAGTGAAATGCATACCAGAAGCCCTGAGTTTTGTGCTTGCGCATCATCCAGTGTCTGGATGAAGGAGGATTCATTGCAGGATCTGGGCCCTGAGGAGCAAAATCAAAGAGCAGGTAACTTTTGCTTTCCTCATGGCACTACAATTTAAAAAAGGATAATACAAACATACTAAAGAAAAATTATCTAAATCTCAGGCAGGTAAAACCAATAGAAAAAGAATACAAAAAACCCCTCAAGAAAATTAATAAATATTAATGGAGATATTCAAAAGCTTTCAGCAGTCACCACAGGAGGGAAATATTAATTTGAAATAACAATAAAAAACCTTGAAAAGGCTTTAAAAAGGGGGGGGAGGAACAGCACATCCCCTGCTCCCATGGACTCCTGCAGAAGACGCACGAAGGAGCTGTGGCCAGCGGCTTCCCCTCTAGCTCAGCCTCCCCTGGAGATTTAAACTGCCCGTGTTTAAAAACACACATACCTGCCTCAAACCTAACAAAATACCCCTTCCGTCTAAATTTTCCCTTGCGTTCACATCACAGCAGCGTAGGAAAATAAAAAGGAGTGCTAATCTATCCTACAGTTTCCCGAACAAGGACTCTGGGCAGGGGTTTGTGAGTGGATTTGACAGATGTACGAGCAGATGGTGAGGGACACTCCCTGAGAGCAGCCGATTCCCAGGCCTCCATGTCCAAAAAATAGCTTTCCACGGATAATGTGATTTTCAGAGGGAAGAAATCCAGCGCTCACGTCTCACACCAAAACTCCTCAGTCATTTCTTGAACCCACAGGGGGTTGTGTGAAAACGCCTGTCTTCGGAAAAGAGCTGGCTGGTGACGATATGCCACGGGGCTCGACCCGACCCTCACCAAACCCGAATTTGCAGCCCGTCTCGCACGCTCCTCCACGACTGCATGGCTACAACCGTCAGCCGAAGCGGGACCACCTCATGTTTGCATGGGGTGGGACATATTAGGCCTGTTCTGACGCGGACAGAAGGCACCGTACAAAATAACACATCCCGTGACCTACCGGTTTTAACACACGCATTTCCGTATGGCCCAGGCGATGAACCACCCCCTGCCAGGGAAGGGCTGGCGCCTCGTGAAACGTCGGCAAGCGCCTGGGGAACCCCTCTATGGAACACAAGGGTGTGAAATGGCACCCATGGGCCTGTTTTGAGGCAGGTGATCTGGCACAAAAAGGTGCTTTTCTGATGAAATGGGGCAGGAGCCAGGAGAAGTGGGTTTTGTGTTTTGTCCTATTATTGCCCGCATGTTTTTAGCAGCAAATTAGCCCCAGGTGACCATTTCTTATGGAGGGGGGAATCCATGTCAGACCCTGCCACTGCCTTGCTGAGGCCTCTAAAGTCTCCCCGTATCGCTTTTCTCTACCCAGTTGATTTATCTTTTGTACCTTTAATTATGCCACAGTGGGACAGGACCCTTTTTGGCCCACGTTCCCCACAGCTCCTGAGGCAGTGGAGCCCCACTTTGGAGCAGATCCACCCCGCCATGTGGGAGCCCTTGGGCAGCGGGTTTAGGGTGGGAGGAAGCCAGGGGCCCTGCTACCAGCCCAGGTACTGGGAGTGGACGGGACAAGGGGCTGTATTAACCAGAAACAGCCCAAAAAGCTTTTGAGAGTGAGAGGGGGGTTTGGCACTCCCACGGCAGGGTGCTCCGGAGAAGAAGTTTGTCTGGAGCTCGGGGGGCGAAAGGAGGAACAAAAGGCAATGGCTTCCCTCAAAGCCAGCCCCCAGCTCGGCGGCACAAGCCTCTGTGTCCCGTCCCCCCCAACCCCGGGAGGCACCAGCCCGAGAAGCCGGGGAAGAAACGCGGCTCCCCGCGGCGAGGCCGGTGCCCTGAGGCGGCGGGGGCGAAACGCGGGGCGGGAAGCGCTGCCTTCCCCCGAGGAGAAGCCCGGGGACTCCGCTGAGGGGGTGGTGAGAGCGCTGTCGGGTTGTTTCGGTTGCAGCGCGGTTATTAAAGGGTCCCCAGGCGGGAAAGACCCTCCGGCCCCTCAACTCTTCCCCCCTCACCGCCGGGTGACTGAAAGGAGGTAAGGGGCGGCTTTATCCCTGGGGAAGCGGGCGGCGGGAGGGGTGGGGGATGCCTCTTTTCCCCCGAAAAGGGGGTTTGCTGCCGGGGGAGGCCGTCCCGGAGGGGCAGAGCCGGCGGGCACCTCCCGGCAGGACGAGGCGGGGAGCGGTAGCCCCAAGGAAGCGGCGCGGGCCGGGGGGAGGCCGCTGCTGCCCGTGCCG
>VXBO01002011.1:45473-83787 GCA_013400135.1 Rhinoptilus africanus
GGGGGGGGAGGTTGGGGGGAGGGGGGGGGGGTGGTCAGAAATTAATGTGACCTGAAGGACTACATTGTGTTTTTCTATTTGCAGTAGTTTTCTGGTGAATGCTGCCAGGTTTGTTAATGTTGCAGAGGAGAGAACGAGGTTAGGCAGATGAAGGCAAAGGGGAACTATTGCACAAGTACTTGTCCTGTACACCCCATTGTCCACCAGAAAATGCTAGTGGTATATTTAAAGAAGGTAAATGATGGTCTGTAACTTAGTTTCAGGTCAGCAAACCTTAAATGGTTTTAAATTTATGTGTCTGACTGAAGTTAATGATAATAGTTCTTCTCACTACTCTCCTTGTTTGTGTTTGACTGGCACTGGCAGACTAAAAACCCGGTAGTACTGAAGGAATCCTATTTTCCTTCAGTTTTAGAGAGGAAGAAAAACCACACAAAATCTTGTTGCCCTGGAGTAATGTTTGTCTTGCTCGGGTAAATTCTCAGTGTTAAAGCTTGTTTTTATGATATTGTGGTAATGTATTTTGAGAATGCTTAAGTAAATCTGTTGCTGTTCTTAGTGTCACGCTATGTTTTGCTGTTTAATTGCAACCCTTCTCCAAGGCACAGATTGGCAACAGCAGAGCTTGCTTTAATTTAATTGGGTTCTTGCTAAAACTGTTACACAAAACTGGCTTGACCCTCTCCCAGAAGCCTGGGAAATTCAATTACACTCTTTGAGTGCTCAAGAATGAGCAGTGCTTCTCCGCTTGTGAGCACAGAGTTAAACAATGGTTTTAAACAAACAGAACTTCTTGTAGGGAAAAGAAAAGCAAAACCAATACATCTATTTGGAAAACCTGAACAATTCAAAGTACACAAGACTACTGCTGCCAAGACTCGGTTGGCAACAGTCCTGGCCAAATCCTCTTCTAGCTGTGAGTAACTGGTAGCCCCTCGCTTCTCTCATCCCCAGTTGATGTTTGAGACTAGAAGAGTCCAGCTGAGGTACATACTGTCCCCACAGAGAGCATTTAGTACCTAGGCCTCTAAAATTTATCCCAGCTTAAGCAGTCGCTGTACTGCTGTTGAATAGCTTTAGGCTGTCGATCTTTCCTAATTCCTCCCTCTTCCTTACTGGGTTCAACACTAGCGCTTCTGTTCCACTTGGCTGCCTCTCAGCACAGCCCACATGGTATTTTCATTCTTTTAGAAAGGGGTCAATCACCAGAATCCATACAAAGATGTTACAACAGAAGGGAAACTTCCTGAATAGAGGTGTTTGGATTTTTTTTTTTTTATATTTTTTTGTTTTCTTCTCAAAAAGCTCTTGCAGCTTTTTTGCCTAGGGTTCTAAATGACAGTGTTGCAATCTGTGGCAGGGAGTTGGGATAGTATTTTTTCAAACCATGGGTCAGGAAAAACTTGGAGGTAGTTGTGGGTTGCTCACAGTAGCCATCAGACAGTTTTAATTGTTGAGAATAGTTCCATTTCCTTCAGGGCAGAAGCGAGCTCTAATTACACCAGATTTTCACTCCCCTGTCCTGGAGGAGCTGAGTTGGTACCAGCAATTAAAGGTAGTTACCTGTTGTCTGGGTGGTATAATGCTTGTGTGAGAATAAAGTGAAAAAATAAAGACTTATTTTCATTTTATTTATTCAAATAAAGATCCCTAAGGGAGGGTGACCTTTCAAAAAGTTTGAGAAATGCTTAGTGTGATCTCTCATCCTGGACACAGATCAGGAAAAATTTGGATATTGAGACCATATTTTCCCCAACATTAAAAAGTACTGTTATTAACGGAATGCCCCAGGATGTTCTAAACAGCTGCAGATTAGGTCTGGACTGTTCCAGTTGTCTCCCATTACTTTCCAGTAAGTACTAATAGCATTGCTGTAGCAGTGAATGGAAATTCTTGGAACTTCTTAAAGGAGCATTTCTGGGTAGACATCCATAAAGCACACCCATGTTTTCCACCTTGCTTCCTGCAGTGCTGGCGTGTGAAAAGCCACAGGTGATGCCACAGGCGTGTTCAGATTTTGAATATTCCTCAGTTGCTCTGAGATCTGTTAGGTGGTGTTGACAGCTAGCATAAATTAGAGCAGCCTGAAAGCACCTCTTAATTTAGTATGGCAGAACGGGAAACATTGGTGAGCTTTTAGCTTTCCCTTTTGCACCATCCTTGGTGGTCCTGGGCAGTGGGGTGAAGAGGGTGAGCTGCTCAGATATTCCCCAGGGCTTGCCCTGCTGTCCTGGCGTCACTCTGTTGAAGGTGATCTATGAGCTGAAATGACTGCATGTGCTTTACTGTCAAAGTAGTGCTGCTGCAGGTACCAGCTTATTCTAATGCCGCTCTTTGTGTCCCTCCACTATCTAAATTAGACTGACAAAAGTTTTGCCCGGAGACTTTCTATCTGCAGTGGGAATTGTGTCATGTTAGGTGCTTTGGCAGCCTTGACTACTTCACTTTCATAGTCAGGCAAGGTAACTAACAGTGGAGCAGCCAGAACTCTTCGCTCTTTCTCCTGCAGTGCATTGATAGCTTGGCAGGCAAGGGACAGCAGCTGTTTTGAGTGCTCCCTCTTCATAGAGGAGCCAGTGATGAGATTTTATAGGAAGTCATGGGAAAAAGCAGGGGTGGGCTGAGTATAGTTACACAGCTCATGCGAGTTCTTCCACTTAAAACTTTCAAGCCTGGCTAAAGCCCAGTATTTGCAATTAATAATCAAACGTGCAGTCATTAATGTGACTGCCTGCAATAGGCTAAATAACCCTGACTTAGAAATTTACTTGTGTGTGTTTTTCTCAGTGTCTCCAAAGCAGCTTTGCAAACCGTTCACAAGGATTGCTTTGTCCTTTGCTGATTGTTCTGCCTCTGAGTATTTATCAAAATTGTGCTGCCAAAAGCTGGCAGAGAGAAATGCTCCAGATTGGAATTTAGCTTGGATCCTATAGCAAACATTCTTCCAAGAAAACTCCATTCTTGCAAAAGGAGTTTTAAATGAACATGAGTGGGCAAGGACTTTCTTCTTGTTTTCCTGCAAAAGATCCTTTGTTTGAGCATTCCCTTTAGTTGCATTTTAAATCTGACTAGAAGAAAAGAATGCTTTGAACAAAGCTATTGCCTCAGCTCTGTTTATACACTTAACTGTTGTGATCATGGGGACAGATTTTTTTTATTGTCACACCAATTAAATTAAGTGCACATATTTTTTTGTATTTTGTGTTTGTATTTGTTGCATAATTATCAGAGGATGAAGATGTAAATTAGAGGAATATGAACAACACCTGTAGAAAAGAAACGAGTTTCTAGGACCATTACTTCGCACTGCAGTAAAGAAGTTGAAAAATGTTCCCTAACAGCCAGACCAGAGAGCTCATTCTAGATGGATTCTCAGGAAAGAAAACAATTTCTTGCCCACAGGGAGTTCGTTAGCTTGTTAAAATGAATGTGGTTTGAATGGGATCCTGAAAGGCTAACTCAGCTGAAGGCTTACATAGTTGTAACTTGAGATTGGTCCAAGTTGGTGATTTTTAACTTAGAAGTGGCTGTGAACAGAAGACCCAGCTGGCAGACTGTAGGAATACTGAGCCCCACGTGAAGGGTAAGATGGCAATGGGAAACGTGGTTCCTGATGTGAACTCATCATGAAGCCAGGCTGAGTGCAATGACCTTCAGAAAAAGCGTATGTCCAGATCTGTTTGCAGAGCCAATTGCCGCTCCTTGGGTGAGGGTTAAATTGTTTCTTATAGCAAAGGTTAATTGGGAGAGCAAAGTCTACTCCTATAAGGTTGAAATACCTGCTGAACAGCTCTTTTGCAGTTATTTTTGGCATTCATACAGGTGGAAATTTTCTTAAGCTGGTGCATTTATTTAGTTCAGCCAAGCTTATGGAGCGATAGGGTTATGATTGTCTTGAGGCACCAACCCTAGATGTGATAATTTGTTTTTATTGTGTTTTTTTTTTTTTTAATTCAAACTGTGGTGTGTAGGGGCTACAACCAAGATCAGGGTTGCATAAAACTATCATTTTTTAATAGTGAAAGCTGTTACTACTTCACTGTTTTCAACCTGTATTTTGTTACTGCTGTTACTTTGCTACTCACAAGCAAAGTCTGAGCTTTTTCATGGAATGGTACATCTGTGGTACTTTGGCTGGAGGATTAAGAGAAATTTGCTCCATTCATATGTCTCAGCGTTTCATCTGGTTCAAAGCAAAGTCCCTCAGAGTAATGAGAAAAATTAACAGTCCAGAATTACAGATATCAATGCAGTGGGTTTTTTGCTGTCTGGCTGAGGCTTTAGAACTGAGCATCTGACAGCCATCAGGTTTGTAATCCTTTTGAAGCTACTTGGGTTTGAAATGTCCACTCAGCTCGTTAGTATCTGAGCTGCAAATCTGTTCTCTGTTGTCTGCTCTGCTACAGGTGTCCTTGCCTTGCCATGCTTTTTCTTGTCAGGAGCTTTGTTGGGCAGTTAGCCAAAGTGAAGAAAGAGTTCAAAAGCCAGCCAAGGAAAATAACAGCTCTGAAAATATCACCGCTTCTCCAGGCACTTGCAGATCAGAATATGTAACTGTTTCTACTGATTGTTTTTAAACCAAGAGTTGACAGACTTGGGTATACCTGGAAAAATCTATTGAGTGAAATTTTACATTTTTCCTTCTAAATCATAAGAAAATTAGTTTCTTTAATAAGAATAGGACTGGGATCTAGGGAATTGGGTAGGGCTTTGAAGACTTTAAGCTAGAAAAGCCCAGTAGTTATGGACCTGGGGACCTAACCCACAAGTATTTGCTGAAAATGACTGTGCCTGGATGCCCAGACGTAAAAATGGGTGCCAGTCTTGGCAGCGGGGAGGCTTAGCTCCCGCTGAAGCTGCAGTGTGATCTCGCGTTGTGGTGAAGAAGTCAGTATACTTTGTCCAACTCCTGAGAGGGGACTGATGTGCTGAGTCAAACCTGTCAGTGGGGATGTTGCATCCAAGGAACAGCACCTGTGGACACGTTCATTCGAGAATATGACAAGAACAAGGGTAACATACTGTTTTGCCCAGTAGTCTTAATAGAACTGGTGGATCTGAGTTAAATGGCCTCTGTGGGGGAGGAGATTGGAACCCATTTGGAGAGGCCCATAACTGCTGGACAGGAGAAGCCAAGCTGGTGTAAGGAGTTTAGTAAGAGTCCTAGAGGGAGAGCCAACAGAAAGTGACCTAACTGGAAATCCGTGCTTTGGGCACCTGGCTGGAAGTCAGCAGGGGAACTGTGCTACAGTCTCTCTTTCTTGGGCTGTTTAGGTAGTTTTCAATGCAGTCATGACTTAAGAAAAAGGATTACAGGAGCCAAGGACCCGTACTGCTGGCTGACCCTGGGACCTCCATTGCTTCCACAGGAAAGGTGGCTTGTGCCCAGGCAGTGAGAGGGCATTTGCAGAGTGTGTCTGACCTAGCTGAGTTAGAGCCAAGGCTGCCATGTCTGCACTGGGGGATAGCCACACCTTTGGAATGCAAGCTCTGAAAGAGGGCTCTGCAGTAAAAATACCACTTTGATGTGGTTCAGGTTGGATTGGTGCCTCTGTCTTGCACTTCTCAGACAGAATGCCATCTGTTTTCATATCCTCTCTTGACCAGTTTCAGGGATACTGTGCATTCTTGCTTCCTGTGTGTTACAGAAAGGGACGATTGCAGCCTAGATCAGCCTCCCAAACTGGGGCTGCACTCTGGCATTTAGGCAGTCAAAAGTTAGGATACTATAAATTTGATTGCGTTATATCATGGTTCCCCATCTGTAAAGTAGGGAAAGTATTTATATTACATAGAGTGTGGGGCCTGCTAGGCTTCGGCTAGGGGAACAGTGTGTGATGATTATGATTATTTTGATTAAATATAGATATCTGAAGCGTTGTAGCTTAAGCTGGAGTTGTAAACTAGACCTGTCTTTGGTCAAGTGAAGAAGGGAGTCATCTCACCTAAATTCATATAGATGGCTACAACTAAGAAGGCTGTCCTTGTCAGGAGGAAGAAATAGTGAGTTTTAAGATGTCATCTGTTTCAGGATGAGATTAATTGTGCCCCAGACTGCAGTGACTATAAGGAGACTTACCTTAGCTGTAGATATCTGCATCAATTTAGATGAGATGATGCCTGCATCATATTGCTAAAGGTAGATCTGATTTGCAACTGCAACCTGAGCTGATGGCTCTTGATGGCTTTCTCCACTAATAGATATTTCATGCTCTGAGTTTTAAAAATGCCATGGAAATGAGCGGCTGAGTGACAGTTGGAGCCTGCACTGGGTTTTGCTGTTGGCTGTGCTGCAGGCTTAGTCAGTGACATCTGATAGATTGTTTAACCTGTTAGTATTTCTGTTTCCATGCAGGGCTGAGAATCCTTTGCTGCTGTGCTCACCTGCTTAAACTGGTGAGGGGAAGGAAGGTGCATGAAAGTCTCCTGCAGCAGCCTGGGTAGCACAGAGGCCTTGAATTTAGTGGAAGTGGTTGCTGTGTCAGCCACCTCTCCAGATCTCTGTCTGGGCATCGGAAGCTTTTATGGCTCTTATGATCCTGGTGCCTTAAATTACCTGCGGAAGCCCACACCATTTAACACATTTTTAAATCTAGAAAATTAGTAAATCTAGGCAAGTTGCAGCTTTTCTGTTTCACTTCAGCATTTATACACCTACCTAAATGTAGAAATGAAGCACCATAAAGTACTGTACCATTAAGGTAGAGTGGCCCTTACCTGCAGGAGGCTGTAACTTAGTGTTTTCTCTTATTCAGTGGGTGGGTTGATGCTGCTACCGAGATGTCTGAAAAAGAAATGAAATGACTTGGCCAAGAGCCATGCAGCAGGATCTCAGCTCAAAGCAACATCTTCCATTGAGCAGGTGCAACGTGACAGCGCTCTTCATGGCCTTTAAGGTTGAGCCTGGAAATCAAAAATCAGGTTAACTGTATAGCTCTCAGCTTTTTTTAGTGCTGCCGGTCATTCCTTCTCTTTCCTCACTGAGGTGTAGTTTTAATGCTATTGCTAAACCAGCTTAAAAGTAATAGGATATGACATTTCAAAGTACAGCTAGCTTTTACCAGTGGTATGTGTTTAGCAATGAAAACTGTCCCATGGGCCAAGTTCTGCTTGTAGGAAGTGTGGCATGCGCTGCTCCAACGGGGCTGGTGGGAGCTGCAGCCAGTGATCATCTTGGTCTGCCTGCATACAGCTCTTGCACGTATTAGCATCGTCCCATCACTGCAGTGCTTTGTGTCTTAAAAACCTTTTGTTTCATGTTCTTGTAACACAGGGCAAATGTTCTTTTGCACAGAGCTCACTTACGATGCCTTTTGGGAGTGGGGTGATTCCTTTTGGGAACGGGAATGGAGAAGGGAGAGTGGGGAAAACACTTCAACCTTACAGATGCAGAGCATGCAAAGCCTGGGGGACGAGGGTTTGTAATAATCTAAGGTGGTGGAAGAACCAGACCCCTAAAAGTGACCTGAGAGGAAGACCCACGTGAAGGTGATTAGTCATTTGTTCTGCAGTTGGTTTCCTGGAGATACCGGAGAAGTGTAAGGAGTTAGGGCTCTGCTGGTTGCTTGAGCCTTCTGATCTGTGTGTGTAGAGGGGAAACACGGTATTGTTAGTCCTTATGCAAATTTTGTTACTTTGTGAGGGGTCAGGGTTCTCCCTCCTGTTTCTCCATCCTTTTGATACAGAGATTGCTGCAAATCCGTGAAAGTAAACTTGGATTTTCATGCAAACTGAAGCCTGCAATGACTTGCTGTCTTCATTACACTACCTTCAGATGGCAGGTCGTGGGCCACTGCTCTGCTTGGAGGAGTATGCCATCAGAGCTGTACGTAATGATGGTTGTTAAAACCTTTCCTTTGCTTTCGTGAGATGGACATGGAATGCAAGATTTTTCTTTGCTCTGTGGAGGGTTTCCCTGCTGAACTTCCAGGCTTTGGATAGTTTGTTTCTGTGCACTGTCTAATTTTATAGTCTTGCACAGGTCAGTTATTTTCTCTCTGTCTCAGTTTCCCATCTGCAGTCCTTCCCTTTGCCATTCTCCGTTGTATCTGTGTGGAATAAAACCCAACCTCCACCACTCATGAGTCCACACAGCGGGCAGGATAACTAGTGTAACGAGGCACCGTTCTTCTTTGGGATTTATAGTCAGAGTTGCTCTAAACACACAGCAGAAGACACTCTAGTTGAAGATATTTAGAAACCTGTGTAAGAATAGCTAATTATTTAATTATGTGATAACACAGTCTAAAAAGACTTGTGGAAATGCAGATACAAAACAGTTTCAAGGAAGAGTTAGTGTTTCCAAATATTGACCTTGTGCAGAGTGAAAATATTAAACCCTGGCTTATGTTGCATAGGATTTGATTTTTAATGTACTCTTTTTTGTTACTCAGAATTGTTCTGAAATTTGTGTTGTAATTAAAACTTACAATCTGATGAGAGTTCTTGTCAAATACGCTTTGCAGAAACTACACTGCAGGGTTTTTTTTGAGGATGTATTAATGTAACTAATTATGGAAGTAGGGTTAGCATTGTTAAGCTCACTGAAATCCTGCCTGCTCGCAGCAGCAGATGGGCTAAGTTTTTCATCTTCTGAAATGTGGGAGCTGTTTTTAAGGCCCAGAAGTCACTGGGAGAGGTGATCATGATGAATGCAAGGTTGGTTTTGCTCACCATCCCTCTGTTTCAAGGTGTAGTTGTTGCTCTTTTTAACAGGCTGTTGAGTTGGAAACGGTGACTTTGTATGAGTCACTTCAGTGCAGTTCTCTCATGAATGTGCCTGAGAGACTATTGCTGATGTTTTTTTCTCTTCTCTTCAGCTAGTGAATCGGCATTTGTATTCAGGAAGCGCGGACAGGACAGTGAAGTGCTGGTTAGTAGACACTGGGGAGCGAATCCAAACGTACAAGGCTCACAAACACAGCGTTAGCACTTTGAAATACCACGCTGGGATCTGTAAGTTGCCTTTCCTATGTTCAGCAATCCCTTGTCTCCTTTTTGATGTTTGTCTGATCAAAGATTGTTTATAGACAATACTGTAATTTTGAAGGCTTGCAAAATTGTCGCTTCTGTCAACTCCAGCATGTTTATGTTCAGTATCAAACTTCACTGCACTGCTCCATGTGGCAAGCTTAGATCTTCCCTACATTTTCCACCTCCCTATTCTGGCAAATACAGAGGCAGTTCCTTTATTCCTCTTACCACGGGAAGTGGCTTAAATCCTGAGCTGTCTGTGGGTTGTTTGTGTAGTCGTGGTTTACCCTCGCTAGCCTGATGTCTGTCAGTCTGCTTCTGCTGCATACTCGGGGACAGCAAGTGCTGCTGCTGGATGTGCAGCCCTGCGCCAGTCTCTGCCGCCTTGTGGGTACCATGTAACGGACTGTCCTAAAGCAGCATCACTTCTCAGATGGTCACTGCTGCTTTCTAACAGTTAGGGTTCCTGTTCAGACTCTGACCATCTCCTAGACTAGACGCATTTCCCACAAGTTCTTTTCCTTTCATCTGTCTTCTTGTATTTGTTCCCCAAACCACCTTTCTGCAGTAGCTAAGTGTTGCTCGCCTTACTAATGCTTGGGGCTCAGTTCCTCTGCTTTCAATACTCTTGTTAATATCTTTACATTACTGTCTGTTGTAGATGTATCTGTATATTGCGACTGTAAAACCTCCCTCTTTAAATCCCTCTCTTGTCTGGTTTTCCTTCTGCATGTCATCTGTGCATTTCTGGGTTTGGGTTACAAGACTGTGCCTCTGTTTTTATCAGCATAAACCTCTCTATGTGTCATCCTGGTCTTATTAGACCCGATGTGCCTTAATTTGCTTCCTAAACAAGTACTTCTCTCCTTCAGGGTAACGGGGATGGCAATGCCTGTCTTAAGGGAATCTAGAAATCCGCAATGCTTTTCTGATTTCGATTTCTGTACTTCAGCTATGAAACGAACACGTAACACCAAATGAGTGGTTGCTAGTTGGCCCTTGATACCTCTTTTGGCAGATCATCAGTGTGACGGTGATAAATGGCTGACAAATGCAAGATGGCACACATTAGAAGAGAGTCCTACCTGCACGGGCAGATTACAGTTTAATGGCAGTTGTCTTGCACCATGCTAGATATGCCAGACGTGGCTGACTGACTACGTTCATAACCCAGTAACTGAACTGATTTGTTAATTATGTTTGGAAATTTAATGTGTAACCAAGCCCATAGGTGGATTTAAATTTTAATCAGGAAGTCTTTTTTTGGTTTTCTTTTCAGGATTAGACCCACAGCACTACTTTTCTCCATTGAAATATTTAATCCTAATTTATGGTTAATTTCAGCTCTCCTTGCCTATAGTGCAGAAATACCCCACTGTCCCCTACCTGCAGGTTATAATTTCTGCTGATTTCAGCTTTTGCAGTTTGTTTAGAAAGCTGAAATGGAAGAAGAAAGGGACTGAGCTTGCACTGCACCCTGAAGTTATTATTGCTCAAAGATGTAGGCAGGTAGGGCAGGGGAAATGAACCAGAAATTTTAATTGAGGATGAACACTGGCAAACAAAATACTGATTATTGTGTGCGTGTGTCTGTGTGTTTTCCCCCTTTTAATTACAAAGATACAAACCAAAACATTGAATTAATCAAGACTACCCAAAGGTGGGGTAACTGTGCTAAGCTCACGTTGGCCTGATGCAGTGAGGAATCTCCATGTCTGGGTGGGAGATGGAGAGACTGTCGCTCCCTCACTAATGAGACCTCCAGAGCTGCATTTTTTTTCAGTGTTGATCCTGCTTTTTGCGCAACCAGCGTAGACTTGAGCAGACTCTCTAAAACCATCATAAAAGAAATTTTAGGCTTAAACCAAAGTTTCATTATTTGATGCCACCCCCATCAGCTCTGCATTTTTCTCTCTCTTTCCCCCTCATCCTGCCACCTTGTCCCTGCCATACACAGACATTATTTTTCCATAACACTCTTTTTCTCTTAAAATGCAGGCAATATTTCTGCATTTAGTCAGACCTGTGAAGAACATCCTGATAGTGTGATAGAAGTGTTCACAGAGTTATTTAAGATCTCATTTTAAATCAAATGCAAAATTACTAAAAGTGTCAAACAGGGAGAATTGAAGAGTAGAGAAAATGTCATGGGAAAAATATTAGGGACTTGTTTGAATACAACTTAGACACATTTTAATTCTTGAAAGATGAAAATTCCCCTTAAAAATTAATTTATATGCTTTGATTGCTTGCATTATTGTATCCATTGATAGTGCATTTGCACAGTATCTAATAGTTTGGGGGTTTTTTCAATTAGAATTACAAAGACATGTTTACTGGATACCAAATGTTGGAGCTAGTGGAGCTTACGATTCTAGCTGTTCACCTGGGACAGATCAGTGTTGTGTGTTCATTCTCTGTCTTTCAATAATGTGGAGAAAATACGTCAATGTAAATGATGTTTGTTATGGTTTGTTGCATTTGCACCAGCACAGGAACATGGAAATAATCTTGGCTGAGAAGTGGTAACTTTCTGCTAGAAGATCTTCAGTCTCTTGCTTGCTATCTGATCAGTACCCAAAGGCTCGTTGCCCCAAGGAGTTTACAGTCTAAATAAGAAAACATAGTAGAAGAATGAGAGGAAAAATAAATGTGTGTTTCCAAAACGGCTTTATAGTATACAGGGAGTCCAGACACACCTGAGATATAAGCTTTAAATCATCAGAGTATGTTTCTGGTGGCTTTCCTCAGTCTACTTGTATAACGCATGGGGAATATTGAAGCTGGTTCTCAATCTAATTTACTTAATGATATTATGTTGGTTATTTCTCTCTTACAATATATGCACAGTCATTTAAAATTTAATGCGGCTTCTATATTTTCATGTTGCAAAAGCTCCAAGGGAACATTTAAAACTTGTTCTCCCTCCCAAGGGTCTATGAAATTTAAGTAAAAAATAAAAATGAATTGTTGATTTTGTTGTTGTTGTTTGTTTCACAGGTGCTATATAAGTGCATATCTTTAAGTGCTAAATCTGGGTTAGATCAGCAGCTCTCCTTTGAGATGCAGAGGTGCAAAGAGACTTCCTAAATCTACAGTGACAGGTCAAAAGACATAAAGGATGTCTGTCAAAAGCAAAATCCTGATAGCAACAGTGAAAGCAACTGACAGTTGCGTAGTGAAAACACCTCATAATCGATTCCTACTCTCTGCATGTGTATAATAGTATTAGGTGATTTCCATTCACTGGAAAAAAAAAATATGTACCTTGTTCCCTGCTTTACATCATTATTACTCACTTGCAGAATGGGCTGCAATGCTTTTTCAGGATTGAATTCAGGTAGTTGAATTTATAGTGGCCCATATAAAATGACGTTGATTTTCCACATCCAGATGTTTCTTGAAGGTGTACCCAGGAAGTACCCAGCCTCCTGCTGCTTAATTTGAAGTTGGAAAGCTGATGGCAGTAGGTAGCCTGTTCTCTCACTCTTGTAGTCCTGAATTTACTGCTGTGATAATTTCTTTACCTCTCTGTAGGAATCCGGTGCCTGACTTCTCCCAAAAGATAAGGTATCTATTGTCTTCAGGCACTTCAGTTTTCTAAAAATCTTTCCATGGTGGTGGCTTTTGCAAAGACATGAAATGCAGGAAGCAGTGAATATATTGCTTTTTGCAGTTCTGAAATATTTATCTCTAAATAAACTTGAGGAGTTTTGGGTTAAGTGAAGGAAAGTGAGTGTTTACGAAGGCTTTGTAACCCTTAAAGCACCCAAGCGTACTCCTTTCAGGCATATTACTAAGTATAAAATCTAAATATTCAACACTGCCTTACAGCTTCTGGATGCAGAACTCCTGGGGTTCTGGTGTGAAGATGGTGAAGTGCTGAGGAATTGTTCTTTGAACATGTTAAGATGCCCTAAGGAAACCTTATGAAGAGTGAAAATCTCTGCTTGTGCTGAATTTACTTTGAAAAACCCCCAACCAAACATCCCCCCCAGCCCCACTCTTGTAGCACATGTGCAATAGACCATGTAGAATACAAGAGTTGAAGCCAAAACCCTCTGACAGTTCAGTGCCATACTGAAAGGGAGATTACAGCCTGGGCGTTGAATCACTTAAAGGCTCTACTGCTTGCAAAGATCCTAAGCTACAGGATTTAGCTGAGGAAATCTACCACACCGAAAGAATTCACAAAGCTGCTTTGTAAAGCTGCCTACACATGCCACTCGCCTCTGAGGACAGAAGATTTAACGGCCCTACCTGCTGATAGTAAGCTTTTGTAGAAAAAGGGGGAAGAAACGCGGTATGTGTTAATGAAGCCAAGAGCAAATTCCTATCATGAGTATGGGAGAAGGTAATGCTGTTCCTGTGGTTTGCAGCTTCCCTGGGCAGACGCTTCTGCTGCGTGATGCTGCAGCGGAAGTGAGGAAGATGCTGTAGTCCTGAGTGGAAACCTGGAAATAGCTATGGTAAAACAAATGGAAGGCTTAGTGGAAATCCTTAAAACCAGACTTGAGAGAAATGGCCTGTTTAGAGCCACTGAGGCATGTTTGGGCAGGGAAACACACGTGGAAGAGAAGAGCGAAAATAGGTGTTTGAAGTGTGTGTGGAGTGAAGTGCCGGTGTACGTAGGTGGTTCAGCGTTTTTGAAAAATACAAATAAAAACGAGCACGCTGGAGTCAGGGAGATGTAAATGATCTGAACTTGCCATAACTGAGAAGAGAATCAAGCCTAAAAATGATGTGTCATACTCCTTAGTGAACTAGTTTTAGGTACATTTTTGGACTCGCATGAACTGACCTTACGTGGCTGCTGACATCTGGCCCTGTGCTGTGTTGTGTGGTTGTGTTGCAGTGTTCACAGGAAGTGGTGATGCCTGTGCAAGAGCTTTCAATTCCAAGAGCGGTGTCCTGCAGAAGATCTTCCGAGGACACAAGTTCATCATCAACTGCATCCAGGTCAGGAAGGGGTTTCTTTGCTGAGATTTCTCCCTTCTGATTGTTCACTCCTTCGTTTTGTGGGAATTGCTGTGGCTGGCTGTTCTGTGTGCCTTGGGTTGGGCGGTGTTCTAGGGTAAGACGAAAAGTAACAGACTTCAATATTCCTTTTGTAATTTTAGACAAACTCGATAATAATAAGGATAAGTGAAACCACAGAATGAGGCCCCCGAGACAATTCTGTGTCTGTGATTGGAGGTTTTTCAGGTCAGGTCAGACAAGTAACCGTAAGAAATGAAGCAGATGTAACTGATCCTGTGGAGGGGCAGGGAATGGACTTCGGGACTTCCATTACACTGATGATACGTGTTTGCAGTGCTCTAGGCGGAAAAGAGGTTTCTGCCTTATCCAAGCAGAATAATATATAGCATTATACCCCTAACCCCCCGGGTATGGCAGCCCTCAACAGTCTCACAGCTGCTTGCCACTTTTTCTGATCTTAGTGAAGAGCTCTCGGTGCTACCCTGTATGTAAACCTTTGCATCGTCATCGGGATCTATTTTTCTGAAGGTATAAAGATGACAAAGAAGCTCTGTATTCATGTCTGACCTGCATCCTACCAGACAAATGGAAGAGTCTCTGCCACTGGCTTAACAATTTTCTAGAAGTTAAGTCCCTGAGAAGTTACTTGCGTGTTGTCTAGGCTCAAGTTAAAAGGGGAAGAATTCCTAATCCTTGGTGTCAATGCAAAGACAGGGATCGTGAAAGGAATCCTTGGGGGAAAGTTTGAGTCCTTGAATGCTTTTTACATTTAAGAATCCGCATCTTCCTGCATGAGGATCTCAGTAAAGGCTGTGTGCGGGGTAAGGATTTTGATTAAGAACAAGAGACACTGTCAGTATTTCTGGCAGGACAGTTGAAAGTAAAAAGAGCGGAGATAGGTAAAATTCCTTTTGGAGTTGATCCCAAGCATACAGAGTTGTAATTAGGGTTGTCTTTTGTATATTTTTCTGAATAAGCAATTGGCTAGTTGGTCTTCAACTGCAAACTCTTGGGCATGGAGCAGTGGGTTGTGTGGCAGACGGTCACCTGCGTGTATTGGGGTGCTAATTGATATAACCACCCTGGGCAGCCCTCAGTATCGACAAGACCAAAGCTTGGCTTTGTATTTTTTTTTTTTGTAATTTCATTTCCAAGTGCACAGGGCAAAAAATCCTGGGAAGACACAAGGAATGAGAAGCAGCGACCTTAATATGATCTTAAGCATATTAATGAGGGGGGGGTNGAGGACTGAGAAGCGGCGACCTTAACATGATCTTAATGAGGGGGGGTGGGCTGTGAGTCTGTGGTGCTCCGCGCCAGTGTAAGCCATACTGGCGGGGGACGCTGGCTACCACAGCCCGTCTCTGGGGACCGCCAGCGCCGGCGACGGACAGACTGATGCAGGAAGGGGAAGATGATCAAGACCGAGGGCTGGCTTCTAGAGGGGGGGAGGACGGTCGGAAACATTACCAACAGCAGGAAATGTTTCATGAAGGAAATGAAACTACAGAAAGGGAATCAAGGTTAAGTTAGTGCAGGTTTGGAACAGCAACAAACTTTGAAGGAGGAATTGTACCTGTAACTTCCTGCAAAGAAAGAAGGGAAGTGAGAAGGAAAGCATTCCTGAACCCCCCCTTCCACCCACTGATGCTGATTTTGGTGCCTCCTTAAGCTTCATCTTCTGAACCAGCCGTCTGAAACCAGCACAGAAATTCCCAGCTACAGCCTACTCTGACATGGAGTTGAGTTCCCCATTGCTTTTCTAGTGGGTTTAGGTTATAAATAACTCGTGCTGTTTATATTTTATGGCTCTGTGAAGTGGCTGAGAAATGAGTCCTGACTTGGTAACGTCTCATCCCACTTCAGCAGCTTTTGTGATAATTTATACCGGCTCTTGCAGTGAGCTATCAGGCCGTAAGCGTTGGGATCAAGCTGTGTTTGCTCTGATGCTTGACAGTTGGATTGTGCCGATTCTGAGCTGTACAGTGTGGTATTAAGTGTGACCCTGTTGTTCCAGATCCACAACGAGTTGCTCTACACAGCTTCCCACGACGGCACACTAAGGATTTGGGACATCCGGGGAATATGCAAGAGAAACAAGCGGCGTTTGAAGAAGGAGAGGTCTGCCCAGGGCAGGAGCTCTCAGAAGGGAAGCCTGTCTCGTCTCTTCAACAATAAAGTCGGCTGTATGGTACAGCAAGAAAACGGGGAGCACGAGGCCGTTGAACTAATGTGACCGTCCAGAACAGACTTTCCCTCAGTGACCAAAGCTGAACCTTTTGTTTTCTGCACCACTGTGTCCGTGTAAACCAGAACTTGGAAAGAGATGGGGAACAGCTTCGCTTGAACCTCTTTTTCAGGAGCCAGGGTTCTCTGTGACCGTCAGATGGACTCAAGTCAGATCTTGCCACTGCAGATGATGCTCAGCTGAGCAGTACTGGGGGCAGGAGGGACTGCAGCGTGCTTCAGGTGATGTACCTCTCTGCGCGTAATTAAGAACTTACAACTGCTTGTTTTCAGTTCCCTGGGGCACAGAGGCATTGCACGCTCCTGCCTGTCTGGAGAAGTGTTTTCTCCCGCTCCTGTTGCCTGCTCACGTGCCCTCCGTGCGGCTGAATGTAGAAATGGAAGGCACCCTGCAGTACGACTACGGATTCAGCCTCCGCAGCTGATCTTTGGGTCAGTTTTTTTGCTCATCAGCCCAACTGACGCAGGATGGTATGTCTCAGCAGAAGGAGTTTAAAGCAGACTGGACACTTCTCTGGGACGTTGGGAGTAGTAGGACAGAAATTAATTATTTTTTGTTTAACAAAACATAAGCTAACGAACAATCCAAACCTCAGACCTTTTGTACCAAGGTCAGCTGTTTGCCAAGCAGTTGTTCTCCTCCCAACGGCCTAGTGGGTTCTTTCTTTACCTTTTATGATCTCACGCTTCTCCAAAGGAAGCAGCAAGAGCTTTGTGTGCCTTCTGTCTTCACAGGGCCAGGGCTGTGTGCCTCCAGCCACCACTTACACCCAGGCCCCGTTCCCCAGGTGGGAGGCTCCCGCTGGGCTCCTCTGAAGGGCCTGCTCTCAGCACAGCAGGAGTCAGAAGCCATTCCCTGGGCACCACGTCTGCCCCACCTCTCTGGGCAGCCTGGCCCATGGCTTGACTGTCCTCACGGGGAAAGGTTTTCCTTATATCCACTGGGAATGTCAAATTGCATTTTTTCCCAGGGCAGAGGAGAGCAAAAGGGGAAGATTTACCGGGTGCTCTAGATTTGTTCTCTTTCCTCCTTACGAGGCTGTGTCTGCCCTTGGTTTGCTGGGTCGTTAGTTGCCTCGGATAAGCAGTCACGTTCAAGGGAAATTCTCCCAGTCTTTTTCCAGGTTCATCCCCCTCTGATAACCACTGAGCCAGGAATAAACAAGGGTTCTTATATTTTTCTATTTGCAGATATAACTCTTTGTAGAACCAGTATAAAACTATCTAACCACATGTTTTTATTTTTATGCCTTTATTTATTCTGTACTACGGCAAGATAAAAATGCTGTAATAAACATGTGGCATCTACAGACAACTGCCTCTCTAGTTTGTATTTTCTGCTCATTTAGAGGGGACGTAGCTGGCTGCGCATGCACAGCGGTTAAGAATGGCTGGAGTATGGAAAAAAATCACATGCTTTTGGAAACATTTCTTGCCTTGCCCTCACTGCTGGGGCTGGAGTCAGGCACACACAAACCTCCCAGCGCTCAGTTTCCCTACTCAGGGGGAGGAGTGACCAGCCCCCAGCCAAAGCCCAGTCTTAAGGGACAGCGTGGACAAGGACGAGCCACACACGCTGTCTCAGCCCTCGCTGTGGTGGCACCAAAGCCCCCTACTCTGAAACCATAACACTGCGTCATTGCGCCAGGTCTGTCATTGCTGCCGCGTACCTGCCTGCCGCTCCTGCTGAGCAGCTTCGTTAGCTCTTACCTGGCAGGAAGCAGCATTTTAATTATGGCAAATGCCTACTAAGAGAGACTAATTTGGGAGGTCATCTGCATAGCACAGATTTAATTCCACCGTAACCTCTCCATCCCAGCATCACAGCTCAGTACGGGCCCCGTGGGAAATGTTTAGGAGAGGGTGGCTCTTGGTTGCTGGGGTGATGGCCTGCTCTGCAGCTAATTTTATTTGTATTTTGCTTATGAGGTCAATGCTAAGCAGGAGGCCTTTAGCGGGATGGAGCTGTACAGATGGTCTGGGCTATTCTTTTTGTTTAAAACTTTACCCACAGTATGTGAGAGATGAGAGCTTATCGCTTATCTGGCCCTACAGCAGCTCCGCCTGGAATTAGCAAATGGATTTAATAGTCACAGATCTTGTAAAGAGCAGAATTAATGAGTCATTACCACTTCTGCCTGTTGCTAAACATATCAGTGTCTTCAAATACACGGTCAAAATTAACTTACAACTTTTAGCCAAGAGCTCCTGCTCTTCTGAGCCCTTAGATCTGCACACACAGTTACTCGGGGGCGGGGGGGCGCTGGCAGCATTACATCATTGAGGAATGGCTGCTCTGACAAGCACTGCGTGTTATGATGCTAATTTTAAATTCCCCAAGGACAAACATTCGCTTCTTAAGCTGTCACTGCCAGTTTGCTACACAAGCCACTTCAAAGAGGGGAAATAGTGCCTGTACAGCCCCATGCTGCTGTCGGTGCGCGCCTGCGGGCCAGCATAAGGTAACGCCAGGCTTGGGAATACCTCTGGCTGAAGGAAGGAATAAGTTTGTGCTTTCCTGCCTACTTCTTATGAAAACAACATCCATCACTTTGCATATGTTTGTATCTCTTTCAGTTCCTTTGTATATTCTAGTTTTGCTCTGCATTTTGTCCAGTGCTCTCCCGTAAAGCCACAGGAGGTCATGGGCGCTGGGGCTGCTTTTTCTCCTCAGCAGCTTTTACCTCCCTCCAGAAGGCTGAAGCAATACAAAACTACTCAACTGTTGTAGGACTTGTCTTGATGCAGAAGTATGAAATACAAGTAATTCCTTAACAGTGCAATCACTCCCTGCCTTTTGCTGTCCTTGGCTAAGTCAGCCAGGAAAAAAATCCACTTCTGCAGCCTACGGCCTCCAGCCACTGGAACGGGGCAGTCACATTGCAGGCCAAAGCTCTGCTGCCTCCATTATCACGCTCGCCCCAGCAGAAGTTCAGGCCCTCGTTTCCCCGCTGATAAGCGCTGGGTCAGAGCAAACTCACCCGAGGGAAGGTTCCTGCTCCAGCGGCTGCCGCTGGCCGGGCCCCGGGCAGATCCTCTGCCCACCAGCTCCAGCACCGCGCCGGGAGCAGACGGGGCTGGGGCTCCCTCTACCGTGAGACTGGAGCTATGGAAAGTAAATCCACTTACTTTAAAGAAAAGCTGACACGCAGGGGAACTTCTGTATTCAGGGGACCAGAAAATGGGATATTATAAAACACGCTAAGAAAACCCCAAATATTCCTCCCGAATGCTGAAGCTGGGGACGACTACCCAGACAGTGGGTAGTTGTTCAACAGCGGATTAAAGAAAATCTTGTATTCCCCCAGAAATCCATCAGTGTTAAAGCACACACCTGCAGGAGGTTAAAAGGAGCTGCTGGGGGAAACTGGTTATTTAGTTACTAAAGGAAATACCTTTTTTCACGGGGGTCTGAGGGGAGAGGGCCCTGCCAGGTGGTTCCCACTGGTTTTTAAAGCCAAAGCCCAGAAGACAGACTGGTACTAAGAGGAGAAGCGGCACACAGTTACCTTTATTGCCTGTGTAACACCTGCATGACGGGACAAGCAGAACACAGTATAAATCCATGCACAGCGGATACACAGATGTCTCTTAGAAATCTTTCAGAAGAAAAGGAGAAGAGTTTGTGATACCTCTGTAACCCAGCGAGCTAGGTTTCTGATTTACAAACCCACTGTTTTTAAAGCTGGTATTCTAAAATGGTATAGAAATGCTTCTTTACTTGAGTACTAAATGAATTAACTTATTTCACAATAAAAATATAGTTTAGTTCTATTAAATTTTCTTCTGAAAATAAATGTTTCTATTTTTCTGCTATGACAATAAATTACAATGTATCACAAATGTAGGCTTTAAGCAGGTTTATAAATAAGCAGGAATTAAGTGTTCCACCTATAGTTTAACTGAATTCAAGGCATTTAGTAAGAGATAAGCTGAAGGTGCGTTTATAATCCAAACTCCATTTGTCAAGGTAAGTACATATAACTGAAGTAGATGTAACGGGATTTAATGCTGTGGTACTTGTATATAGGATAAGTATTCATGAATGATCTGTTCCTCTTCCTCCAGTGTTAAATCCAGATAATCCTCTTCATGTTCAGGAATATCCTCAAGGATTTCATTGACTGCATCGGTCTCCATGTCTTCATCTGTTGGTGAACTAGAAGAACCTTCCAACAAAGAAAAGCAGCAGTGAATTCAGAGACTTTGGTACTTACCCTCCTTCGCCAGCACGGCTGCTCCGCGAGCCCGGTCCTGCGGAACCACCTCAGTTAAAACAGCTCTGCAAAGGAGACTGCAGGGTGGCAGCTTTTTCCTATTATTTAAAGCTGCAGGAAAGCCTGTAGTTGCACAATAGCGATCAGTACCCCTGATAAATAATGGAAGAGAGAAAGTGAGAGTATCTGCAGGCCTCTCTGCTAAATGGCGAGTATCAGTTACAGTTACACCACATAAGGGACAGGAAGGAGGAGTATGTGGTCAAATCAGCTGACTCGATAGCACAGATTTGGAATAAACTTCTTAGCAGTCAGAATCCAGATATCAGCAAACCAAAAAATCATTATCAGTGGTAGGTCCAGAGAATATGCTCCAGCAGCTTGATGCTTGCTCTCTGAAGAGGACAGGCAGGGAGAGGTTGGCTTGTTTTTAAAGAGAACCGGCATGAGCAGGTACAATTAGTCAGGAGAAGCCTGACTTGCTCGTGGGCTAGAGAGGGCCACCTGCTCCTCACCGGGGAAGTGCAGGCGCAGACACCTGAGGCCTCCAGCCTCGTGTGCCAAAGCCACAGCCCGCTCAGCTGCCCTTTCCTCTTCGCCCTTCCCAGGACCCCTCTGAAGGTCACCCTTCTTCTGGGCTGCATCCCTCTGAGGCGTATCCCTTATGGTCCCACACATGGCTATCACGGACTGCAGGGGCTGCAGCTTCTCTGGGCTAATGGATGCCTTGCCTGTAGCCACGTTACTCGCAGCAGTGGTCTGGGGCATTGCTCAAGGCCCTCTACCAGTATCTAATTGTTTGTACAAGAGCCAGAAGAACAGCCTTCCCCCTTCCCGCTGCTCTGCCCGCTGTATGTGGCACTCTTACCTGCGGACTCCGTAGGCGAGTCTTTGGATGAAGTCGATTCTTCCGATGGGCTGGACCCTTCTGGAGACAGCTGCAGCGAAGCAGGAAGAACTCCCCCATAATGAGCAAGGGTTTGGGAAGCCAAGTGGATGTTGCCTTTAAAGACCTTTAAAGCTTGCTCTGCTGACTCACGGCTGAAACCCATGTACATCAGCTATAGGATGGGGGGAAAAAAATAAAAATAAAAAATCTGGAGAAATCCAAGCTCATCCAGCACCAGGGCCTGACAGGAATCTGACTCTGCATCTGACAGTCATTCCTCTCACACAGAGGAAAGCACTGCATGCCAGGAATTCCAGGACACTGACTCTGGTTTACTGGAACAGTTAACAACAGGGCAGTGACCTATTAAAGGAATGGGGACATTGAGCACAATCAAGAGCCTCTTTATTTAGTATCAGACCAATTATTTTTCTGTTTTTTCTTTCAAAAGGAAACTTCAAGGCACACATGCTGTCTACTTCTAGGCAATATCGTTTTCTTGCCTTTCTGACATGGGTTACGTGGCCACGCTAACTACTGAAGAGCTTTTCAGATGGCCCATGACAAGAAACATTCCAACCCTTTCCCTTGTGTGCTGCCATCTTCAGAGGCTTGAATTTCTCATTTGCTCTCTTTTTTGGGATAGGGCATTAGACTTCCCTCCACACCTGGACATGACAGGCTGGTGTCACGGGCAGGAAGTACACATGGATTGCATTTTAGCTTGAAGAGCAGATGCCAGAAAGGGTAAGTGTTACAGCTTGAGTGACACGGCTCAAAGAAAGTTTGCAGAGCAAAGGCAGGCATAATTCAGAAACAAGACAACCAACTCCTAAGAAAGCAAAAGGTCTAACTTACTTGATCAATACTTTCCTGGGAAACCTGAAACTGGTCAAGGGCCACAGAGTCATCATCATCATCGTCTTCCAACAACAACTCAGGATTGTCAAGAATAAACTACAGTAAAACAGAGATGGACCGGGACAGAGCAATAGAAATACAGCAGACCTCGGTATGGGTATGTTTTTAGCCCAATAGTTAATAAAAGCAAACCCCAGCCAACCTAAATAGTATCTGATTCAATGGGTCAGGAAGTGGAAGTTCAGTCATTACACTTCAGAAGAGGTAGCTACGAACTAACAAATACAGACTACAGAAAATAAGAATCTGCTACACAGTAAATAAAATAAGCAAACAATTTTTTTTTGTACAGAAGTACTACTCTTGAAAATCACTTACCTGAAAGGCTTGGTCCAGGTTTCCTTGCGTATTATGAAGAGCTACTTGAGCAGCTCTCTCTGAATAGCCCATACTTTTCAAGGTGTTTATGTCTTCCAGTCGCTGCCTTCTTTTAGCTCTCTCCTCCCTCCTTATCTGTGCCTTTTCCTGCAAGAACACAGCCATTACAAAGCTCGCTATGCATGGGAATGCGTCAGCCTTCCCCTGTGCATATAGGGTTTCTTGGATTTACTTCTCCGAGTTTGAATCTCTTGAGGAAAAGGGATTTTTTTTTTTTTTAAATACAGACTGGGCTGCCAGACACTCGTTACTAAATAAAGTTGCATTTCTGTGAGCTAGCACTGTTCCCATACTTCCGCTCCACAGTCCCTGCAGATTGGGTCTTACGCTATCACAGCTATTATAGGCCCTGTGTGGTAAGTGATAAACCAGTTTGGCAGATGGGCCTGTAGACAAGACTTGCCAAGGACACACAGTCAGAACTGGGCATGTAGCCAAGGAGTTCTGCTCAGCCCTTCTTGCAGCCGTTTGACTTCTCTGCCCACATTTCACTGTCAGAAGCCTGGAAGTGCCACCTCAGCTTACCAAACGTAACTTCAGGCACTTCAGATCTGGACAACACTGTGTTCACTTCACTTGAGCACAAAAAAACCCCTTCCCCTCTCCCGGATCTTCCAGGGACAAAGCCAGAATACAGTGTAGCTTGATGGTTACCCTCACAGCCCTTCACTGTGCAGCCTCCTGTCTTTCAGACCAGCCAAGCCCAGGAGCGACAGCTTCATCATGGTGGGTTTGTTCCCATACGGAGCATTGCTGACTAGCAAATGCTGGTGCAAAGTCTTCCTGTGCACTTCTGTGGTACAACCACAGGTCTTTGGCTCTCTTATCCCTTGGTTTGGGACAGGGCTTCCCTTGTTGGATTAAGTTTTGGTTTCAGACTTGTGGCAGCAGCTGTCAAACCATTAGTTATGCTAACGGTGCCAAAGCGGGATAATCAAAGTCCTTAATTTAGCACCATGTTGCACTAGTCACACAAAATATGATCTTACAGACACTCCAACTAATATGATCCTTGATTTAATACTTTCACTGCACCATACCTCTCTCCTGTTGGTGATAAGATTGGCAGCGTGCTCCACATTCCCATGGCAGGCTCGCAGGGCAAGGCGAGCTTCCTGTTCAGAGAATCCCAGAACCAAGAGGCGAGAAACTTTATCGGGATCTATGGACAGCTCTTCATATAAACGAGATGCCTGTATTTAGAAAGGACACAGTGATGCTACTTACACTGTTGCTAACATACAAACAAAAAAACGTCTCCCCATTTTTCCGAGTAAGCAAAGAACAGGAAAAGGTGCAAGGCAAAGCCCAAACACAGGAGCTAGAGTGAACAACTTGGAAGTTTTACCTGATGGTGTCTTACCTTCTGAATATACTCAGCAGCCTCCTTTTCTCTGCCACTGTGATAGTGTCCGATCCCTTGAAGGAGGTAAAGCCGTAGAAATAAAACCTTCTCACGACCATAACTTCCCTAAAGAATTGTTTAAACAACAGGGAGCACATGGGTGGAAGCATATAGTAGAACATAAATTCATTATCAATAGAACAATTTACACATTTTAAGAAGACATAGTCACTAATACACAACACTTAATGTGCAAATAAAGTATCACATTTAAAACACCGATGATGCCTGTGCATTTAAACACACGTTTGCCACGACCTTTGTGCCAGGTCCAGTGCTTTCACTAGGCTGACAACTGCACAACCAGATTACAAGCTGAGGAGCCACAGGAAAACATTAAACTTCTACAAGTCAGTCTTGTAATATGTGAACAATAACTGAATATGTGTAATAAAAACAAAGCCACCCTAATTAAATCAAAACTGGCATACTTTGATATCAATAAGCCTTTCATGGTTCTCCCCGTAGCACCTCTGGAAGCATCTATGTGCTGTGGACAGCTTTTTCTCTGCATCATCCAGGCAGTCCAGCTGCTCTAGGCGGAAGTAGCACCACACTATATCCAGCTGCAGTACTGCATAATTATCAACGGTATTCAGCAGTTCTGTGCTGCACTCACTGGAAAATAAGACAATTATGGGTTTTCTAGGAAGGACTGTTTATTTTTCCCATGTGCTTTCTGACACTAGTGGAACACCGCACTGGAGGTGTGCACGCTCACATATTTGATATAGCACACACTTCCTATTGGAGGTAGCAAACTGAAGTCAGGGGAACTTTAATAAAGCACCGATCTCCCATCACATTCACTAAGACATGGGGCACTAACAATAACACTACATCTGAAAGACTTACAGTAATCACAACTAATTTTGGTACTATTTAAGACAGTATGTCTTTAAAAGCAGAATGGAATTAAATCTCACAAAATCTTTGAGAGGACAGAGATCAACTGTCTTCCTTAGTGCACATGAACATGATGAGGTCTGTGCCAGTCTCCTTGTACACACACACAAACGAGAAACAGATGGGCACAGTATTACTTTTGGGGATCTCAATAGAGGAATTTAGGGCTCTGTTTGCTGACAGGAAACTGGTTTACCTGCAGAAACCCTGGTATGGTTACTGACCTCAGATACCTGCTCCACCTTTTACAAGAAATTACTACTTCAGGAGCAATTGCAAGCAAGTATCCGTAACTGTCTCTCAAGCTAATGCAATTTATAGCCCAGTACATGAATATTGACAGTTTATGTTGATATGGAAGATTAAATTGCTCGGTGGCAGTATCTGTTTCAGCTGTTTTACATGAAGCCACCTGTCACTGCAAGTCAGAGCATTCGTCTGCTGTTTCCCGTCTGCAGAGGGGATGTGAAGTAATCCCTGGCAAAACAGGCCCTGATTTATATGCACAGGTAGAGCTAACGCTGTTCCTCTCCTTGGCTGTCAGTAAAGGGAAGAGAGACGCAAGGACTCTAAAATGTTCTTACCAGAAGTGTTTATCAGCATCCAACAGATAGGGCAGTGCTATTTCATATTCTTTCTTCTTCATTAATGCTCTGCCCTTCTCATGATAACCCATTGCCAGCACAAGTGCCTAGAAAAACAGATTGAGACTTTTTTTTTGCACCTTCTCAACTCACTTTCATAACTAAAAAAAAAAATAACATAGATAATCCATTAAGAGCCCTTATTCTTCCTAGAAAAATACCATTGTAATAGTTCTGTACGAGCAGTACTATTTCGCATCGCTTCATATTTTTCTCTCATCTGCTAATGTTAAAATATTGCCTAATTAAAAGCAATGAATGTTACTGACACATGCCCCAAGCTGCACTGATGTTGCACCAAGTTTATTTTAAGAATACAGCCCCAGATAGATTTTTCAATGATGAGTGATAAAGAGCAAAGTGTTTTTCTGGGTGCTACATTTCTGAACAGCATCAAATCTGTTTTGCTTTGTTTTTACAACTATCTCGTAAAACCTAATGATTCACTTCCTTCAAAACCCCAGGACTGAAAATTTAATTTTGGATGTGGCCAGAAAACACTCTTGTTCCTGCAGCACGACAAATGGAAATGGTATTTCTAGACAGAAACAACCTGCAATATTTCCCTTCACCCACGTTCAATACTGATGAAATCTTGTGCACTTGAACGTTTGATGCTTTAACTTTTCAGGTGAATTACTACTCTCAGCACTTCCTCAGAACAGCACGCATTGTGAGAACTCTTAGTTGTTATTCCAGTCACCCAGAAACTCCAGATGATGCAGAAAACACAGTATGCCACCAAAGAGGCCAGGGCAGCAGTTAGCACACGGTGGGGCCAGCTCATTTATTCTCAAGGTATTTTTCTTTTTGTTACTAGGTACAATTCCAAATATTTGTAAAGCATTTTATTTATCTTCAGAAAATCCAGCAATCTTAAAAGATAGCATCTATCATTATTCTTGTGAAAGCATATGGAGGAAAAGAAGGCCATCAGAAGTACTCAGCATGGATTCACCAAGGGGAAATCATGCCTGACTAATCTGATCGCCTTCTATGATGGTGTGGCTGGATGGATGGATGAGGGGAGAGCGGTAGATGTGGTCTACCTTGACTTCAGCAAGGCGTTTGACACGGTCTCCCACAGCATCCTCCTAGGGAAGCTTAGGAAGAGTGGGTTAGATGAATGGACAGTGAGGTGGATAGAAAACTGGTTGAAGGACAGATCCCAGAGGGTTGTGATTAGGGGCGTGGAGTCTAGCTGGAGGTCAGTGAGGAGCGGTGTTCCCCAGGGGTCAGTACTGGGCCCAGTGCTCTTCAATATATTCATCAATGACCTGGATGAGGGGATAGAGTGCACCCTCAGCAAGTTTGCTGACGACACAAAGCTGGGAGGGGTGGCTGACACCCCGGAAGGCTGTGCCGCCATCCAGAGAGACCTGGACAGGCTGGAGAGCTGGGCGGAGAGGAACCTTATGAAATTCAATAAGGGCAAGTGTAGGGTGCTGCACCTGGGGAGGAATAACCCCCTGCACCAGTACAGGTTGGGAGCTGACCTGCTGGAGAGCAGCTCTGAGGAAAGGGACCTGGGAGTCCTGGTGGACAACAGGATGACCATGAGCCAGCAATGTGCCCTTGTGGCCAAGAAGGCCAATGGCATCCTGGGGTGCATCAAGAAGAGTGTGGCCAGCAGGTCGAGGGAGGTCATCCTCCCCCTCTACTCTGCCTTGGTGAGGCCCCACCTGGAG
Organism: Rhinoptilus africanus; assembly: GCA_013400135.1. NCBI lineage: Eukaryota > Metazoa > Chordata > Aves > Charadriiformes > Glareolidae > Rhinoptilus > Rhinoptilus africanus. The sequence goes on from VXBO01002011.1 coordinate 72,722, forward strand.
TACTGTGTCCAGTTCTGGGCTCCCCAGCTCAAGAGGGACAAGGAATTGCTGGAGAGGGTGCAGCATAGGGCTACTAAGATGATTAGGGGACTGGAACACCTCTCATATGAAGATAGACTAAGGGAATTAGGTCTCTTTAGCCTGGAAAAGAGGCGTCTGAGGGGGGACCTAATTAACACTTATAAATACTTGAAGGGTGGGTGTCAGGAGGATGGGGCCAGGCTCTTTTCAGTGGTGCCCAGTGATAGGACAAGGGGTAACGGGCACAAACTTGAGCATAGGAAGTTCCACCTAAACATGAGGAGGAACTTCTTTACCTTGAGGGTGGCAGAGCACTGGAACAAGCTGCCCAGGGAGGTGGTGGAGTCTCCGTCTCTGGAGACATTCAAAACCCGCCTGGACGCGTTCCTGTGTAACCTGCTCTAAGGTGACCCTGCTCTGGCAGGGGGGTTGGACTAGATGATCTACTAAGGTCCCTTCCAACCCTATGATTCTATGATTCTATGATTCTTCTGCTTCAGCAGCCAACATCAGGGGCATCACTCCTACTGTAATTCAATCCATGCATCCAACTGAAGATATTTTCAGTTGAGAGTGTAGAACTTTCTTGAATGGTGAACAAATGTGAGTTTGAGAGGGGTCATAATGCAAACAAACAATCTCAAAAGTATTTTAAAAAGAGTACGATTTTGAGAGACTCATTGAGTTTCCAGCTGAAACTGAGCCTTAATGAACTAGTTATTTCCATGTTGTTCTAGGGCACACAAAATTTAAAATAGGTGTTAGGATATAACAAAGTTAAAGCTTATCTTAAAACACAAAAATAAGATATGGACCACACAGGGGTAAGTGCAAGATTAGACCTGCAATGAGACCAGCAATCAGAGGTCTGTTTCCAGATGACTGAAGTATTCACAGTTGTTCCGTTTTACTTCAAAATTATTTCTATTAAGCAAACATCTACTGGACGCAGGGTTACATGTCAAAAAAATCTGTGTTTTAATCCCATATTTGAAATGCTCCACAAATTGAGCTTTAAAAAGCTGCCTTCGTTGCCTTGTAAGATACTTTTACCTACTTTTTTAGCTTGAGGAGGAATCTCGATTGGCCTTCCAGTCTGATTAGCTATATCTAGATATGGAACAGAATCTGGATCCAAGTACTCCTCTGAAAGGTAAGAAAAAACAATTGGAACTATAAGTACAACATTCAACAGAGTAACCCTGCTGTTGTAAGATTATGTCAGTAAGTACATAGTTAAACAAAAAAGCAAACAAAAAAACAACAACAAAAAAAATCAGAATTACATACAAAGGCTGCATCTGTGTTCTTTGGACATACCTACCAACAATGGCCCTGATCAGACAGACAAGAGGAACTCTGAGAAAGGTCACTAAATCCAAATGCCCTGTTCATCCAGAAATTCAGATGCAACACCAAGAGTTACATGAATTGTAAAGAATTTTTTGCAGAAGACAACACCCTTGCATTTTACACAATGTAACATTTGAAATGCTTTATCAAATAAAGCACAGAATACAAAAAAAACCCCACAACTGAGCAGTTGATAAAACTGAAAAAAAAATACAGCTCAGTATTTTCCTTTTCCCACGTCTTTAATGCTTATAACCAAACTATCAATTTTGTTTTCACTTCCATCTGATTTAAAATGAAAAGATGCTCTTCTTGTAAACGAAAGACGGTCAGCAGGAGTTTGCTGAGATTAAAAGCTTCTGCCCTGCGATTTTTCTCAGATGAAACAAAAGGGTTGTTAATCCTTTCTACACTTCACGCAGAACCTCCAGCCTGTGAGCCCATTACGGACTCCACTCTGTACTCTGGCACTGTGTATAACTGACAGTGGTAAATACCCTAAAGAGGCCCTATACAGGATTCAAGGGCTGGGGTCTAAATTATGCCTTAAATCCATAAAAGGAATCACTTCTTTCATTTGTTCAAAGTCTGATATTATACTAAGAAACAGGCTGTCACTGACCGTTAAAAGCAGCTTTGTTCAGGTACTTTTGCATTTGACAAGAATTCATTACATACTCAGTTTCACAGTTTCTTGTTTGTGGATTTTTGAAACAATGAAACAGAGAAGTGTTTTAAACTCCCCAACTAGCAACGCAATTCACAGACACAACCTCATTTTGAAAAATTATTACTGTTAAATTAACTATATCCCTTTAACTTAAACCACAGTTGCCAGCAATCAACGTCAAATGCAACAAGAACAGAACAGCCACGTTACAGATGAGAATGACAAGCGAGCTGTTCTGCACAATGAAACCATGGTTACCCACAGCCATATCTGAGATAAACTACAAAAAAAGTGTGTAATCACTTACAATGCATTATTCCACTGTGCTTATACCTACAATAAATTTAAAGCCTCTTCTCAGAAGTCATCAGTTCCTTAACTGTGAAGTGCCAATTAAATAACTGATTAATATTATATCCTTCTCAAAGTGTTTTCTAGCATTTTCCAGTTGTATAAGAAGAGTTGGAGTAGAAGAGGAAGTTTTAGTCAACTTCAAATCCAGTTCTAAAGTAGGTGGAAACCTAGAAAAGCATAAACTGAAACCCAGCCATGGTACAGGCACTCTTCTAGGTTGAAAGTCCACTGAGAAGATAATTTTTGATGCACAAGAATTAATGAACACCCATCATCCCACAAAAAACCACCCAAACCAACAACCCCCTTTACCTCTCTCTGCTAGAATTTCCAAACCCTTCTTAGTTCTTTGCATCTTGTCATTTATTTCTTTTTCTTTCTTGCGCTGAAGTTCTTCTTCCCGAACCTTTCTTTTAGTTTCCTCATCACTCTGTTCCAGTTGAAGGACCATCACTTTTGCATTGTGTGTTACACCCTGGTCTCCAAGGGTTTTGCCTGCAAAATAGAGTATGAGAAATACAATCCAAATACTCTATTAGTGAAGAAAGACCATTTTACAATGTACTGCCATTGGGGGGAGAACACCCACCACAAACAAAACAACCTGAACAGGCCCTTGCCCTACTCGTACTGTAATGAAGAACTACAGTAATCAATAGATAAGAACTCAATGAAAACTCCTGCCAATTACTGACGTACTCGGCAGAAACTCAGAAATTAGAATCAGACTTGCATCTTAAAAGTGCTTTTTAAGTGACTGGAATATGTCTTTGCTTGCTTTTTTCAAAACATTAAAAAAATAAGAGTTTCTATTTCAGTTAATCCATCTTCAGGCAAAAACTGGAACAACATCATGTCCAGGATCATACACCGCAACAGTAACAGGAGACAGAGGAACTTGGAACTGAATCCAAGTTCCTATTATCAATTCTATGGCTCCAATTCTGACATATTCTAATGGAAATAAATACATCAGATGGATGTTCAGGCCATCAAATGAAGAGAAACCTGTTCTCATCACTTCCCACAACATGTCTGACAAACTGAACATGTGTAAAGCATTACAGAAAGGATTTTGAATGTGCTGTTATACAGTATGGTTTTTGAGGAAATATAGGGTTTCTCTTAAATGCGCATTTTCAGTGTTACAACACTTGAAAACAAATGGATCTGCAATATCTATTACAGGATCCCAATAACTGCTCGAATTCTATCTAACAATTTTGATCATTACAATTTATGACATTTCCTGTAGAGAGGAACCTTACAAATGTATCTGCTATTCCTTAGGAACTTCTGAAATTAACAGAGTTGCAAGAATTTTTTCTTCTGAGAATCAGTAGCTAGAATATTATCGTACAACTAGAGATACATACCCAGGTCAAGCTGCTTCTTATTTATGATTATTTTGATAGCATTTTCTTTTAATGCATGTTCCTGTGCTATCCTGTGAAATAAATTATTTCATCCATGAATATAAATTTGTAAGGCTATACAATATTTCTGTTAGAATAGCAATAAAACTGAAAAATAAGTATGCTTGTAACTGGCTGAAAAGTTTTGCTATAAAAGGCTGCTAGAAGTAAAATAACATGCTCAGAAAGCTTGGTATACCATATAGGGAATATCTGGGATACAAAAAGGGGAGAAAGGAAAACAGACAGAAAAGAATCTGATTTTATTAGGCTTAAAAACACAAAAGGAAGATAAGCTAATGTTCACTGCTCAGAAGACCTGCCTAGTTACAGATTTGGAACGCTGATCACTCACTAGTGCCTTCTCAGGTACTTGCTGGGGATTTCCAGAGAACTATGTTCATCCACAGTTACAACTTCCCTGGTTTTTATCTGTTAAATCTGTATGATATTATGCTATCTCATTAGATAAGAACCAAGGGTGATTACACTTACTGTGATCTGAGCTCCTTGCCTGTGATGAGCAGGTTAGTTTCCAGTGGGATTTTTCTACTCTGTAGTAATTATATTGGGTGGGGGAAAGGAGGAAGGAAGGAAAAAAGCATGATATGAAGATACTTTGGACATTTTCTTAATTAATTGTTTGACAACAACTACAATTTCTTTTTCAAAAATAATCATGTTAAGAGGGTTACGGTTGGGTATACATATTAGTAATTTCTGTGTAGGGAGTCTTGTATTTGCTATACAGTGCTAAAAATAAGCATTTAACATCAGAAGATTCAGAATTCGATAAATCTAAATTCAGAACAATTTAAACTGACTAATTTAATTATACACTTCCAATCTTAACTCTGCTTTGTAATTATGCCACTCACCTGTGACTGGCTAAATGATGATTAATTCCTATTAGTGTCTCTGGTCGCAGATTAGATAAACTGGAATTTTAAATTAATTAATTCCCCTATGCCCAGTAGCATTGTGAAGAGGAATTATGAAACTATTTAACTGCATGGCAATCACTTAATACCCTCTACCCTTTAGCCCATCACATTCCCTGGTAATTATTTTTCACTACAAGAGGAAGAACAACTATGATTGTGTGCTGTGTTTTTACAAGTATTCAATAGAAAAAAAAAAAATCCTTCTGAAGCACAGGTTACCATCTAAGATCATCTTCAGAAATAAATCCACCATCATCCTTTTCCAGAGTGAACATTCGCTTCTGTTGCTGATAGAAGGATACAACCTTGAAGTGCCCCTAAATAAAGAAGTTCTTCTTCACTGTTATTGGAGTAGGTGGAGACATAGAGCACTGGGGAAGATGCTGCTCCTGCACATAATCAAAACTAGGAAGTGATCGGAGACAGCTGTTGTGCTTGCCAGAGACTGTTTTTAAGGGGGAAATATTCCCCGTTAAGAGTCTTTGTATTAAGTAAAAACCTAAAAAAGGGCCTGCTCTCTGTCCTGTGACCAAACTGCACAGCACCCTTCACATCCACATGGTTGAATCCGGTTAACCCTCAGAGCAGCTGTATTCAAGGTGCCATGTGAGATGGGCCCACGACAGCCCTCACGCTGTGCCTGGCCATTGCTTGTCAGGATACAAGGAGGCGTGGGCTAAACTGCATCAGAGCCGATGCTAACAGCTTGGCAGTCCATCAAACACTGCCCAGTCTGTCCCCCACCTGGGTTTAGCTGACTAGGGTAGATGTATGGTGACCAGTATGACACTCATTTAATTAGATTCACATCATTATTCTGGCATGTTTTATGCACGAAACTAGAGGCTGAAGCCTGGCTTTAAAAGGGCAAGACTTAATTCAGTTCTATCCCTGTGAAGCTTTTAAAAGCCTGACTTATAAGAGAACAGATGAGTACCATCACAACAGAAACTCCTGCTTCTCATTTCCAAGTTCAAACACTGGACATACCTATTTTAAAGTAAGTTTAGTTAGCTGCCTGGGCTGGATAATGTCATCACCGCAAGAACATTGCCACGTGCCATGGTTAAAAGCTAAAGGAGTTCTTTTCAATATCAGCTCTACATGGCCTAAGATGACACCAAGTTCAAGTTGCTTATTGCACTTAAAGGTTATTTTTTTAAAAATTAAAGCTGTCATTTAAACAAAAGCTGTGGTAATACAGTGATATCCATATGCTAATTCAGCTTTAGGTATTCTGCTGCTGAAAAAATACACCTGCTCTTTACTGCTAATGTGAACAGTCATGTCAGATGGAATCAAACTGAACTAGATAGACACTTAAATCTAATTTACTCTTCTTAACTGAAAGAAAGTTTCTCATTATATCATAAAGGGAAGAAAATTACTGAACTCCCAATATTATATTCCTTTGCCGTGATATTCCTACATACCTGGGAAGCTGAAATATACCTCACTAACACCCCCCATTTTATATACCTAACACAGATCTCTCTCACAAACCACCTGAAAATGTTGAATAAGTGAAAATATTTGCATTAGATAGAAATCTAGAACTCAAAAGGCCATCAAAGTAAAGGTACTTATCCTGACTTTTCTGCAACGTCATTTACCTTTCTACGAGGCAGATAGATATCAAGTCTTGCAATCCCAGTCACTTTAAAATTTTCATTTCCTGTTCCACGCTCAATTGCCTTACACCGTATTTCTTCAAGCATATTCTCTGTATCATTCTCATTGATATTCAGCTTGGATGAATATTTTTGTACAAGCTCCTAAAAAAACAGCAAGAAAGACTGTGAAAATGCACCAGCAGTATGACACGGAAGATGCATGACATCAACTTAGAGACAATATTTACCTTGATCTCTTTCCCAGCTTCTTTTTTTTCATTTGTATATGGTGGTTTCCATAGCTGAATTCTGTCCTCTCTTAAGCAACTTGTCAGTTTTGCTATTAAATACTTCTTTTGTGCCATTCTTTTTTTTTAAAAAAGCAAAGTTGGAAGGGAAAAGAAAGAAAATTAATATAGCTTTTTTTGTAGTAAGATACTGTACTTATTCAAGAAATCTAAGTGACATTTCATAATTCTGAAAAAAAAGTTGAGTATAAAAACCATTCTATGCATTTTGGTGGTAAGGGGAACGAGAGCCCAAACTATCATAAAAAATTGGAAAGGGAGCAAAACCTGGATTACAGCAGGTACAATTCAGAAGTCCCTTGCATTGGACCTCTCCATTTCAAGAGAAATTAAACCCCTTCCTAACCCCTCATGTAAGTCGAAATTGCAGAAGTTGCCAATTAATCAAAATCCATGATTCTGCACTGGAAAGGATGGCTCTAAGCAACCCTCCTCTAAAACACAACCTTGCCGTGCCTCTGCCCTCCTGCTTCTCCCACTTCCCTACTTCTACACCAGTGGACAGTTGAACATGAATTATTACCCTATTTGTGAGGACAGGAAAGAGTTGTCAAGAGAGATCTTGGAGTCAAAAGCTCCACCATGAGAAAAGGCTAAGGTAAAGTTCACATTCCTCCAGCAAAGTGAGATCAGCTAGACCACAAAGAGCTAAGACTGGACAACAGAATCCTAGAATTGTTTAGGTTGGAAAAGACTTTAAGATCATCAAGTCCAGCCATTAACCTAACACTGCCAAGTTACCACTAAACCATGTCCCTCAGCACTGTGTCTACACAGCTTCTAAATACCTCCAGGGATGGTAACTCAACCACTTCCCTGGGCAGCCTGTTCCAATGCTTAATAACCCTTTCTGTGAAAAACTTTGTCTTAGTATCCTATCTAAATCTCCCCTGGCACAACTTGAGGCCGTTTCCTCCTGCCCTATCACCTGTCACTTGTGAGAAGAGGCCGACCCCCACCCGGCTACATCATCCTTTCAGGTAGCTGTAGAAAACGATAAGGTCTCCCCTCAGCCTCCTTTTCTCCAGGATGAACAGCTCCACTTGCCTCAGCCGCTCCTCATCAGACTTGTTCTCCAGACCCCTCACCAGCTTCGCTGCCCTTCTCTGGACCCGCTCCAGCACCTCAAGGTCTTTTTTGTGGTGAGGGCCCAAAACTGGACATAGTACTTGAGGTGGTGCCTCACCAGTGCCGAGTACAGGGGGATGATCACTTCCCTAAGTCCTGCCACACTATTCCTGATACAGGCCAGGATGCTGCTGGCCTTCTTGGCCACCTGGGTATACTGCTGTCTCATATTCAGCTGGCTGTCAGCCAACACCCCCAAGTCCTTTTCCGCTAGGCAGCTCTCCAGCCACTCTTCACCCAGCCTGTAGCATTGCACGGGGTTGTTGTGATCCATGCCTCTCCCCCTGCCCCAGTCTGAACCATTTGTGAAGAAAACAAGTTTAATAGTATCACAAAAAGCCATTGTAAAATTCTGGTATCACAACAATGACATCGTAGGGTGTCGCTTTTCATAGCCCAAGAAACACACTTCCCACTCCTACCACAAAGCTAGAAAAGCACAAGCAACACAAAGTGCAGATGCTGAGATCAGACATGAAGTGCACTATAAATCTGCACCAGGCATGAAAGTACCCGTCACTGGGGAGATGACAGTGAGATAATAGTTTAGGCTGAATTTATCCCCAGAAGTTACTCATTCAGCTCAGAGAAAGTAGCAACCACTGAATCAACGTGCATCTGGAAAAAAAACCAGAACAAGAAATACAGGAGGCAGAGAGAAAGCAAGCAAAGGCAGATGCTGGGATCTCAACAGAAGAAAAATCAAATAAAATCTATGTGCATATTAAAGTATGGAAGACTTTAGGCACTGGGAAACATACGGGAGACGATGTCCTTTAATTTTTACAGAAGAGCATTTAAAATGTTGGCACATACTCATTAAGGTTGGCACAGAGTTTTGATTAATCAGTTTCACTTTCAGGGTGGTTTCATTTTCTTACTCTTGTTTCTTTCCACATCGCTCTCAGCAGAAAAGTGGACAGCAAAGAAGAATCAAACACTTCTATCCACTTTTCCAGTTTCATCGACTGTTCCTTGCTCAGAAAAACACTATTTGAGAGCAAAAAACCATAGGCAAACATCCGATATGTGGCAAGTTTACTGGTTAATCTTTCCTGGACGCCAGCTTTAGCGAGTTACAAAGAATCTCTGAACACTGCAAAGACAATAGTCTCTTCTAAAGAGGAGTCAGAANATTCAGCTCAGAGAAAGTAGCAACCACTGAATCAACGTGCATCTGGAAAAAAAACCAGAACAAGAAATACAGGAGGCAGAGAGAAAGCAAGCAAAGGCAGATGCTGGGATCTCAACAGAAGAAAAATCAAATAAAATCTATGTGCATATTAAAGTATGGAAGACTTTAGGCACTGGGAAACATACGGGAGACGATGTCCTTTAATTTTTACAGAAGAGCATTTAAAATGTTGGCACATACTCATTAAGGTTGGCACAGAGTTTTGATTAATCAGTTTCACTTTTCTTTCAGGGTGGTTTCATTTTCTTACTCTTGTTTCTTACCACATCGCTCTCAGCAGAAAAGTGTACAGCAAAGAAGAATCAAACATTTCTATCCACTTTTCCAGTTTCAACGACTGTTCCTTGCTCAGAAAAACACTATTTGAGAGCAAAAAACCATAGGCAAACATCCGATATGTGGCAAGTTTACTGGTTAATCTTTCCTGGACGCCAGCTTTAGCGAGTTACAAAGAATCTCTGAACACTGCAAAGACAATAGTCTCTTCTAAAGAGGAGTCAGAAGGATTAACTGAGCAAGTAGCTGGTTTAACAATCCTGATTGATTGCTGAAATTTGCCTAGTGCCTGTCCAAACTAAGAGAGATAACCACGCATTCTTTTTCTCGCTGGGATGATACTGGTGTTATTATTTTAGGCATTTAGATAGCATTTACAAAGCAGAAAGCAACAAACATGCTCAATTTTCAAAAGATTACATTGAAGTTATTAATGCAGCTTTTCCAAAACATGCCAGGCAATTCTTGTGAACAACCTGCAACCAGCATAATCAAAAGGTGGGGAAATGATGGAGAACCATTTAATAGCTCTAATTCTATTTAATATTAACTTAACAAACAAAAGGTATCCATGCCTTTGAGGCACCCAAATAAAGCCTAAAATTGCAACTTACGCTTAAGAGTATGAATTGTAAATGCAAGTGGCATTTATAAACTGGTCATTCATCTTTTTATCAATACCATTGTATAGTTTTATAAGTTTGTGATTTCTTACGAAGCTATTAAAACAGAAAACAACACTGGAGCCTCCAATTAAACTTATTCGTTTCAACCATCTATTAAAAAAAAAAATAAATTTTGCTTTCACAAACACAAAAGTTTATCATTTTATACGTAACACTTCTAATATTTATCATAAATTTCTACTTCACCATAACTAAATGGCAAAACTATCCTTAGCAAAAAAATCTATGACTTCTCCATCAGCCAACACCACAAGTGCTCCTGACACACTTCCACTTTCAATAAGAGTTTAAAGGGACTTTTTCTCAAAACTAATTTGAGTAAACAATCAGGGGCATTTCCCAAAAGCCATTTTGAATGCAAGACTGAGTTTTTGGTAACTAAAATGTCATCCTCTACAGCCAGTTAGTATTATATATATATGACACAGAAGAAAACAATCACAGAAATAAGGTTAAAAGACAGATTTTTGAGAGAAGGAACAGAGGATTCTCAGAGTGGTTTACTAATAAAGCAGTATGCATTAATTTTTCCCAAAGACTAGGTGGAAAGCTGCTTGGTACGACCATGGTACACCTCCCCCTGGCTAAAGGGTTGGGAGGAGGCCACAGCAGCGTTACGTGCGAATAACCCTCGAGCCGGAAGCTCCCCGAAGGGATGGAGACCCCAAACGGTGCCAGTCCCAGTCCCAGCCCCAGCCCGTTACGTCCTCAGGCCTCCCCAAGCGCACACCCAACCTCTCCCCTGCCTCGGCAGCACCCACACCACCACCAGCCAGCGGTGTCACCGGGGCATTCTAAACCAGGCCCACGAAGCTGCCTCCAAAACACGGCAGCCACGGCAGGAGCCTCCCCGTGGCGGCAGCCAAGCTGATGCAACCAGCCCCGGGGACAACCGGGAGGCGGCCAGGCCCAGCGCGGTGGGCGGGGGCAGGAGGGGGGTCCCGCCGCCTCGGCCCTCGGGCAACCCGCCTCGGCCCTCGGGCAACCCACCTGCGCCCGGCGACGGAGGCCGGGCCCCGGGGGCCTGGGCAGCCTCTGAGGGAGCTCGTGCCCGGCGCCCTCCCCGAGGCGGCGGCGGCGGCCGGGGCGGGTGCTCCGAGGAA
>VXBO01002011.1:84268-104574 GCA_013400135.1 Rhinoptilus africanus
CTGGCCTTCTGGGCTGCAAGCGCACGTTGTTGCCTTATGTCCAGCTTTTCATCCACGAGTGCCCCCAAGTCCTTTTCTGCAGGGCTGCTCTCAGCAACTCTCCCAGTGTTGGCTGGGTTTGTGTCGCTCAGGGGCACGTCCCTCTCTCCCCAATACTGCCTTTTGGCCTAGCCCCGTTTGCTTGTCCCCCGGGAGGTGGTGGTGTCGTCCCAAAAGTGGGGTCGTTTACCCAATGTACACACAGAGCAGACGTATTTTATTGTGCATACTTGTGCAGATCTGGACGCTAGGTGGTATTCCACAAAACTAGCACACCACCCTACAAGCTCCTCAAAACACAGAAATACACACCCTTAATTAAAATTATTGTTTAGTGCTTTATCTTAACAATTTCTAGTCATTACTACAGTCTCTCACTTTAATTTGAAGCTACAATGACCTTTAACTGATGTGTGCATGCTCCAGTACAGTGTGTGGGGGGGGGAGTGGGTTCTGTTCAGTCTGTAATTGAATTGACGGTTGTGATCTCCCACTCCTGCCTTTACCTTTCTGTCTGTTATTGCCGATCTTTGTTGCTTTTAGCAGTTGTCTGGTTCTCAGCCAGTTTCTGTGCCTCCTGTGGAGGGATGTTCCCTTGTTATGAGCCTTGTGTACCTCTTCAAGGGTATATTCCTTAGCAAGGCATGCACTGTTAAACAGTGTCCTGTTTCACAAGGCCTTGTAACCTTTTTACAGCTCTTTGCTCTTGCCCAGTGAGTGATTCTACCTTTGAAAGTAGTTTTTTCCTTCTGAAGTAGATCGTTCGGGGTCCCCAAGGCGCTTGTCTCCCTGCGTGAGCCTCCCCTCGGGAGGGCCAGGGGCCTGGAGGAGGCCGAGTGCTCTGCAGCCACCCCTCAGCTGCCGCCTTCCCATTTGTGAGGCAAAAGGGGCTGAAATCCCTCTTAGTGCTGGGAGGAAGCACTTCCCGAAAGGCCGAGATGCTGTGAGAGGTGCCGGGGAGGATCAATATGCGGGGTTTTTTGCACTGCTCTTTGAGGGCAGCAGTGGTCAGGGGGAGCGTTCGCGCGTGGGCTTCTGTTGCTCCTTCAGGAGCAGAGGGCAGGTTCTTCTGCTGTTTAAAGTTAACCCGGGTTCAGAGACTGTGCTGGAAGAATACATGGGGCGTACGTGGAAAATCTGTTACTAAACACCACCTCAAGCTGAGGTGGTGCTGGAGTGTCACTTCCAGTCCCCGTAATACCCCAGAGTGGGAGAAGGGTACATGGCTACACGGATATTTGGCTGTACAACATGGGCTTCGAAATGTTGTATTTGTATGTGAGGCCCTCAAAGGGTTGGGGCTTGTTCCTGGAATATTTTTGGTGTCTGTAAAAGACGGAAGTGTTCTTTTAATGGGTTACCCCAGAAATAATTAACTCATTGGGTTAATACTTTCGTGTGCCCAGCTGTCCCAGCAGCAAAGGGATTTTATTCCAGCTGCTCTGATGTGTGACTGAAAAGACTGTAGTGGAGTATTATTTATTGCAGGATTGTGGTTCTGTAAAACACTTTCTTTAGGCAGTCGTGCAGACTGAGTGGGGGTGCTTTTGGAAGTGGGAACCCCGCAGGTATCACCAGCTTGTGAACAAGACACTGAACTGGAATTTCCGGATTCCAGGCTGCCCCACATGCCTAATTCAGTCAAGTTTGCCTCCTGATAAAATAAGGGTAAACTTGCTTTTATGGCAGTCTTGAGTTCAGTGCTTGCAACTTAGCTAAAGCTACGGTAACAGAGTGATTAGAGTTACTGTCCCACGATCTCCAAACATCAAGAAGCGAACAGTAAAGGGATTTGAAAATCAGGTGCACTTAAGAATTGGGACTTTCTATATTTGAAGTTTTGCATTTTTTGTCATATTTCCCTGTTTCATTTTTACTACAGTTGCTTTAGGAAAAAAATAATTGTCTCATTAGCCAATGTGTCTGTGTGGTATTTCAGTCTCTTGAAATGTATAGTATAGCAACTTTTCTCATAACTATAGCTACTCCACTAACAAATCAAAATTTACTGGAATAGTTCTTCTATAATGTCCTTGGAAATGAAATTGAAAGACTTCTCTGAAGGCAAAATACCTTTTCTAAATAAGTTACAGTCAGTACAAAGCACAGTAATGTGCTAGAGAAGCCTCGGGAAAGGACAAAGTATTTTTATGAAAGTTCTTACAAGGAGTTAGTTACTTACTCCATGCATAAACCTGCACTGAGTTTTAAATCAAGGTATTCAAGGTCCGTGTTTAATTAAGATAACTAATTGAAAGCACTTTAAAATCAATTTAAAAGTGTTTGCAGAAAATAATATCACTAATTTAGTTCAAATGGGTTTGTGGAGTAGGTAAGTGGCTAGGTAAGGTTATAAACTTTCTGTGATACTCATTTAAAAGATTAAAAGTTTAAGTTGCATTTGCTGAAATGTCTCAAGTGTATCATTGCAGGTATCTAGGCAAATGATCTTGAATTAATTTTTGAGTAGTTTTAATAGTGGCCTCTTGGTAACATAGGATTTTTCTTTCAGTTATTCCTTTAGTTTTCTGGCATCTACAGACTTGGAGATATAATAAAAATAACACTCCAGTATAATGATAGGCAGGAGTACAAATCAGTATACTCTGTAATCAGCAACACAAGTAAATAGAAAGCTAACTATTAAACTTAATAGTTTACTTAAAAAACATTAATTGGAATTTCATGATATTCGATCCAGGTAGTTTCTTGTTTCATATGGGCTGGGTGTTATCTAGTATTTTCTCCCTATTATACCTATGCCTATTACGCATATCTGATTTATCTTTTTTTTTTTTTCCTTTCTAATCTTTCTTTAAATACTGTAACCACTGTGAAGAAAAAAAAAAGAGAAAGTATCTATGATTCTTTAGTAATGTCTCATGCCTACCCAGAAATAGAAATCAGCATCTGAGGTGGAAAATCATCTGGGCAGGACAGTTAATTGAAAACACTAGAAAATCTGCAAACACTGAAAAATCACGATGAACACCTCTTCCCAATCCTATGTCTTCATTCTGCTGCTTTTACTCAGGATGAGTGGAAGATTCCTCAGGAGTTACTGTGGGTATTCATTGCTATTAGTAAAAGCTGGTGCCTTTCAGTGCTATCTTAAGAACTGTCACTTACGGAGCAGGTGCCTATCTGCCTGCTGGTGGTGACTGGATTGGTGTGGGACGCTACAGAGTTTGGGTCTGAAACTGCTGAGTGGAACAGAGAAAATGATGTTTGGCCAGACGGAGTGAAATAGCATTAGATTCCATGATATTTTTTCTATTTTTGTGGTCTTGACAAAGTACTGGGATACACTTAGAGCTGTGAATCTCCTGCAATGGAAATGTAGGCTCTGACCGATCTGTGCAAACATCTGCAGATGTATCCTCCATCAAACACAACGAAAGTCAGTGGAATTGTATGAAGGATTAATGGTTTGAAGTGGTGTTGGATGCAAAGAAAATGGTAGTTTGTCTTAGAAATGGATAACACTGCTCTCTCTCGGACAACAGGGTTTTGTTTGCACATTGGTATTAACTCTGTTCTGACGATACCTTATGAGGGGATGGTTTATCTTTCTTGCTGGGAAGAGTTTGTGTCTAGAAGGACATAAACCACAGCTGAGCATCTTTGGCATCTCTTTTTTTCTTGCTCTTTTTTTTTTTTTTTTGTGCGAGGATAGTGTGATTTTGAGAGAGCAGTGGTAAGTGGGGCTGTGTACCTGCAGGCTGTTTGCAGGGATCATGAAGAGTTTTGTGGGCTGTCCATCTGATCCTCATTTTGCTGTCCTTTCAGGGTGCAGGTAGATATGGAATGGCTCAGAAGAGCCAGTGGCTGCCAGGTGTATAGCTTGAAATTAATGTTGTCGTGAGAGGGGCAGACATTTCAAGTTTCCCATTTTTCTGAAACCTGCATTTGAGAAAGAGACCTATCTGAATACTTGCAGCCAGAAGTGGGTGATACGTAGCTCATTTTTTTTTTTCATTGAAAAGCACCTGCAAAAGAGGGTCTCCTTCCTTTAAAGGTCTTGTAGGAGAGAAGATCAAAAATAGCTACTTTTAAAACTTGCAGTTAGTGGTGCAGTTGTGCCACAAGACAAAATGTTAAACCCTAGCTATAAAACCCAGTTGTACTACTAGACTTATATTTGTGTAGTTGGAATGGTTATATCCCCTTTGTGCGCATACAGTTGTAACAGCAGAAAGTTGCATTATACTTCTGGTAAGGAAGGTATATTGATATAGGGTATCGAGGAGCTAAGTAATTATTTCAGACTTTCATTTTCTAATGAAATACTGGGGATAGATGGGAACTAACAATATATTATTATAGAATTCATGTGTAAGAAAAAGATGATAATTTACTAAATCACATTAAAACAACAACAAAAAGGGTCAGAGGTTTTATTGATTGATTTTAAAATTACACACATCAGAGTATCCTGAATATCTTTTTTCAAGGGAAGTGAATGATGAAATAAATTAAGTGTACCAATTACCTTCAATACTGTTTTATTTGTTATTTGTTTATTGTCTAATTAAATTGTACAGTACTGAATATTATCCTACTTGCTTCATCATCAGTTCTACTAGTCTTTGCTATAGCTCTTTCAGATATTTAAAATATTTCTGTGATAAAATCTTAGTCTCTAACATCAGTAACATGAACATAGGAAAAACAAAATAAAAGATAAAATTGCTCCTATATCTCAAATGACAGAAGTGAGTATCTGTCATTGCAGCCCAGCATCTTCATGAGAACATCTCATTTTACACTGTACTGTAAAACAACAGACTATATAGTAAGGATCTTCCTTGGCTAATAGAAGTAGTAGATGTTCAGCAGGTCAATCAGTGTAACTAGGAAGACTATTTTGCTATTTTAAGTTTTAGGCAAGTTTTTGACTTAAGTTTTACGTATTACTGAATGTCTTCATTGTGAGACATATAAGCCAAGCCTCCTTGCTGCTTCAGAAATTCTGGGCCCTTTTTTATTAGGGAAAGGATAAAAGTTTAGTTTGTTGCAGGCTGGCATGCATTTTGTAGAAGTGGTATGTTGATATGTCCAAACTGATGAAGTGGCGGATTTCAGTGGAGGCTTTTGGCAGGTGCTTGCAATGTTGCTGCCATTCTCTTTGCTGAAACTATTCAACGCGCTTGAACTTCCCAGTTGACTGGGCACGGATAGTTCACTTGCTCCTTCTAATTCCATGGGTTGCAGTATGTCGTTTCCCTTTGAAATCAGTCTCTGATTGTCAAAACTGCATGGACTGTTCTTGCAGAGGGAATGATGCCAGGGAACTCCATGACAAGGGGCTTGGACCAGGCGGTGAATTCCCAGGTGGGTACGCCATGGTGAGTTGTCTTGTATGTTGCCACTGCTGGTCATCTCCAGCCTGACCTTTCTGACAGGAACACATTCGGTAAATGACTTTGATCTTCTAACTTTTTTATTAATTAAAACAGCATTGACCATTGATTCTGGGAGAACAGATTCATGTTCACCTACAAAAAAAAAATGCATATATGCACATTACTATGGTGTCAAAAATTAAGAGTGTAAATTCTGTGGCACAAACTCAACTGAAGAGCTTTAACAGATGAGTTTATGTGCACTCAGTTCCTAACTGTGGCTGAGAGGAGTGTAAGCTCTTTTGATGCCAGGTTATGAAGTAGAAATATTTCATGCTTGATTTTGCAGTTTTGAGGACATAAATGGTACCCTAGGGTTAGTCAAAGGAAAATGGAGATTTATCAAGTCAATATTGATCTAACCAGTACTCTAAGACTCATTAACAACACAGATTGAAAATTGAATTTCAGTAATTAACTGCTTGTAAGCAAAAATTCGTAAGGTGAGCAGGGACTTCCTCTGTGTCTTGATAGCTGCTGTGATTTGAAAGACAAAAATGTTCTGTTTGATACTGTTTGAAGTTTGTATTCACAACCTAAAACCGCTGTGACTGCTTCGAGATGAAACAAACTATGAATTTCTTTCTTCTTTTTCTTAATGAGGTATCATTAACATATAGGCTTGTATTTTAATATTTTACCACAATTTTACTCTTGTAGTCAGTATGGTATAAAGTAAATAGCTTATCACACTATTGCTGCCTGAATCATGCCTGAATGATTGCTTAGAGGAAACATCTACTTGCTCCATGAATTGTATAGGGCAGCTGTAACAGTGGGACAGAATCTGGTCAGTATGAAAGTTACTGTTAGAAATGTGTAAGATATTAGGGATAGAAATGCTAATGCTACTTTAATTACACATAGCAGCCATCAAATTACTGAACATGATGGGCTTTCTGTGCCTTGAAAATGAATAGAAATGGAACCATTACACTAAACAGTGCTGTTGACGTTGCAAGTACTAATGAAATATACTTCAGTTTGTATAAATATAGTTTAAAGCAGGAGTTGTGCAGAATGCTGACCACCTTTACAGGGTTGAGTTATAGGAACTGTGTTGTGGTACGAGCTACGAAGCATATTAAAGTGAAAAATGTAGACATAGAAGAGTGCTGATTATATTCTGAAACAGAATGTCTGAATAACCATTTTAAAAGAATTGTAACCCTGAATTGGAAATGAAGCTAGTTTGAATGGGATGCTGCCTTTAAAAAAACCAGCACAACCCCCCTTTTATAACTGTCTTTCATACCATTGTTACAAGGAAATATTTGAAGATGTCAGACCTCTGACATTTGCTGGCAGTAAACGAACCTGTACAACAGGGCTTTGGCTAAGGAGGGGCTTTCCCTGGTGTCTTTGGCTCCCGCTGCTGAAGCAACACCACCAGCATAATATCACAGAATTTTTTCCGCTCCCTGGGTTGGCCGTGAAGGCTTCATCTGATAAGAGCTGCTTTGCAGCACAGCTCTGTGAGGGAGAACCATGTCAGCCCACATCTTCCGCTCTCCTGCAGTGTTCGAGGAGAGAGGAGTATAAAACACATGCTGCAGAGCTTAGAGATATAGATGTGTTTGTGCATATGTCTATACAGTGAAGTATGCTAACTGATAAGTTAGAGATAAGAACACACAGTTCTCTGTCATGGAACAGTGAGAATCAAAGTAATGAAATAGGAAAAGGAAATAAACCTGAGCTCGGCTGGCTACAAAAAGTACACTTGCAAAAGAGTCCTGTGTATTCTGCAGAACAGAACAATATAGCACCAAGTGGCAAAAATTAGGTCTTGTTCTCCATATGTGAGAGAAAATACAAGAGAGAAAGAACTAAGAGACTGAGTTGATGCAGCTTTGCATGTTCTTGTGGATGTAATTGCGCTTTTGGCTGAACTGGCATTGATAGGCAACATCAGGTTTTATCGTGAACCTTATGAAGAAGGTCATCAGAAGAATTATGATGTGGCTTGAGTTGATTAGAGAGTTCAGAGTAAGGCATCTAGTCCAATTTTAACAATCTGGACTGGTTTTGAGTTCAGGTTTGATTTGATTCCTTGGTTCCAGGTGTGGCATGTGAAATTGAGCAATCACCTCTGATAGAAATGTGAGAGTCCTCAACCACTATGTGTTGAATTGTGACAATGTGACACATTCAGCACTCTCTAAACTTGTTAAGAAAGCTTTAATTATACAGATCTTTGGTCTGTTTCTTTCTTTTTCTTTTTTTTTAATTGTTTTTTTTATTGTGCATAATAGCCTTGTTGCAGGGTTGTTTACCATTTGGCCTTTTTCATATGCCATCATCATAGATAGATACTTTTAAGTGACAAAAATTAATCTTATTTCAAGTTAGCTTGGGAAATTCTTGGAAGAGATTTCTGCAATCAGATCCTCAATGTTTATTCTGTTGTGACTGCATACGCTGAATGCTCCCACTTAATTCCTAAAGTAAATACCGTTTTTCAGCTCCTTAGCCAATAAATAATGAATACACTACTGTATTATCCCCTAGCTGGTGACTTTCAAATCTTGTAATGCTCTTTGTTCTCAGATAATCAGGAACAGGCAGAAGCAAGAACATGGCTGTGTGTATTGGGAAGGAACAGAAGAAAGCTGTTTTCAGGTGACTTCGCAGTTACTAACCCCACCAGTTAAAAATCTAGAAAAGTTAGAGAATCTGAAGTTCTGTTTAGAGGTCCAGAGTTTCATAACTCTGGCAAAGAGGTAGTGACAAACAAAGCTAAAAGTCCTAAAGGAAACTTGGGAGTTATCATTCCAACTGTGGTGCAATAAACCTGAAATGCTCAAAACCCCGGTGGTGTCATGGAAGGTCTGTCAGGCAGGAACAAGTTAGAGTTTTACTGGTTAGAACAAAGACCTTTGGCAGGGATTTTTTAAGGCCATGAGGGACCGAAGATGCTTCCCTTCCATGAGGTTTGAATCTCATGAGGTTTTTGTGTCTGGCCTCTGAGGTTTGTGTATATGTGTAGGGTGGTGGTGGTGTCATTGTCCCCTTCCCAGCTCAGCCATAATCTTACCCTCCAGGTAACAAAACAATCTGCTGCTAGTACAAAATATTGATTCATATGTGGATTGCCTTTTGGTACTAACCTGGAATTTCTGCATAGTTTAAGCTTGTAAATTAAGGAGTGTAAAGCAGAAGGCTATCCCGATATAGCAGTGTTCCTTTCTGCTTGACATGGTCTTGGACACTGATGCATGTAACAGGTTCAAGGTGCCGAGCTATGTAGGCTTTCCCAGCTTCCAGACCATAGGAATGTATAAGATCAACTTTCAGGACATTGAGAACTCAAATAACAAAAACCCCCCAAACTTCAGCTGCTTCTTACAGTAACATTAATCCTTGTTTAAAGATAGAAGTTCAGTGCAGTAGGTTATGTGGTTTTGTGAATGTTTGGGATTATGTGTATATATATGAAAATATTTCTATGTGACCTTCCAGCCCTTTTTAAACTGTGCAGAAACTGTGCAGCCCTACTTTCTTATGTCTTGTCTTTAATCTTCAAATGTTGTCCTTGCAAAAAATCTGCTCTGATTACATTCATTATATCTGAAGCTTCATTTGAATTTAATCTGAATAGACTTCTGCTTCCATTCTTTAACTGACTTATGTTTTTGCTATAGCTGATTAGATGGGCTGTTTTGTCTTCAAGTTCGTTGCTTTTTCACAACTGATAAAATAAGCTTGTATATATATCTGTATCTATATCTATTTTTTTCTTCCTCACAGAGATGTAGATTCTTTTAACATAAGAATTTCTAGACATTTGGATTAAAGAATATTGAAGAAGTGAATCTGTTGTATAGTTCATAATGATGTGGTTTTTCAATTGTTTTGATGTTATAATTTGACACAGCCAAAATCTAGAACTGCTGAAAAATGAAGAGAAAAGTGTAAAGAAGGAAATAACTTTTGCATTTGTTGAGCTAAATACTAGTATGAGAGGTGAATGAAGCATGTTTTTCAGAACACAGCCTCAACCCCTTGACTTAGTATTCTCAAAATCACTTTAGCTTGGAAAGTAAATGAAAATATACTATTGTAATATTGTAAGCAGTAGTCTAACTAAAAACTTTAAAGTATTTGAAAGTTTCTTATATAAAATCTGTCTGACATAGCAGGTAGATGAGTGATAAATATTGTTACTTGTTTGTCTATTTATGTACTTTTCCAGCAATATGCAGCGAAACCACTTTCAAAATAAGACCTCTTGTTCAAAGCTTGTGTCTTAGGTACTCACTGTGACTCAGTATAAGTTATTTTTTAACAAAAACTGAACTGGTGGTAGTCACTTGATATTTGCTATTGCTTCCTGTAGTCTTGTAGGACACGTTTCTTTACGCAGATAAAGAAAAATGGAAAAAAGAGACAGAAGTTCCCGAATTATGTGTTCTGATGCAAGCATTCAAGAGAACAGAAATGTTACAGAGTACATTGCACAAATATACTGATGATAGACAAAAAGTACCTGGCTCCTCTAGGAGTTGCCGTTTATGTTTAGAATTTTACTTTACTGACACAAAACCTGTAAAACCTTATCTCAAATACATTTATCTGTTTCAAATTCATGTTAGTGCTTCACTGCTGTGAAGCTGATTGATATAAACATAAAACTACCTTTGAGTGAAATGAATAAAAAACCAAAATGACAGAAAAGGAATTCACTTTGTACCTCTCTTGAAGCTGAGCATAAAAAGAACAAAGCTAGGAGTTATTCAAGATTTAAAGCAAAAGTCTTTACATCTACATTTGCATTGTTCCCCATAAATATAAGCATACCTGTTTTAAATACAATAATGTGCGATTGCAGTTTTTGCTTCTGTTTTATATGGTCATACTGCTCCTCAAGTACGCTTACATCCATCTTGGTTGGCTGCTTATCACGATCTGAAGCCTGTTGCTCTGAGGTATGAGTCACTGAAAAAATACCAGTCATGTATTTGTAAGCCTTCACCATCTGTTCCAACAAGGAAGAAAAAGTCATGCAGAAGCAGGACATTTCCTTCATTGTGTTGGTAAAAAAGCAAAGTATGAAGCACCTGAAAACTTTCTAAATGAACAAGTTTTCTAAGTACGGTGACTTCTTTCAGAAGTTGCGTGGTCTACTCTGAAGTTTTGGATTTCAGTCACCTTGTTTTCCTGCGGTGCATCTGGAGCTGCTGCAACACAGAGTTCATGATTATAACTGGATAGTTGGATTTAATATTGACTTAAGGTTGTGAGCATACAAAGCTTTGCCAAAAAAAACAGTGAAATACAAAACCTCATTGAACACAGTCAGGTGCATAAAGGGCTGGGTAATACTGGTTTATGTAGTGATGTTAGTTCTTAAAGGGATGCTGTCATGGTGACCTCCCCCAGACAGTAGTTCCACAAGGAAAATCTTTCTTCAGGTTTCTTTCCATGTATTTTGCATCTTTTCCCCTCCACTTTCGCTTCCTTAACTCTCCTGTGCTAATTTCTCCCTTTTAAGAATGTGTTAAAAGCATTCAGGCCTGGGTGCAGAGTCAAAACAGTATGTGTGAACGGCGCTTGGAACTGAGAGACTGGAGATGGGAGCGTCTTACTCCGACTCATTCAGTTTTTATGCCTTTCTGTAAAATAAAATAAACTATAGGAGTAATAATTTCCTTACTGAGAACTGAGAACAAACTCTTCAAATGCATGGTAAGACACATGTCAAAACTTACCGCGCATGTTATAGTATTATCTAATAATGAGGCAAAAAAATTAAAAATACATGGCTTTTTATCACATCAAATAAAGTACAAGACTATGAACTGCAGGTTTCTGTCCCTGAAATAGTTCCATCTGATAGTGTTGCAAGGGCCCAAGGGAGTAGTATGTGAAAAAAAAATGCAATTAAGCAATAGTTTTAATATAATTTACTATAATTTACTATAATATTTGCTAGGTTCCTTGCAGTGAAAAACATTGCATAAAAACTGTGTGAAAGGGCAGTGTGTGGAAAGAATGCTGGTGTGCTGTACTTTTCCAGTTACTGACACAAATTTTGCGATGATTTGCATCATAAATGATTTACTGAATCAGGCTCAAATCCTGCAGAGCTTGGGGATCCCTTTGGAAGTTGTGCATACGCAGATGACAAGACTAGTTGTGCAGTGCATAGAGTTTTGGTAACGCTCAGCAGGCTCATGTGTAAGTCAGCTCCAAGTCACTTATTAATAATCTCTTTTGCCTTCCTAGCTTGTGTCTTGCAAATCGTGTTGCCTACCTCAACTGCAGTCTTTTTCTGCCTTAGCCACAGAAAGAACAGTAAATACAATACTTTACCAGACACGAGATACTCTTCAAGGTAGTTCCTGACCCTGGAAAAAGCACGTGTCATGTTAGGGATGTTCTGATGCATCATGGCTTTGGCAGATCTGCTTTGATATTCTGCCTTCAGTGGTGACAAATGCCTAGTGCTCTGTAGAAAGTACCTCAATTGCCTTGTTTGTTCAGTGTTCTGAGTTGTTGGCACATGGAGTCCTCCTTTGGACCTTCAGGCAGTTGGTTTATACATTGGGGCAGGAGATTTAATTAACCGCATTACAGTTCGAGCTGGCATTCAATACAAACATTATTAATGGTTATAAAAGTTTCCCAACCTTTTTAAAATTCCAGTCACACTATTTGACTCGCTGACCTCCTGTGAAAGTGACTTGTGCAACCTGACCGTGTGTTGCAGAAAGAATTACCAGGATAGCATCCTTGAACATGAAATGTAGGTTCTGTCTTAAAAGATGTACACTTCACTTCTCATTAGAAGAGCATTTAAAGTATATTGAGTTTGTGTCTGGTCAGAAATTATGATTATTATTCATTATTTGTACTGTACCATTCTGTCGGGATCATGGAAAAGCCATCACATTTAATTACTCAAATGGGTTATACAAGGCAGTCTCTTCCCAAACGGTTGCACGGGTAAGCAGCAAAACCAGAAGCAGGGAAAAGAATCCAGATGCCCAGTGAAATGAAGTGAAGAGGTCCAGGCGGCACAGCAGATCGCTGGAATCGGGAACGGGATTAGCTTTTGTTTTGCTGAACCAATCCCATATACCTTGCAGTTTGTTTTCTTTTCAGGCAAAGCTTGTGAACAGGGCACCTGAAATCATTGCCAAGAGGTGCGTATATNAAAATGAGCTGCAGGTCTAATCTGCACGATATCACAAAGTACATAGGGTTAACTGTGGTTTTGGTGTGTAGTAGCTGATGTAACTAATCCTTGTTACGCCACTGACCTAAACTTGGATTACCTGTGGATTCTGTTCTTCTACCATAGTGGAACAGCTTCCTTTGTACCCCTAGCCTGTTTAGGTATTATGAATAAAAAAAATATTAATTCTCATATTGTCATACATACACACAAAATGATGACTTCTATATAAATCAGTCAATCATTCAGTCTTTAAACTGAGTTACTTGGATCAGCAGACCACTGTGTACTTTGAAAATCCGCAGCAGGTGGCACTATTGGAGTGGTATGATTGTCTGTGCCTTAGTCCTAAAATGTTAGAGGCCCCCATTTGGCTTGCAGGTTGCTGAGGAATATAAGCAGTCAATCCATTTCGTAGCACTGATACACGTATTTCCTAACAGTCAGATAGGTTCTGAAAATTTATTGCCATGATTAGGTTTGTGTAAAAACTTGTCTTTCTTTAATTGAACAAATGCCTGTCAAAAACGTCATCTACAAGTGATTTTCATTTGATTACCCACTGGAGTCTGAAGTGCCATATTTCCCTTAAGTCTGTTCTTCTATCACACAATGGAAGCAATTTTTCATTTCCTTGAGGCAAAAAAAATTGAGAATACTTCATAATCCAAAAGCAGTGGCTTTTATAACTTGAAGTAGATGTTTACTGCCCTTGACCTTGGTTGCAAAATCTCATTTAAAAAGATGCAACTAATTTTATCTCATACTAATTAATTTGTGAGTAGTAAATTAGTTTTTTGTTAAAAAATTGTTTGGAGGACCTTCTAGGAATAATTGTTGATTTAAAGATAATTAAAAGTGCTTATAATGGTTAACAGACTGAAGGCACTTTGTGTAACACTGGATTTTTCCGCACACCTGGGACCAGAGGTATACATGATTATTCATGTTATTCATGTGCAGAATTATAGACATGTCCAACACTGTTCACTTTTCACTGCCAAAGATGGAATACAAATATCCATAGATTTTAACTGGCACTGAGAAGGAAAATCAAAGTTACTGTGATAATCCCCTTTCTATAGCTTTCTATAGTGTGGGGGTTTTTTTGTTTGTTTAATTTAAATGCAGTCTTGAAGTGCTAGAAAGTTAACATTTTATTGTTAGAAAATGTAATAACAATAAGTAGAAACAGGGTGGCAGCTATTATTTGGTTTCCAGGCAGTATTAATAGAATCAATAGTAATAGTTTAATATTTAATGAGATTTTTGATAAGAGCACGTATATTTCTATTTGAAAGCGCAACCTTAAAGCACGCCACAGCTTTGGTTGGGACTGGGATTGGTTAAGCAGTTAGAGCACAGGACTTTCTGATGATGCAAAATTACTTTTTGGTGCTCTCTGCATGTCCATGCTAATGAGAGGAAGGAGCCAATGATGCAAGTTTCCAGTATGATCTCGAGATGTTTCTCCTGATGTGACCTTTCACGTGCTTTCAGACATAAAGGGTTCAAGTGTGTCAAAGGGAGGATGGCCCAGCTGTCCTTCAAGTCCCTCTGAAGTTTTAGTGAGCTTGGGTACTATGTAGTCCACCTTCACATTTCCTTCATAGTATTCTGTTTTCCCCTTTTTTTCTTTGGGGTATTTACGTAAATATAATCAGGTAGTGTGTGTCTATGTAGGTATATGTCAATGTATCTGTATATAAGAAATGCTATTTTTTTAGCAGTTCTGAGAAGGCTGCCTCATTAGTACAGCCTGTAAAATAGCTTGCCAAATTTTTATTCCTTAGGTCCCTGAGGTTCCCAAGTGACTGAATTCAGTACCACCGATTCATCCTGAGTGATGGGGAGGGATTCTGCAAAACACTGGTGTGCCCAGGATGAGGCAGAAGCTGTAGGACGCTTCAAATTGCTCCAGTCCAGTAGCGAGCTCTGGCATCTCCGATCCTGTGCTCTGCCTGGGTGGCTGTAAAGGCTTGAATCAAGGACACCAAGTTAGCACTGAGGATTTCATACCAATCGCCCTGTGCTTCACCTTTAATACTTGTGTATCTGGCTTTGCATGTGTTGAGAACTTGGTACTATCCAGTCCCCTTTGCAGAACCACATTCTGGTTTTTATTTTGAGGGTGGTAAATGCAGTCACACTGAAATCACCGGATTCATCTAAGTCGACTTGAGTTGTGCTGGTTGTGAGGAGTTAAATGCAGCAGATGTTTTGTATATGTCTCTTGTGACTGGCATAACCACGTTGGTGCAGAGGATTAAGTAACCTTCCCTCGGAGTGTTACTTGCCGAGGAAAATAAACTAAGAGGCTGAAATTTGCTCTGTTGGCCACTCACTCTGTTGGTTGTCTGCATTATTACTCCCTCTGTGTAAACAATCAGCATCCAAAACTCAGGGTCAGGAGTTTTTAATTTTGTAGTTCTCCTGTCCTTGCTGACTGAGAACCTCTGAGATTCCCTTTTAGAAGTGACGGTGTGCAGAGGCAAGTCTAAGAAGAAACTGAAGTTATTTACCAGTTCGAGATTTTAAACAAATGAACCCTGACATCCTTCCTTACCATTTCCCTTGCTTCCTTCTTAGTTCTAATGTTTCTTAAATTAGGGTGACAATCAAGATGGTTAGATTTACTCCATTTTGAGCTCATAAAACTGTTGATGAGGATGAGAGGGAACTGAGTGGCCTTCATGGATAGTCCCATTCAGAGAATTTTAGAAATTCATTGATGCTTCCTTGACCCTACAGATGCCTTAAATTCCAGTTACCGATAAGCAGAGTTCACATTTCTGGTACTGCTACCTAAGTATCTTTTCTATACCAGCTACTTCGTAGAGTGTTTCCTTTCCACAGCGTTTCTGATGGCTATAGAGCGGCAGTGATAGCAGCCTGTGTTTATTTATGTAGGAACTTTGTGAGAATTTCAAGCAGGGTCTTAAATGAATTGGATAAGCTATATAAATATTTTGCCTTGATTTTTCCACCTGTGAACTACATGATTTTGATTCACTCTTGATCACAAAATGATTTTTGGTCCTGGCAGGATGGTGCTGAAAAGTGCAAGGCTTGGCCCTCATTAGTTTCCATTTCAGGCATCGTTTGAGTAGGAATGAGTTTATCTTTGATTGTTTTTAATCAATAAAATGTACTTATCTGTAAGTGGAGTTTGATAAGAATCAAGTACAGCATGAAAGAACTGGTTAATCTGTTGTTAATGAAAAGTTTTATCTGGATGACAACATCTTGCTTCTGAGATGTTTGCTTTTGAGCATCAGGACACAAACCACTTCATGCTCAAGGAAATCTACCGGGTGTGTAAGTTAACTTTAATAAGCCTTGCAAATGGCTCCAGTTAAGATAGTCCTCCAAAGAGGATGGTTAAGTACTATTACTATTGTGAGAATGAATATGGACTTGAAATCCGAGCAGGGGAGGAAAGTATCCTAAAAATAATTTGCTATTCAGAAACATCCTTTGCTTCACTTCCATGCAGCAATCTCGTGAGGAATTTGTACTGCACTTCATAATCGCTAGTAGCCTAATTGAGTCAATGAAATTACATCTGTAAAACTAGAGTATGTAAAACCAGATGCAATTCCACAGTGCCTGATTCAGTGCCCACTGAAGTCAACACATCTTCTGCTGAATTCAATAGAAGTGAAATTGGAGGATTTTATGTACACGATTAAATAAAAGCTGCAAATTGACCAATACCTATGAAACTGACGGTATAATTGAGCTTGTGTAGTTGAGTCATCATTTAAATTCTGTTCTTGTACCCATTGTTCACGTGCATGTATATGCTTTTATATGGAATCCTGCGCCGGTTCTTCGTGAGGTCTCTGTAAAGGGCCTTAATCGGTTAATGCAGTACCACACCCAGCATTGTGAATATGCACATGTCAAGAATTAAATCAACCAATAAGTCTGCGGAATAATTATTATACCTAAATAAGCTATGCCTTCAGTCTCCATCTAACCACTGTGGTCTGGGCTTCCTCTTGTGGAACTCGTGCACAGGGCTTTTTCTGCATCTTTATACAAACTTTCATCCATTCACAGTGCAGCCAGTAAAATTACAGTGGAGAACAAACACCTCGATCCATTGCTTTCAAATACCAAGTAGTTGTTTTTACAGAGAGAATAATGAGACTCCCCACAGCATTTAGAGGTATGAACAAACACAATGGTTACCACAAAATCATGTGCAAAAATAACTTCAACAGATAAGCGCACATTCAGGGAAAGGAAAAAAAAAATTGGTGTTATAATGCCATCTCAAGAAAAAGAACAACTTCATCTTGTAATTTATGCTACTGTGGTATTTCATATTATCCGTACTTGGTTAAACATTGCTGGAGATTTTGTGATAAGGGAGTACCTGCAATGCTAAGTAGA
The DNA here is from genome assembly GCA_013400135.1 of Rhinoptilus africanus. Classification (NCBI taxonomy): domain Eukaryota; kingdom Metazoa; phylum Chordata; class Aves; order Charadriiformes; family Glareolidae; genus Rhinoptilus; species Rhinoptilus africanus. Next base: position 101,294 of record VXBO01002011.1, read on the forward strand.
AAGGCAATGACCTTTAGAGCATTGTCATTGTTCAGATACCTTTCCAGTAGGTAGGACTAGTGCTCAAGCTGAGATTTTTTTAATTTATTCTATTTTAGGTAATGTGTTATTGTTGTGTTACTTGGAGCTTAACATTGTAAACATCGCCCACCTAATTAGCAGCATTGCACGTGACTGTTGGGTTACTTGGCAAAGAGGTTGGCACTTACCTGACCCAGCTTACTATGTTTAATGTTTCTGAGGCTAATTAAAAACCCACAAGATTTCTTGTTGGGAAAAGAATAATTGTACCAGCGGCCAACAGGCTGCCTTGGTTGTACTGTATGTCCATAACTGATGTCTGGGACTCCCTGCAGTGACTCTTACCTGTCCCGACCTGAGCCAACCTATGCTTACGGACAAATGTGAAACTCCTGTTTGGGGCTTAGCAATATTTGGCTACTGTGCCACTCAAAATAACTAGTTAGATGCACTAAATCTACTGCTAGTAGCAAAAGGATTGGTAGCTCATTGTAGTTGCCCATGGCGTTCAACTCACCTGTGAGTACTGCCACATCCCATTAAATTATGCAGCCAGTTTAAATCAGGATGTCTGGACTGCTGTCAATACAGTAATCCTAATTTACATCAAGGGTCTGGCCTATCTGTTCTCTAGCTTGTTGGCACATCTAAGATGATGTGATGATAATGAAGCGTGGTGGTTAGGCTGTCACTGGTTTTGAAGGAGTTCACCTGTGTAAAGCTGAAGAAGGCAGTTAAATCTAAGTTTATATCAGGGTGCAACTGAGATCAGAGGCAGATTTTGATACTCAATGTGAGAATAAAAAGTGAAAAATCTCATTATGGAGGAATACGGAATACAGTTAAAATAATTTATGTTTTGCAGTTAATTGAAATGAATGTGCAGTTGAAGTTAACTTGACAGTGGGGGAAGAAAAAAAAAAGTATTAATTGTCATAGTAGTTATCAAAACAGCCAAGGGCCTAGAAGAGCATGGAAGTATTGCTTCTCCATCAGGTCAGAAACTAGTTAATAGGAAAAGGGGAATAAACTCGCTTTCCCCTTTTACCCTGCTCTGTGTGTCTTGAGTGATTAATCTGTGCTTTGCCTCAAGCTGTTAATCTGCAGTGGTGACATTTCAATTATAAACGGCATTTTGTCCATCCCCTCTGGAAATTCTGGGTTTGTCAGTTCTAAAGCATCACTAGTATGTGACTGCAACTTCACTGATAACTGCACAGCTAAACCTTGTTTGCTTTCAAGAAAAAATTTTGGAGGTTATGGTAATATCTATCAGCATAAACTTTAATGCAGAAAAACCAGCAGCAACGCATATTTTCTATGCACAAAACAATTAAATTTAAGAGAATACTGCCTTGATGGAAGGATGGGCCATGCAGTGACTGGGTGAGGCGATGATTCTCCAAACTTCCCTATTTTCTCTAGAAAAACATGAAGAGTGAAAGTAGCAACATTAACATTCCCATTCTGTCCTTGAGTGGATTCTCCTAAGGTATTGTTTTGTACCCTTGTTCGTAACTTAAGGAGATCTGGTAACAAGAGGGTGGTTATTCCAGCCTCAACTTTTCTGTGCTCCTTAAGGAAAAGTATGTCTTGCGATTTAGGACTATTCTTCCGATATGACTGCTGAAGAATATAGTTGATCCTTACATCCTCATAAGATTGCTTTATGTATTTATAAACTGTACGTTCCTTTCTACTAATCAATACCCCCCTTAAAAAAAAAAAATCCACTAATGCCTCTTTTTCTGAGGTCATTTATTATTCTTATGGCTTTCTTCAGAACTGACTTCAGTTCCTCTTCATTTTTGCAAGCAGTTATTTTTTGAAAATTGCAGCATTTCAAGCCTCAGCTTCTGTATCTTTTACTTGTTTATGGGGAATACGCAGCACGTGAAAGGGCAGAGCAAACCTCTCCTCCCTGGCTCACCAGCCACATTCTGAATTAACGGCAAAGCAGCCTCTGTGGGTCATTCGCTTCTTTGTTTTCGGGTAAGAGTTACACTAAGGAAACTGTTCTTGCTAATGTTTTAAAAACTTTATTTCCTTCCACAGACTCTTCGTGGTTAAGTGAGACCTGTGTTTGGGACAGCTTCCAGCGTGAGCTCCTTCAGGACAGGGAAATTCCACCACTACCCGGTGGCCATGTGTTTTAAAGAAGACAAACTACAAACTGGGAGACAATTCTACATACCTTTATTTTTAAAGGGACTGGTTCTTCCACTCACTTCATTGGGGTGTTTCCCGTTTGCAAACTAGTCCCATAAATTTGCAGGATTAGATTCTAAAATATAGGCCAACACCACTATGCGTATGAAAGGATCGCCACAATGTAAATATTTTTCAGTCAACTCTAAATTAAACCCTGTCTTATTTAAAGATTTTGTGATCGCTTTTCTAATACGGAATATTCAAAGGTGATATAATAGAATACAATTGGTGTAAAAGTGAGTATATTAGATTGTTTGCCTTGTAGGTTGAGAGCCTCCAGGATTAATTTTTTAAAGGTTTTTCTTTGTAATAGTAACTAGAAATCTTAAAAGTATAAACCTATGGGAGTTAGGGCTTTGAGAAATCCCTGGTAATATGACAAAATGTCTTTAAAATGTACAGTATGTGACAATATTTAGGAATATTTTATAGTTTAAAGGGCATATCAAATTAAGTATTTGTACCGTTAAACCAGTTTAAGATCCCGGGCATGCAAAACCTATTTGACTTCATTAAGGCTCTGCTGAGATACCGTCTTGATTGCAGAAGGAAAGCCTATTTTACATGAGCCTTCTTTTGATTAAGCAATTCCACTTTGCTCCTCACATGCTATGGCAGGTAATGCAAAATCCTAAAGCCTCCCCAAACCCTCCCAATTAAAAAAAAAGCAAACGGGAAAAAAAAAAAAAGCAAACCACAAAAAAAAACTTCAGCCAAAGAAACAACCCTCCTTTTTTTTTTTTTTTTTTTTTTTTTTTTTTTTTTTTGTGGAATACTGAGTGTTTGTGCAAAATCCTGCGCTTTTTTGTTGTTTGTATTTTTTTTTTGGTGTTTGCGCAAAGCTAGGGTGCGATACCACAACAGGGCTGGTACATATTAACGGAATATTTAAAATCTGGTGAATTCCTTTGGACTGGAGGTTCGAAGTTGCTTGTTTTATTATTTTGGTTTTGCTTCTGTTTACCGGGCGGCGCATGAATTAGCACATAAATCCTAGTGTTTAAAAGCAACCCCCTATGAGCTTACTTCCCTCCTCTACACCTCTCCCG
>VXBO01002011.1:105217-122855 GCA_013400135.1 Rhinoptilus africanus
CATTAATTAAGGACCCCCAGCACTCATTAACTCCGCTGCCGCCTCCTGCCTGGGGGAGGCAGGGCTTGCAACACCCCCCCCCGCCGGCCGTGGGCTAAAAGCGGGCTCCGCCGCGCCATGGCCGCTCCCTGCTACTTGGGCTGGGATTTCAGCACTCAGCAGGTACCGGGACCTCTTCCCGACCCTCCTCCCCTTTCCTTTGGTCGCCAAGGGCTGCCCCCCCCGGTCCCCCGGACCCGGTGGCGGCTGCGCGAAGGGCAGCGGGTCCGGGGGACCGGGGGGGGCAGCCCCCGGCGCTTGCCCTGCTCCAGGCTCGTCTCTGCACCCACCCGATCTTCGGGACCGTTCCACTCGCACAGCCTGGCGAACAGGCCTTCCNTCCTTGCCCGTCTCTTGTCTGGCTCCCTCCCCCCCCCTTGTCCCATCCCGTCTCTTGCCTGGAGCTGTCTCACCCATTTTCCCATCCCGTCTCTTGCCTGGAGCTGTCTTCCCCCCTCATCCTGTCCCATCTCTTGCCTGAAGCTGTCTCCCCCCTCATCCCATCTCATCTCTTGTCTGAAGCTGTTTCCCACCTTGTCCTGTCTTCCCTCTGTCCCAGTCTCTTGTCTGAAGCTTTAGGCTCCATGTCCTAACATGTCCTGCTTCCCCATCCTGCTAGGGATGTGTTTAATCCTAGAAAAAGAAGCACTATGGTCCTTCTCTACACGCAGACTGCATGGAGATCCCTCTGCTTGCAGCATCAGGCAGGCTGGGAGCTGGGGTTTGCATCTTAATCCAGTTTTTCTGCTGTCTTCCTGTGAATAAAGATTAGTAGGATTATGAACCTGGATGCTTAGGTTGCTTTGTCTTGCTGGCACAATTGGGTGTTAATACACTGCGAATAGAAACTCTCTCCAAGCTGTATGTAGGCCTTGAATACGTCCGAAATAGGCGTATGAGCATAAATCACTTATGGCTGTGCTGAAGTTTGGGAGCTTGAAAAGACACATCTGTGTTAGGTTGATCAAGTGTTTTTGAAGGGGGCATGCTGCAAGCAGAAAGCCAGTTAAGCTGCAGGTCAGGGCCATTTTTAAGCTAGCACAGGCCATCAGATTGGTAATGAGTTGTGCCAGTGCATAAATAATGGCCCTAAATTACTATGGGTAAAATGGGGATGCCCTTGTTACTTGAGTACAACTCTGAGATTACTTAGTCTTTGTAGGTTTCTTTGGTCTGCTGCTTTAGCAGCAGTTTGCACTTTCTCCCTTGTTGAAATATGTGCAGAATGTAAGCTTCCTTCTCGCTTCTGAGCCGTTCATGTTTTTCTTCAGTACTAGGTGAACTTGAGTGAAGACAGAGAAGGAAACGTTGTGGTACTCTTCTAGTTTGTGTTTAAGAGAAAGTTTAGCTCAAAGGAATTACCTGCTTGCCATGTTGCTTTCTATGTGTTGCAGAAGCTCAGAATACACTTGTGTAATGCCCTCTGAGCTTTGCCAGACTGGTAGAGTTTGATTTGCTCACCATTTGGGGAGCAGAGAAGGTCTTCAAGGTATCCTTAGGATCGGTTAGGTTCCTTGGTAACATGGGGCAAAGAAAAAAAAAGGGGGGGGGGGGAGGAGCATATGGCATCTTTAATCTAAGATAAGATACTATATTCTTTGGAGAAACTGCAAAAACTGGTTACCACAATGCAAGCTGCGAACCTGGGAACTTGTTTGCTGTTCTTTAGCATATGCTTGCATCTTGATCTTGTGCAATTAAGGAGAGAGAAAATGGAGGGGGGGGGGGGGGGGAATGCAAGCAAACATATATATACGTGTTGCTGAATAGATGACATGCTGGAAAATAACATCGTAACTCGTTTCATGTAAAATTGTTCCCATTCTTTCAACAAGTTGCATGGATTGGGGTGATCTTTCCCATTTAATTTATGGGAATCGAATTATTATAAATGAGTTATCAGTGCTATTTGTTATTTTTTGTTAACATCCTGTTTTATATCTTCTAGCTGAAAGTCATTGCTATTGATGAACAGCTGAGAGTCATTTATGAGGATAATGTTCATTTTGATAAAGACCTTCCGGAATTTAAGTAAGGCTTTTTGTATTTTACTTGGATAATATAATTGAGAACTTTGGAGATTGGGTTGGGGGGGGCTCTTGCCCTATTTGGTCTCATTGATATGTGTGGAGGCATGGGAAAAGTTCACGCCACATTCATTTTTCATACTTGACAAGGGTAGTATATTCTTTTGCCTTCCTTGGTATGTAAATATGGCAAGAACTCCCAACGCGAAATAAATTAGAAAAATCTACCCCGAAGTATTGTGTATAAACAAATCAATTTTTTATTCTTTTAAGACTTCAGAATTGTGGACACCAGTGTTTCTTTTTGGGACACAGAAGTAAAAGCTGCCTTTGCATCAGGGTGGAATGCTATGGTAACAGCAAGTAAATTGCATGAGGGGAACTTCTAAAAAGCATTTGGAGACAAAATTCAGTGATTCCAAATCTCATAATAGGATGGAGGATGACAGTATTTGTTTACTTCAGTTAGTAGACTAGAATTTACAAATGCCATCCTCCATGGTCACAAGTTTCAATGAAATACATTTATTTACTTGATGGTTAACAGCAAAAATTGAATTTCATCTTCCAGATTCAAGCCACTAATGGTGACAGTTAGGAAACTTAGAAATAACTATGAATTACGTGGAGCCAATGAGCAGTATCAGCATTGGAGTCTATCACAGATCTTGCTTCCAGGATCAGAGCCTTTCCTTGCAAATTATTTCCTTTGCAATTGGGTCAAAGATCTCTTATGTCACCTCCTAGAAGCTGGCTTTTACTTTTTCAGGTTTCAAATGCTGATGGTATCCTTGCTCTTAACATAAAAGCATTGCAGACTCGCTCTGGTTATTAAGAAACTTCAAGACCTTTGCTTGGCGGGGAAAAATTGCTGAATTTACCAAAAGAAAATACTGTTTTTCTGTAGGACTCAAGGTGGAGTCTATATTCACAGTGACAGACTGACAGTCACTTCTCCCGTGCTAATGTGGGTCAAGGTATGAACAACCTTTATATAGTTCGACTTCTGCCTTGCTGTTACTGAAATGGAAATGTATTCCAAGCAATAGTGAAACTCGTCATTCAGGTCAACATTGTCCTTTTGCTTGTATTCTGTTTCTTTTAAGTGTTATTTTGTATCTTTGGTATGCAAATATTAACGTTGTCAACAAGGGTAGAGAAAATTGCTAATATTTTGAGAGTTTTTTGTTTGTTTACTCTCTCTCTACTATTATAGCATTGTCTGTGTGATTAATCCTTTCCTGTCTTTCCCTCCTTTGAAAAAAGACTATTCCTTTTTTCCTCATCTTCTTGTTTCATATGCAAAAGGGGCAGCTGTTGCTTTGCCTAGTTTAAATCTCTGGTTTTGTAGCAGCCAGGTTACTTGCACTATATATTTTTTTTTTTTTAGCATAAGCTTTGCTAACCAATTGGTGTCTCAAATGGGAAGTGGTTAAAGAGCAATTTATTCAGTGATTCCCAGTCACTTTCATGTTTATTTTGAAATACAACATGTTTTCTATTTTAAAAGAAAGCCTTCCTTGCTTCTGTGCAGATTCTGCAACACTTGCTCTCACATGGTACTATGTAAATTTGTCTTACTAGTGTGATTTGAATAGTTAGGGTATTTGAAAGGTCACAAAACCTCCTGCTGTGATCCACAGCAGTTGTCAAAGGTGTGGTAAATTTGCTTGCAGTTGGTCTCTTGAATTGTGATGAACAGGAACAGTTGTAATTATTAAATTACTAATATGATGACATAGGTATATGCTGCTTCTTGAGAAATTTTGAAGTCTTGCAGTGGTCCGTTTGTGAAGATAGTCTGGGAAATGCTGATCTGAATGAGACTATGTACAGACCGACTAATTTTTGGTTTTAAAGTTCAGGAAAACGTGGCAGAAACAAAATTAACCCAGGTGCTTAAAGTGCTAAAATTCACTTGAATTGACCTTATATTATAGTGACTCCGAGTTTTCAGCTGACACTGTGGTCAGTGGTACTGGGGATACCGAGCATCTTGTAGGATGGGGTGCAGTGTGTACCCCATTAAGATTTCATGGATTTCCAAAAGTAAGAACAGACAAAGATAATCCTGCTTTGTGTCTGGCACTCTTAGAAGTGACTTTGTAATGAATTGGAATTATTTAACTCTTGCCTCTTACTTAGGTTTCAAAGAATGAATCTTTGCAATTCAGCTTGTTTAAAGATCTTTTTTTTTTTTTTTTTTTCCCCTGTGTGATTCAACTTTTCCTTTATGGACTCTTACTTAGTAAATTAATTTATGCAGCTTCTTGAGAAGTCCATAGTCATTAGCTAATTTTTCATTATCTGCCAATGAACTCTTATCAGTGATGACATGAATTTACTGTTTAATTCCGGAGATTGTGAGTATGCATAATTTGATAGCTCGTTACTGTCGTTACTGATTCTGTTTGTTCTTGCAGGCTCTGGATATGATTTTGGAAAAGATGAAGTCTTCAGGCTTTAACTTCTCTCAAGTCAGAGCTTTGTCTGGTGCTGGCCAGGTTAGTTTATAAAGCAAAAAATTCAGCCTTGCTATATTTCTTCAGTAGAGTGTAAGGCACAGTGATAAATTTCATTTGAACAATTGTGTCGCAGAAGACCATAATGACATCAAGTAAGACCAAAACTTCTATACAAGCATCCATTCTTCAGGGGAACTTAAAAACTGAAGCACGTAAAGCAATCACTAGTAGGTAGTGGGAGTGGTGGATGATGTTTACAGTGCAGTTGCTTACATCAGTATAGTGTATAACTAGTTGGTTTCCTGTTGTTTAAATGCTTTGTATGTACAGATTCTGAAATGACTGCGATCATTTTGAATTTCAGCATATCCAGGTGCTTGTGGAAATGGCGTAGAAAAAATAATGAGGAGCATGGTTTGCTAAAGGCATAGGAACATCCTGTTGAGCCCAGGTTTTGTTGGTTAGGATAGAGATTTGCCTAAGAACAACAAACCAAATTATCTGAGTCTTTGATGCAGAAATGACAAAGATGGTGCCATGATTTAGCCTGTAGTGCATAATGCCTTTTTTTCTGAGATTTATAAATGCCATCCTGACATTTAGTCAGTTAGCCAGCCTCCTAGTACTCTGGTGAAACAAGGAAGTCTTTTATAACTTTCGCAGATGATGTTCAGGGTGGGGACAGCACTGAAGCAATAGCTAATTCTGATGCGTGAGGTTTAGGTTATTCATCTTGATGTATCTGGGACTAATTAATCAAAACTCTTACTTTGATCTTCATGTTTCATTGACTTCAGTTGAAAGTCTGAGCAAGTGTCTGAAAATCATAGCTGATAGCCAGGCTCTGTTATGAATTCAGTGTAACAGAAGTTAGGGACTGCCAAGTAACCCTAGTTTACTCAACTGAAAATAGGAAATGCATTTCCAGATTACCTGTATTCCCTTTATTTCACCTGTCCTCCAGCAAGGTGGGGGTATCCCCTTGGTGCTATATTCAAATTCTTTCAGATAAAATAGATTTAATTTACTTGCCCCCTTCAAACTTGCATTCTCTCCCTTTTCTCTTTGAAGAACCTTATGGTGCAGATCACCGTGGAGGCGCGCTGATGTGCCAGTGTTTGTCCCAAAGAAGGGACAGACTTGGTCTCAATTGTCTGCGGAAATGGCAGAGAGATGTGAAATACAATCTGGGTGACATGGTGGTCGAGCACTCTGTGCCCAGGGGGTTCTGTGCACATTTGGTGTCGTCAGAACTGTTAGTGGGTCCCTGGGTGGTGCTTTGCAGTTTGCATCGCGTGTTCTGCAGGTGCGTAACTAGAGATGCCTGCCTTGAGGAAGGTGCCTGAGGGGATGGAGCTTAAATAACCTTCTCAATATTGTGGTGACTGGGGCAGGTACGTAACTGAAGAATCTGGGCGCTGTGCTGAAATAGCACAGAACTAACAGTCTTGACGCTGGAGCCTTGGCTACAGCTCGAAGAGTCCTTGAAGCGTCTAATGCAGTGGATTAGCAGTATAATAATAGTTCCCACTAGAAGCTGCTATAGTTCAAAATCATCATCGTCTCCTGACTCCTACACTTTCTGATTTCTCTCTTAGAGAGTCTTTTAATGAGGCACTTGATTTGAAAAGGTGCATTTTTTGGTCTTAGTTTGGAGAGAGTTCTCTGTTCCTTACAGCTTGAAATTCAGATCAGGATATGGTCTTTGTGGCTTGGGAGGACGTCTTCAACTTCTATTTCTGTACTTTCTACAGCAACATGGAAGTGTATACTGGAAGAAAGGAAGCATACAAATTTTAAAGAATGCATCATCCGAACTGCCTTTACATCAGTTACTAAAGGTAACCTGCATGGGAGAGCTGCGCTGTCCTTTTTCTGATCATTACGCATTGCTTTTCTCCTTGCACACCTTTCCTCTTGTTTGGCTGCGTTGCATGCCCCTGCAGCATAAAGTGAAACCTACTGGTTATTCCTTCAGCTCCAGGGCTTCTGACATTTTGTTTTCTCCTGGGCAACAGTTTATACGGCTTTAAAAGCTTACAGGTGCTAGGGGGTGTCCCAGAATCTTCCTGTGTCAAAGTAACAGCCTATTTGTTCTTCTATGAAACGTAAAACTGTTGTAAACAACCTGTAAATATTTTACATTTTTTATATATTTGTATTACCAAAAATTGTGCTGTAAAATGCTGTTGTACCTGCGTTTCCTTGCAGTGCTTTCGATTTCATTAGAAAATATTAAAAACCGAAAGACCAGTTTACACTTCCCTTTGAAAGGATGGAAGTGTAAATGCTGTGTGGACGCAAAGTCCTAACAAGTATATTGTTGAATCTCAACATTTAGTGTGTGTGTGGTTTGTAAGTTTTTAACATAGACTTAACAAACTTTTATTTAAAAAGAAAAGTAGGGAGGAATCAGCTTTCCTTTTGAAGACCCTGACCTTCCTTCAAGATCAGAAGGGACAGTTATATGTTGAAAGGGAGACATTTGTGTAACTGATTTATTAAATTATTAATTTGGGAAATATCTAATCTGTGCAAAACTCATGGAAATGGAATTAAAATGCTTTCTAGTGAGGTACTAAGCCTCAGTTACATTTCCAAATGGTTATGACAGTTATTAAAGAGAAATTTCTTAGTAGAGCTGAGGAAGGATAATCTGATTGTTTAGAGAGGAGTTTTAAAAAGGAGTTCTAAACTTGTAAAAAGGGGCCCAGGGCTTTGGCTACCAGAGGAGCATATTGAGACATCGTGCATCGTGCTGCAGGTTATGTCAAGTAACAGCAGAAAAAGCCTATTGCTTCCCGCTGGTGTGGAGTTTGGGTTAAGCTTTTCACTACAGACCAACATCCTGCCCTATGTCTGCTTTCCTGTAATTACCAAGAGGAGACCAGAAGGCAGGCCAGAGAACTGAACTGCGAGCTGGTACGTAGGTCTGCTGTATTGCTACTGCTCTAGCAGGGGCTTCTTCAAGATGAGACTTACTAATGAAGGATATTGTTCGTTGCAGGATTGTTTTTCTGTCAGTAACAGCCCCATCTGGATGGATTCCAGCACAGCTTCCCAGTGCAGCGCTCTGGAGAAAGCCGTGGGGGGAGCACAGCACCTAGCGAGCATCACTGGTTCTCGAGCCTATGAGGTAAGGAGTGGATGGGAAGAAAGTCCTCCATGGTCTCCTGACAGAAACAATTCTGCAGTTATGGTGGTACCACAGCAGATAATGGTCGGTCGTTAACTATGAAAGAGAGACTTTTTGAAGAAACTCCTAACTGTATTGTGCTTTGCAGTGGTCTCACAAAGGAAGATGTGGAGATTTTGAAGTGAAATTAGGCAAACACTGGAAACTTTGCTACAGGAAGCGGCTGGGCTGAGCTATTGCATTTGGCCAGTGGTTCCAAAATACAGTCTTTAGTAGACATGCTTACAGTCTTGGGGACTGGCTCTCCCCTGGGAGCTCTTGTGCAGCTAAGTTTCCATTGGGATGGCAGTCCGGTTCGTGTTACAGATTTACTTGGGGTTACGAGCCCTTTGTTTGTGGATCACTGCTCTAGGTTACTTCTGCAATCAGAAGATGGGCCTTTTAATGTTCCCTGAAGGCTAACAAGCAGCTGCTGACCTAAGAGAAGTGCATTTCAGAAGTTCAGGAAGCTATCAGACAGTATCCTGTCACTCCTCCACTTCCCTCTCTTGTAACTCTGACAGTGAGTTTTGGAATGGGAGCATGGCAGCCCTCCAGGCGTCTCAGCACCTGGCTACTCTTGCTGTTGGTTCGACAGAGCAAGGCTCCAACCTCCTAAATTGCTGATTCTGTTTTTGAATTGTCATGCGAGGTTTATGGCCAGTGTTAAAATCAGACTTTGCTTACCACTAAGAGTTTATTTTTAACTTGCTAAAGGTTAAGGCTTCAGTGTTAGAAGTTTTCTGTTATTTGATATAATGCATGGATGAAAAATAATTCTTCTTAGGACTATTATTAGCCTGTGCTGGAGTTGCTTCTTTGAATATGCAGCTTCCTGCTTTGCTCCCAAATCACCTGCCTTAGAGAGGTACATAGGTTGGGTAGCTTAAACCTTTTCAAGGATTTGAAGGCAGTGTTTGAATTGTGCTGTGTACAGAATAAGTGTGATTCCTTCCATTGAACTGTCATTTCTGAAATGTAAATTATGGATCGTAATGCTTTTTCACATGCTTTTTTTTTTTTTCAAAAGGTGAGCAAAATTCTTATAATGAGACTATGTTATAGCCTGTTTAGTGCAGATTGCCTGCTGTGCACTGACTTTCATCAAGCATCAGGCAAATTAAATATCCAAAGTGCAATGTACTGAACTCATTACACAGAGTTAATGATTATTGACTCCGTTTAAGGTTTGTGTTTCTAAGCATTTGCATTTCTTTCTCAGCGTTTTACAGGAAACCAGATAGCAAAGATTTACAGCCAGAATCCTGAGGTCTACATGCAAACTGAGGTTGGCTCAACTTCAATACACTTATTGGAAAGCAGTTAAAAATCTTTTAAAATTAATTTTGTGGGATGTCAGACTTCTTTGGCAAAGAGTATTTTGATTCTTGTGTTTGCTTTTAAGATTAAAATTGAAAACTTGATTATTTTATTTCTGGTTTTGTTAAATTATTAGTCATTGGGCAGATAAAAATTGGGCACTAGTTTGATTTTTTGGATGCTACATTTAACATAGTAGGCTCCATTGGATCTCGCTTTTGTGGAAGAAGTTTTAAAAAACAGACTTTCATTTGAGGGGGTACTAAATTGTATGTACCGCAGTTCTAACACAAATGGGTAATCAAGCGCACAGTTGAAATGTTCACACTTAGAACTGGCCATTTACGTGTAGAAATGCGATTGCTCTGCCATATGAAGCTGACATCCATGCGAATGTGCGTAGGAAAGGAATTCTAGATTTTTTCATGTTTTTTCCCTTGAGGAGGTACTTTGATTCTATTATTACATCTATTATTACATTTGTGGCTTATCGTGTAGTTGGTTTCCCTCTGATTTTTGATTTTTAGAAATCTGCTTGCAATTCCATTGTTGTTTCAGTTGAGTCTGCCTCTAGCTGTGACAGAAATGCCATGGTTTGAAGCAAGGTGAAAACTCCATGCAAAGATGATGTAAATGAGGGAAAGGCTCCTGTCTTGTGATTAGAATAGGCGAAACATCCAGACCAGTGAAGTCAGGCTGCTTGTGTTTTTATATTACTACAGTTCTTGATAGTATTGATCATAATTATTTTTGTGGCTTTTAAAATTGGACCCTGTGAAGACTTCACAGGGAAGTGAGTTGCAAAGTTAACTCTGTATTTTGTGGGGCAATAATTTTTTTTCATTTTTTCTTTCTAAGTATGTGTTCTAGAACTTTATGCTAGCAAGCAGTGGGGTGAAATACAATACCAATACGGTCTGATCATAAGCATAAGACTAAATTTGTAGAAAAAATGCCTTAGCGGAGGGGAAATGGAACTGAGAACTGGTCAGACCAAGTTTAGACTTTGAGAACTGGTTGCATTGATGGCACTTTTTAGCTGTTGTGTTCAAGCACAAAATATCTCTATGCCAGAATTTCTCTTGGGAAACCTCAGGAAATGCTTAGCAGCTTGGCAGTGTCAACAACATGTGGAAGGTGGATGTTTCTCCTTCTATAGGTCAGCTTGCTAAACTGCCTGATTCACAGTTTAACTTCATCCTTTTCCTTCCATTTCAGGCAGCTAGTGCCCATTGGGGCACCACAGAAGGTAGGCCTTCATTATCTAAGCACAATGTGATATATTCTTGGGGAGAGACGCATGAAAAGCAAGTGCATCATTAAGTTTCCTGGCCATTATAACCACATCTTAGAGCTCTGGCTATAGTCCATCTTTGAATGCTGTGTGAAGCAGTGGTTTTGTGATCATTAATAAAAAAATTTGTCACCGCTGGTTCACTAGACCGGTAGAAATTTGATTCTGATTAGTTATTGGGTGGCAATCGTATTTCTTCTGAATTAGAGCACACAATAAGAAATTTGTCAGCTTTTATGCCAGCTTCTTGGGAACAGCTAATACTTGATTCTGCAGAAAGCTTGGTATTTGTCCAGCAAATTTGAAGTGGAAGCAAGTTTGTGTTGGATCAGTGTGTTGTATCATGTGGCTGGGGCATTTTTTGGCCAGTATTAGAAGCCCTATAGCTGAACTTAATGCATTGTTGGAACATACCCTGAGGCAGAGCTGCAGGTAGTGCTTCAGTTCAAAGCTGATTTTTACCAGCTCCTGGGAGGTCTGGGGTCTCAGCTGGGAGGGAGGTAAGAGTTCATGTAAAGGTGCTGGCAGACCCTTGCCAAAGCTGGTAAAAAGCTCTGAAACTTGTGCTCTGGCTTGCCCAGTGCAGGGTTTCTGGGCATTTCCCCTGATGTCAACATGCAGGTGGTGGTTTGGGGTTTTTTTGTGGCTTCCCCTCCCCTTTAAGTGTGTTTTCTTGAAATGAGGTTCTGTGATACACTGAAGCTGTGAATTAATTCTTGATAACATAGACTGTGCTAGTATGCTAGGTGTATTTTGCATGTTTCAGAATGCAAAGCTATTAACAGCTTTTGTCATGAGGTTACTTTTAGATTGGTATCTGCAGTGTTACTTTAGGCAGTAAGATGGAACTGAATAATCCTTCTAAGTGTATCTTTTTTGTGTGTGTGTTTTCTGTGCCTAACATTAAGCATCTATTAACATTTGCTGCTTCCAGTTACTTGATTATTTACTTACTTGGAAGTGAAAGCTGATGGGACTCACTATTTCACACTTTTTCTTTCAGAGAATCTCTTTGGTTAGTAGTTTTGCAGCTTCCCTTTTCCTAGGATCTTATGCACCCATTGATTACAGTGACGGTAAGTGTGGCGGCTTTTCTCTTGGTAACAAGTCAATAAGGAAATTTTCCTTTCCATCCCCACCTTACATAAAAGGAGGACAGGGTCTCTGCTGCTTATTTTCAGTCTTTAAACTTTAGTGACAAGTATATTAGATTTTAAGCTAAGTTACTTCTTTCCATTTGTTGATACTCTTGATAGTGCTGTCAGCTGTGCTTATTTATCCCTGTCATACTATGATGCCCACTTCTACAAAATGGATTTAAGAAAATATTCTTAAATTAAATTGTACCTTTTTTCATTGCTTTATGATGTATAAAGGAATGTTGAAATATCTATTTAAAAGCATGAAGAAGTTGTAGACTTTTTAGCTTGACTTCATTGTTCTGATAGTTGTTTTTTAGTTTTGCTAGTTTAGCTCTGAGTTGCACAGGATGTGAAAGAGATGTATATTGTGATTATTTCCCCCTCCCGCCCCACCTAACTGGAGTATGGATCTGCAACAGAAATATCTTTCCAAAATGAACCAGAGAAAAAAAGCATAAACCATGAAAAAAAATCCTAAACTCAGTTAAAAAAAATAATTTAACCTTCCATCTCTCTCTATTCATCATAACAAAGACAAAAAAGTGACAAGGCTAGTGTCTCTCTCTTCTGTTGTGTGTTATCTCAGTTATCCAGCTTTTAAATGGCAATTTTAAGTGTCAATTACAAAGGAAACCATTTTCCTGGGAGCTGTGCTGTTATTTCTAAATAGCGTTTTTGATTCCTGCTCTGAAACTTAGAGAAGATATATTTTAGTGCTGAAAGGTTAGATAACAAGGCTCTCTAAAGAAATTTTGCATTACAGAGCCATAGTTGACACCCATCTGTTAAGACCAGCTCATTTTTTTTCTCCTTTGTTGTTCAATCAAAGCTTGTAGGAAAAGGTATGGCACCTCAATTTTAGCAAATGGACAACTTACTCAATATCAGATCTCCCAGTTATACTTGAGACCTTAACAACTGCAAGGCAATCCATGCTTATTTTGTGGCAGTTGTGAGATTATTACATCTATCTTCTGTTCCAGTTCAGTTAGCTGTGTATTTTCACAGCTAAATTTCATTTTTTTTGTGTATTATTGGCAACAATAACTCTTGGAGATTTGCTCTTTACTCCTCAGTAGGCCCAAATATTGAGCAGTTCAGGCACTTAACCCACAGAACTCGCTCGTGTTCTACATTTCAAATAGAGATAGTGAGATCTCCAGGGTACTTTTTCTGATGAAGAATTATGTTTATTTTTTAGTGAAAGTGAATTGTTAATTTTGAATCAAATGTTTAAAAACGTAAGCATTAAAAAAAACCAAAATGAATTTGCAGCTGGTGGTGGTTGGGTTTTTTTGTGTGGTTTGTTTGTAATGTTACCTCTGCCTTTTCTACCTGGAAGCAAGCAGGGGAAGTCCGTGTGTCTTCAGTTTTGGAACATGAAAACTTCTGTGTTGGCTGAAAACTGAAACGTTTTAAACTAAAGAAAATGGAAACTTGCTTCATTGGAATATTTTCGTAGAAAATGTATTGCATTTTTTCAAGTCTCTAGGAGAGCCTGTTCTGTTACACCTCTGGATATTTATGGAGCTTGAATAAATGTTATCTACTTTTCAGAGCATGTAAAATTATTAAATGTTCGTGTGGAAAAAAAGATAAGAGAACTAAGCAGGATGTTATAGTTTTCTTTACAAGACAAAAGATTTTTTGGCGTTGTAAGCTATATTTTGTCTTTTTCGTTCTTTTCTTCTAACATAATGAGAGCGAATTCTAATTCCAGTAATAAAATATAATTATAATGTATGCAGTAGTTATTTGGATCCAGCTGAAAAACTTGTTTTCTTGTCATTTACGATTTCTTGCAATTCACTTGATCTTTTACATCACATCTGTATATTGTAGTTTAAAATGCATCTCTCAAAATAATGTTCAGATAATAGACCTATTCTTCATTTCTGTAGGTTTAACTTCAGGTCATATCGTCTTTAAAAGACCCTGTCAAATTGTTTAGCTCTGCACAATAACTTATCTCTTTAAATTTGCAGGTTATTGTAGGAAATGTGCTATTCAGTTTCAGGACTTTTTTTTTTTCTTTTTAAAGGTCCAATCTCCTAAGGTTCAAATCACTCCTCGTGAATGGCTGAGCACCCTGGGTGATTGATTTAAAAAAAAAAATCAAATTACATTCTAGTGGAATGAAGAATGATTTTCATTTCTATTGTGCAGATGTTAAAAGTAAGATACATTTGGGACCTAAACAACTTGAACACTTGAGGCATTGTTTCTTTTAGAAGACGCCTTAAAGAACAGCTATTCAGCTCTTGACCTAGAGAAGCTTTATCTTTTGAAATGCTTTTCTAAGAGCCTTAGGCAAATCATAGCTTAGCATACTTGTTTTTGTTGCTCTATCAAACGAGGATGCTTTGAACTGAAGGATTTTCGAAAGGAAGCATGGTGGGCTGAATTTACTCCTGATGTAGCTTGGGTGGTGTCAGCAGTTACAACTGCTGATGATTTGAGCTCACTGAAAAGGCAATCCAGAGTGCTGTCATAAGATGCACTTAACCGTTTGTAAATGTTTAAGTGTGTTGATTAATAACACCAGTTGGTCTGCATGGTTTGGTCTTTGTGATGAAATTGTATTGTTTGTTGGTTTTTTTTTTTTTTTCCCCTAGCATTGAAGCACTTACACTTCTGTATATGTAGCAAATATTAGTAAGTCCTGATTGTGCTCCTGGTCATTTTATGTTAAAAGTCAGTGATGCTCGCAGTGAAATGAATACTGAATCCTACTCATCCCTTCCCTCAGTCCTTAGTAGACCGTGGCCTTGGCTATTGGCAAGTCAAAGGACTGCCTTTGATTTTTTGGGTTTTTTTCCTCCCTTAGTTTTCAGTTTATTACTTATTTGATATTTTAAACTTAGCATTGTAGATCATGACCAGAGGTGTTTGAGTTAGGAACCCACTGTGCATCACTCCCTGTATAATGAAAGGAGAAAGAGAAGCAGTTCTTGGGAGCATTCATCTCTGGTGTTTATTTTCCCCTGACAAGAGAATCTCATGCAAGTGTCCACAGTTGGATAGGATGAATGCAGGCCAACAGATTAATAGTTCTTGTAAAATAGTTGTTTCACGTCCTTTAAACGAGTTTCTGAGGGTGGGGTAAATTAGCTCATTTTTCTTTTCTCAGGGCATATTAAAGTCTTTGTGGAACTATATCCACCAGTCAATAAATGAAGAGTTGTTTCCATATAATAGAAACTTAGACCTTTTCAGTTATAAAGGTTAGTGGTTTTCCTCTTTAATGCAGAAAAGGTTGGAGGCTGTCCTTATGTCTTGCAAAATTGCATTGGATGATACTTGTTAAATGTTCCTTGAGGCTTCAAGGAGGGAAAATGATTTTTTTTTTTTTAAAGAAAAACCCACAAAAAACAACTACCCTTCTCCAGTAAAATTCCTATTTATTTAATGTTTCTGTTGCTTGCTGGTTAATCTAATTTAGCAAAGGGGTTCTTGGCTTTTTAAATTAGGGACTTTTCCAGGGAAATTTACAGTTTTATGTATTTCCTTATAGAAAGCCTTGTTATGTCTGAGAGGTTGGGACACAAGGCTGCTTACACCCTCTACCTCCAGGAAGTTGCGACAGTGATGCTGGGCTCAGTTTTCCCTGGAAGGACTCAGTTTAGCCCTGGAAGGAGGGGATGGCTAGATTTGAGAGTGGTTATCACATAGAGAACTGAGAGAAGCTGGAGTAAATCTTGCCATCTTTCCTTTTCTGTGGGCGGTAGGGATTGTTGACAGCAGAAGAGGGAAATGCACCTTTTGCCTGTGGAAGGTGTGTTGCACTTTGTGCTTTGTCAAATTCCTGCTATTGCATCATAGGCCACATACACCAGTGCATAATTTAAGTGTGTTTAATTTGCCTGAAATGGGATTTATTAAATTTAATATATCTAATGCAATTTTGTATGTTATTAAGTATAATCCAAATATCCTACTGTTTGGCTTGGGCCATTCTTCAGAATAAGAGCAGTGCTCGAGCCTTGTGATGTGCTGAGATGTGGGTTGCATCCCTTCTCTTCCTCTGTGTCCCAGCATCTCAAGCATACTCTTATTCCACAGACAATGCAAGTTGGGTCAGCTTCACTGTCTTTGTGTTTTAGAAAGTTTAAAGATGTATTGAATTGAAGTAAACTTGAGGTTTTTCACTGTGCTCAGCTGAGAATGTGACTGTGTTTCTGGGATAAGTAAGTCGTGGGCTAAACAGCCTTTGAAATGAAAATGTTAATCTAGAGGAAGACTGATATGTCCCTGAACAGTACTAACCAGAAACACACAGAGATTTTCAAGTTTAATGAAATGTACAATTAAAGGCATCTTAGAAACACAAGCAAGGGATGTGGAGTGCTCAGTATGTTACGTAGATTTCAGTTGGGCTGTTCAGCATTTCTGAAAATCATGACTTTGGTATGCAAAGCTGGACTTCCCAAACTAGCCTCAAAATTACATTTGAGGCTACATTAGAAAATTTGACCTCTTGCTGCTTTTTTTTTTTTTGACTTCTAACCTTTTATTTTGTCATCTCTGAAGAAGGAAAAATTGATATGGAGGAAGATTAGTTAGCATGGATTTAGATGCTTATATGATACTCTGGGAGTAGTGTAAAGCCATAGCACCCAGGGAGGACTTTCTTCATTGTTAGGCCTCACGTGAGCACAACACACCTTCAAGTGACATTGCTCCATCACCTTGAGATAGTTGTAGTGAAGTCTCTGTCTAAGCTGGAAGACTTGGTGAGGAGGTGATGGAGAGGCATCCATTGAGTTGATGGGGAGGCCATCCTTTTGTTCCTAATTTTGGAATAACTGAATTATCTACTGCACTGTGCATCAGAGAAGCCTTTTCTGCTACCTTTACAGGTGAAAGCTATCCAGAGGCTGAACCATCAGTATCCTTTATGCTTAGAAAAGCTGTAACCATTCCCTTTGAATGTAAAATACGCACCTGTAAATTTTCTCTTGCCTGTAACAAAGTGGATCTTTCTGATACAGTACCATCTTCTGTTTAATGATATCTACTTCTTCCTTTGATCTGTCTTGTAGGTTCTGGTATGAACTTGCTGCAGATTTGGGAAAAGGTATGGTCAGTGTCCTGCCTTGATGCGTGTGCACCTGGATTAGATGAGAAACTAGGATTCCCTGTACCATCCCATTCAGTCCTGGTATGTGCCTGTCTAGAAGAGTTGTAAACAACAAATAGAGCTTTGCACTAAGAGTTTTTCTAAAAGTACTTTCTTGGAGTGTAATTGTGCGTGCACGCAAGCGTACATGCACAGTTATCCTCAGAGCTATGCTGCTTGATTTAATATTCCCAGGTGTCTCGTGAATGTCTATGCCAGAGCAGAAACAGACATCTTTGAAAACTGAGTGGTAGTGGGTGTCTGTCATAGCTTTCATCATTGATAACCTTTGGATTCGTGCACGCCCTGGGCTGTGATGAGAAAAGTTTTGGTAGATGCTCCAGTGAAAGAATATTTTGGGGTCCTCCTTCATGCCCACAAACACCTGATCACTGCAGAACTGTGCACAGTATTTCTTGCTGCAGAAACAGAGCTCAACATTTGCATTTCTTGACAGGGACCTTGTTTTAAACTGTTTGTAGAGTTAATGAGGTAATCTTTGTGAATAATTTGGGATATTTAAAGCTCCTCAGTTCACGTAGCCTAATGGTGAAATCAAATCAAGCCACATATCTCTTAGAGTAAATGAATTTTGTCTTACTACCCAGCACAAAAAGAGCTATTGCTTTAGCTGGTGCATGTGTTAAGAGAGTGTAGATACCCATCGTCTGATCCATCTGAATTCAGTGCTGATCTTCTGTAATGGAGAGGAACATATAAAAAACCCTTGTAGATGTTCTTGTATTTTTTTACGCATAGTTTTCTTCTGTTTTTTTCTCTATGGCTATCAAATGCAGCTTGAAAAAATACAGTTCTTGACCCCTAAAACAATAGGGGTCATATTCCAGCATTTGCTGTTGTGATGTATATTAATGTTGTGTTTCCTCTTATATTTGCATTGAACTTCTAATTTCTGTGTATTAATATTCATGTATGTGTGCAAAATAGATGCATTTATTACTTGATGTGAATAACTGGAGAGAGACCCAAAATGCTACTCTATACTTAACTTATTTCAAAATCTAATCTGTGAGTATTTCTGTGAGGTTCTCAAAAA
>VXBO01002011.1:122874-213556 GCA_013400135.1 Rhinoptilus africanus
AAAAAAAAAAAAAAAAGGGTTCAAAACCTTTAAAATATTCATTCATACCTTAAATGCACAGAAACAATTATTACAGCTGCTTTGGGGTTTTTCACTTCTATGTTACAACATGTTGTATCATACATTGCAAGATTACTTTCAATTTTTTGAGCTTTTTTTCCTCTCTCTTTCTTTCTCTCCTTAGGGACCCATTTCTCCATATTATAGTCAGCGTTATGGGTTTAGCCCAGACTGTAAAATAGTAGCATTTACAGGAGACAATCCAGGTGAGATGAGTATAAGATTCAGTGAATGTGATTATGGATGTACTAAGATTCTAAATCAATTTCATTGATTCTCAGATGTTCCCTATACAGCGAAAGAATCTCATGTTTATTGGCATTAATACCTTTTTCCAACAGCCTTCTATCACTGGTTCTTCTGAGGTATAGACATCTTGGGTAAGCTGGGTATTTCACTTAGTGACTAGAGGTGACTTCATTTGACTCTTGAGAACTTCAGTTTTGGTTTGCCTGCCTCTAAGAAACTATTCTTCCTCTGAACTGCTCACATTTTAATTTAGAAAATATAAATTGAAAAATTGCTTTTGTACCTTCTCAAGCAAAAAAGGTGGAGAAAGGTTTCTCTAAGTATTCGAGCTGTCCTTTAGATAGATCTCAGCGTAAGGGAAGGTGTTAATTTAGGGTCAGTATTTTGAATCCTGGAGACTGTTTCAGTTTAGAGCAAAGTCGTCTGTTTCTTAAGACTGTGAAAATAAAATACTTACCCGTATTACAGTAGCATACACAGGTTTGAATCAAGATGGAGGCTTCATCATGATTTATTTTACATTCATGTGCTGGGAGATGGTTAAACTTTGCATTTCCCAAAAGTCCAATTTTTCTTCTAGAGATTAAAATACAGCTTAATCCAATAAATGTGTGAGTAGTGTGATGTAAGTGGGAGTGTTTATCCTTTGAAGTGTGTTTTTAAGTAAGGGTCCACTGTATTTAAAACCTGAATATGTAAAACACTAGAAAACAATGCAGTTCCATAATCTTTTGTCTTGAACATTTAGATTTTGTTAATAATCACTCCCTCACCCAAATACTTTGCCCATTTTTTACAGTGTATAGGCCAAGGCCATCATGAGCATATTTGCTATTTATATTATACTTCGAGGTGGTGAATGTGATGTATTACGATGTTTATGCAACATGCTATAGTTGAGTCAAACGAGTAACTCTTAGTCTGATATTCTGACTCTTTTTTTTTTTTCTTTCAGCATCATTGGCAGGGATGAGACTTCAAGAAGGAGATATTGCAGTAAGTCAAAACGTACTCCCAGAAACTGTCTGTATTCCCGAATAAATGAAATACATGAAATGTAAAATGGCTGTAGGTTAGCAGTTAAACATATCTGCTAGTGTTGATTTTCTTTATATTGGATTCACTCTGTTTTATTTCTATCAATTTGTAAGATGCCTGAAAGACTTTAAGTAATCTCTTGTAACTGTTTTTAACTAGTGCTCCAGACATTAAAACCTAAGTCTCTGTCTACTATGTATTTCGCTGACGTGACAACCTAAGTCAGAGCTAGCTTCAATACGAATCCAATTGACTTAATGTGTAATTTAAAAACAATTAGTGGTAATAACAAATGGTTTTAATTTAATTTCTGTATTGCTTTCCATGCACATTGTGATAACGCTTCAATTATTTTTTTTTTTTTCCCCCCCCTCCAGATTAGCCTTGGCACAAGTGACACATTGTTTCTGTGGATCCAAGAACCAACTCCTGCCTTAGAAGGTCATATCCTCTGCAATCCTGTTGATTCTCGAACCTATATGGCACTTTTATGGTAATGTCATTTATTTTTTGTACATCTGGGATCAATAACATATTTCTTTCTCTGTGTTAGTGTTTTTTATTTCTTTTGCAAAATTATAATGAATAGAACATTCAGCATTCTGTATGGTATATGGCAATCTATTGCTGAAACATTTGCATCAAAATTATAGCATTCCTATTGTTTAATTTGAGTGATTTGAAACTGCAGAATTGTGGAGTATAAATTCTTATGGCAATAAAAAGCTGAAATTACTTTTACGTATACATAGAGCCAGTTCACTATGAATCTAAGGTAATACATTTAATGTACAGGAATAACAATCTTCTGAAATATAATAATGTGAAATGTCAGAAGCTTGACCAGGCTCTATAACTTCTGTGCTCTTCTAGTGCTCCAGAGGGGACATAACAGGGCAGGTGAAGATTCCCTTTTCATAGAGAGGACTATAATCACTGCTGTTCAGGGACGTATTAGGCTGTGCATGTGGAAAATACTGAGATCTCCGTAAGCCCAGCTGAGAGAATGATCCTTTTGGTAGCTTTTGGCTGGTGTGATTCGGGAATTGTTGGGCCCCTTGCCAGCCAAGTAGGTGTTAAGATGGCCTGAAGCTACGTTTTCCCTCACTGAATCACTGTATTCAGGGGAAAACCTTCCAAAATGGGTCATAGTATTTAGGCAAATATTTACAAGTAACATGCAGATAAACTTTGTGTCTAAATCCCCTGGATTGTAGGTGCTTGTAACTCAGAACTTCAGCAAAGCTCAAATCTGCCCTTTAACTGTAACGTTGAGTTTTACCTGTACAATAATAGGATGCTGTAGATGACAGCGGGAAAAGCGTTTGTGAAGTTGAGTTCAAAAGCGTGTAAATTGCAAGTTACTGAGTTTCATAGTATGATTTCCCAGTAGGTTTTTTCTTAAAGTTTTGCATTCAAGTTTCTCACTTTCCCCAATATTTTGCCACTGTTCCTGTGTGAAAGAGCTGTATAAACAAAACCGAACTGTTTCTAATAGAAAAGGAGATGCTGAGGCATTTTTCGGAATGACTGTTATACTCTGACTGCAGGTTAGTATGTGCAGAAGTCCAAAGCTGCCTTTCAGAACAGAAGCTATTTCTGTAGCCATGCAGATGTAAGGAGTTCCTGTTCCCTCTGCCTAACCATTTCTGCCCTGAAGCTGCCCCTTTTGCACCAATTTAATAAAACTTTTGCACCTTTTTAATTAAATAATGGAGTTAATAGGGGACTTACCTTGCCTTAGTAGAAAAAGAGTGCCTAAGCTACCAGGCAGCATACATTGACTAATTCAGCTGTTGCTGCCGACTAAGTTCAATAATTTCCTTGCGCTGTTTCTGGATATTATTCCTGCTGAGTTGCTCTAATAACTCTGTGCTGGAGAGTATTCAAACTGCTTTCTTCTGAGTCCAATGCTGCATTTTTTTGCAGGAGTGTTATATTCCCAGAGGAGACAAAGGAAGGGAATGCATAAAGGGTGCAAAGACCATAAACACTGAACAAATACATGTTTTGTGGCACGGCTTACTGGCTCTGGACCAGAACCATGCAGATGCAGTTGTGGTGATGCAGTTGTTGTGCTTTCCTTTGCCAGATTGTGGCACAGAGTTAGACCTCACAAGTCTTACTGGACCCAGGCTGGCTCCATGCCGGTACCATGCTCCTGAAATGATAAATGCAATGTAGATGCGCTCTTGCTCTTCCTTGCAGAGTCATCTCAGAGTGATGTTTTTAGCACTGTGTTAGAGTAATTCTCTGATGGAGATGTCTTAGCTGTTCAGAGGTAGCCAGGGTTTAGCGTGGCCTGCCAGCCTGGATCTAGGCTGACTCATTGGAGAGATGTATACCAGCACCTCCTCACTGCTTTCCTCAACACCTCCTTAAGACTTGTTTTCTCTCTTCTCTAGGTTTTTCCTTCTCCATCTCTTTCCATAGTGAAGAAATTATTGTATTTTTTAGCTTGCCCAGCTGTATTCAGCTGATACAATAAACACCAATATTGAGTAAAACAACAAATTTTTAAAATCCTTTAAAAAATCTAGCGCCAAATGTTTTGGAGAATGAATATGATATGGTTGTGTGTTTCAGTTTTAAGAATGGCTCTCTGATGAGAGAGAGGATCAGAGATGACTGTGCTTCAGGCTCCTGGGATGAATTCTCCAAAGCCTTATCATCTACTGCTGCTGGAAACAATGGAAACTTGGGTATGAACTTTAGCAGGGATGGGTTTGCTTAGAAACATACTTGGATGGGATTTGTACCTGCTATTTACTTGGGTCATGATAAAGGCCAAGAATTAACTCCATCAAGGGTAATTCCTAACATATATTTAGAAATACTCTGTTGGCAGGCTAAGTGTCATGATAATATTTTTGTTTAATATTCACAAAATAAGAAAATTGTATTTGTGTGGCTATTTTGGTCATTGGAAGCATGTTGTTATTATCTTAGCTGTAGAATATTTAAAACTAGTAGTTTCTGAAGGAGGCTTTAATTGAAGCTTGTTTCTTTTTCTGAAGACTCAAACCAAGTGGATGAAGTAGCTCCATACTATTTCTTTCACAGTCTTCAATGGTTTTGATCTTTAACATGACTCTAGAATCTTGTGAGTGTGTGTGAACAAAGCAGTAATGTCAAATGATACACTGATTTCCTGTGTTTTCCCCAATGTATGTCGTGAGTAATTTCATCCCTGTTTTTTCATGCATTATGGTAAGTGAATGAAATGAAACATGATGGTGATGGAAATATTGAAAAAAATATTAATAAACCCAGATACAAATTTTTTCCTATAGTTTTAACATTTTACAAGTGCAGTATATAGCTCTGAAATAAGTTATTGAAAGGTGAGCATATGTGTAATCAAGATTAAAATTTGACCACTGGATGCTGGATTTGAAATCATCACCATCATCCTAGATCTGAATTGATATGAGTAAAATTAATTTAAAAACTATAGGTAGCAAAGTTTTAAAATGCAGATATTTAAGCTATAGAAGACTTCACTCTTTAGCAAAGTGAATTTAATATAGAGTATCTTGACACTGTGAGGTTAGCACTGATTTAATTTTTAGCTCTGTTATGTGGTCTGTCAAATCCAGTCTCTGTGGGATATTAAAATGACCAGGAATCTCTTTCCAGTAGAAGACAGATCAATTCAGGTGTTTCAGAAAGTGGGAAGAAGTTATTCCAAAACCCAAAACTCAGCCACTTTAGACAGTATTAAAAAAATGGGAAGTTGATGGAAAATTTTGCTACTGATTTCAAGGATACCAGGACACTGCCTTAAAGTTTTAAAATTTGTATGATGGTATATTCACTTGGATGTCTCAGTCCCCTATAAAATGTGTTTTTTGTGAAAGTCATCCTTAATAATGTCGGATAACCTTTGGGTATACATCTAAAAATACAGCAATCTCCATAATCTGAGTTCCTGAGGGCAGCCAAGCAGAGTAACTGGTTAGGCACCCTCCTTTTTACCACTCATTCCCTGCTCTCCCTGTTGTGTGAGAAGATGTCTCTGTGGAGGTTTAGAGATGGGGAGAGGCTGCTGCCAGGGTGAGGTTGGGATAGTGAGTGTAACAGGGGTAGCAAATAGGGAAGGAGAAGCGGTGAACAGATGAGGGTCCTGTTGTATCTGAGAAGGCTAATAAAACCAGCAAGTTCACTTGAATCCTCTTCTGCTGGATTTAAGGTAGAAGCAGTGTCAGAAAGGAAATTTTGGGATGTATTTTGGGTATCAATTCAATATTGCAAGAACTTTAACCCACAGTGTTGCTTAATGGCAGCTTTTCAGAATGTTTTACCAAAAAGGTTACATGTGCTAAAGCACAGTACTATTTTAAGGTTTTTTTGGCTAATAATCATAGGGCTGCTGGGGTAGCATACTCCTGTTCCAAGGTCTGAACCTTAGAAACTCGCCTTAGTTACTTAGCTATTCTGTTCAGTTTTTCTGTCCTCGTTTTCTATTTTGTCTCCTTTCTTGAATATCTTTTCTGACCAACCCTTCTTGCCATCAACAGAAAAGAAATCTTTTTCACACTTTTTGTCTAGCTGTCTACAAAGCACTTCGGCGTTTCTTCAGATCTCATCAAAACGATTCAGAGACCAGCTCTGCTTTGTGACTTAAAATACCTGATGTTCCCTAATAAGCTCATGAAACCTAATCCAGTGCATGAAGCGTTCCAGTATTCCTATACTCTTTTTACTAACTAGCCTTTTTTTTTTTTTCACCCTTGCATATGACCTACTGAAACTATTTCTGAGATGTGTTATATCTTATCTACTTTACTTGCATGTGTGTGTGTTCTGGTGGATGTGTACTCTTTTGTGGGCTTGTTGTTTATTATATTGTTTGGATGCCTAGAGCCAGACATGCTTAAGATCCACATTTTTGTAAACTGAAAGGAATTAAATTCAATAAATGTCTGGACTGAAATTAGTTAAGGAACAGGCTGTGTGGTGACTCAAATGGCTTTGCAAATATGTGATAAACATTTATTATTATTCTAGCTGTGCGCTGAAATAGTATTCCAACTTTGGGCTAGGAGCAAACATGACACTCTTTAATGTTCCTTGATGCAGGTTTCTACTTTGATGTTATGGAAATTACTCCTGAAGCAGTTGGGATTCACAGATTCAACAGAGACAACCAAAAGGTAGTAATAATGTAGTTAATGTCTCAAACCTTGAAGGAGTACTGTCAAGGCTTGAAATCTTTGCCATTATTTTTTTTTTTATCATCTGAGATACTTGCTTTCAAATTTCATTTATTGATGCAAGTCCTTGGGATGATTTTTATAAGGAAGTAATTGGTTTGTAGCTTGAAAAAAATCTACAGTGCAAAGTCTGAACTGGAACTTACACAATGTTTTTTTTGAGGAAAAATTTCCTTTACTGGAAAATGTGGATTTACTGAAACCGACACTGGTTTTGAAACAGGATTAAGTTTAAGCTTATTGAGAGCTTAGTACGCTTACATGACTTAGTCCCCATCTTCTACATTTCACACACACAGATAAGGATGTGTTGAAACATTGGGCTATAAGATTTTGTCTTTTATCTTGCTCTGAATGTGTATGTAAACTAGAGACTTCGTTCTGCTGTCCTGCATGTCTTGGAGTAACCTACAAGCTCCATAGTGGTATGTGAGTAAACACAGACTCAAGTCCAATTGGAATTAAAATAGAAATTATATGATAGAAATAAGTTCTTTGTATCTTTTTTCTTTTTTTCTTCTGAGGAATGGTCGTTGTTTAAATGTTTGGCTTCCTGGTTGGTACTGAAACTCAACATATGTCTTTGATCAATCATGACTCCCAGTCGATTAGACCTCACCTAGGTGAACAGAGATTGATATTATCTCGTGTTTGTAGTGTAGCACTAGTCTCTTAAATGCTTGCTGTTTAAATGAATGCTTAATCACTTTTAGCTATCACACAAGTTGTAGGCACTTATTCTAGTGCATGGAGAACCTCAGCTTTTTCTGAAAGAGTCTTTGTATTTGTAATTCAATATTTTCCTGTTTCTATTGCCTTTCTCGTATTCTGGTTGATGAAAGGACAGAAATGTTATATATAGCAACTAAATAAATTAATAAAAAGATTACATGGCTTCGCTTTTGTGCAGACAGAAATAGATTTAAACTTTTGTGACATTGCTTAATGTATCTGAATTTTATCTACTTTAGTTTTATATTTTTTAGATACTGATTCTTAAGTGGCTTTTGGTGCTGAGAAATGCATAGAGAAGCATTTAGAACTTGCACTGGAATCTCTTCCCATTGTGCTTTGATTTCAGCTTTGATGGATTTGCCAACAGCACCAAGGTTATGGGTTGTGTTCTCTGTCACGAGTCTTCGGGTCCATCTTGTGTGTACGGGCCCTAGTTGAAAGCAGACTTCAGAGTGAAGACAAGGATAATCAACTGTAAATCCAGCTTGTGTTTTTAACCAGTCTCCAGCTTGGCATTGTATACTGTGTAAGGTGCTTGTTAATGCATTCCCTCTTTGATACAGGTTTCGGGCTTTCCAAAGGAGGTGGAAATACGAGCATTGATTGAAGGGCAGTTCATGGCCAAGAGGATTCATGCTGAAAAGCTGGGATATAAAGTCAGTAAGTACGATGAAAAAGCTGCAGAACTAATGGCACTATAGAGATGAAACACAAAGAGAGGAGTCCCAACAGTAATGTCAGTATCATGATTTTTGTCCTGCCTGACAGATACAGAAACTGGTATGAATTCTAAATTAGCCTCCTGGAGAAATTTGTGGTGGTGTGTTGGGGGCAAGTTTGCAGATGTTAACTTCAGAAGTAATGGTTTAACTTTAAGATGACTTCTTTTTCAAGTATTCTTTCTGTTTCGTTGTTACTGAGCTGCATTGTCAATTTTTAAATAAGAGTTTGGGCTTCGATAGCTTGTTAAGTGAAAAGAAGACCAGCCTTCTGCCTAAAGCACTAGACTGTAACTGAGAAAATCTGAAATCTATGTTCAGTTCCTGGATCTGATATAAGCTGGTCACTTAGCTCTTCAGTTTTCTGTTAATAAAGCAAAAGCCCTTTCCCTGTGTTGTGATTTAGAAAGCAAGAGATTCTGCTCCCTAGGACTTATAATACGAGTAGTTTTTAGCACATTGGAACAACAAAATCAGCCAGTATTTTATGTATAGAATTGGGATCAGATCATTACTAGCTGTGCAATTCTACAAAAAGAATATAGGCAGGTTGGTAAGATGTTTTATTGGTGTTTTCTGTCAGTGTATCAGCCAGTGGCATCTTAAACACTGAATTAACTCATCTTGAGGGTTTTTAACCCATGTTTTATTTTTTAAAATTATATGATTTTTATCTATGTCCTGACCTCCTTCTTTACAAGCCAATGCTGACCTCCTCCTTTACCAGCCATTGCCTGAATTCTACCTCCAGGCTCTTACCTGTAATCATGAAGGATAGAATTTTTTTATTTTTTATTTTAAAGAGAAAACTCCAGGAGCTGAAAGTTGAGAAAATATAGAGATTCTGGAACAAATCACAGGGCTTGGCAACACTACCTCATAAATTTACGCTGTAAAGGTTTTCCTGTTATAAATTTTCTCATAGACTTGAAACCATATTTATTTGGGGAGATTATTTATGGAGACAGGGAGAGATCCACATAGATTGTGTTTAAAATACCTTTTATCCTTCATTCTTAGATTCTGCTGCACCAAAAGCTTGGCTTAAATAACCTAGAAAGCTCATTGCTGAAGAGGATACTTTTGCACTCTGTAAATGTCAGAAGTTAGACAAACACCAGAGTGTGAGAACCATTTAAGATACCAGACACATCTGACACAAAAAGAACTGCTGTATGTAGTGTATGTAAATACCTTTAGGCTAACTAGGATAGCCAAAAACCTAACTAGTTTTAGGATGTGGCTTAATAAGCCTTCAAACCTCTTTCTTTTTTTTTTTTTTTTAATGCTGTAGATGTCAACAGTAAAAAGGAGATGGGTGTGATTGCATTGTGTTCCTGTAGATTCCTTGGAACCTAGTATGCTTTTGTTTTGCTGCATCCCAAGGGTCTTTTAGCTATTTGTTAACTAACAGATGAGTTGCTTTAAAAAAGAACTGCTGTATGTAGTGTAGGCTGTATGCATCCCCCAACCCCCCACTTTTTTCCTTAGTAGTATTATTTAAATGTCGTATTCTGTTATTTGTATAGTGATGGCAGGTTTACATCTGCGTTTGTTGTGTGACAGCTCTGAAAACATGGTGTGTTCTGAATGTGTTTCAGGGTATGGATGAGCATTGTAGGAATTACTCTGGAATTGCCAGACTTTCTCTTGTTTAATAGCTACGGTTTTTCAGGCTGGTTTTTTTTTGCTTTGTTTTTAATGTGATTTAAAAGCTTATTTATCTTTTGGATGAAATATACAGTCAGGACCCTTGTGTTTATTTAATTCCTTGTAGGCCTTCTCTACATGGGGAATTTACTTTGATTTTTCCAGGGATCAAGCTGATTTACATTCAGAAATACAATCACAGCAGTGTAAATCTTGGCTCTTTTTATTGTTTACACCAATGGGAGAATTCAGTAATAGCTGCTCACAAGATCTGGAATATTATATGATGACACCTATTGCATTGATCAGTAACACATACAGAAGTGACACGATCAGTCACAACAAATGCTTTGCTGTGGGGTCCTGAGGTTTGGATGGTGCCATCTCAGTGGTGCAGATGAGTCAGAAACCTGGCTAAGAATTTCCCTAGCTGTGGCACCAAGGCGCTGGAAAATTGTTTTGGCAGTCATGAACCTCCCTCTCTATTCTTGGGCCAAATGCAGTTTGGATGACTGTAATCTGAAAAGCAGCAACATACATGGAAGAGAATTTTGTTAAAATAAATAAATAAAAATCTGGCCTGTAGAGTTCTTGGTTATGCACTGCGAACATGACAAACATTAGATAATCCCTTAGAATTTACTTTCAGTTAATGAATATATTATCTTGCTAGGAGCAGTATTTTGAATTCTCAGTCTATCTAGTGCTGCAGGAAGAAGTGCAATGATGCTGAAAGCGTGTTTTGTATGTGAGGTTTTGTTCCCAGCTTGATGTGTCCAGTACACTATAGATCTTACATAAATTACAAATAATACTTAAAAAACCTGCCTTAAAACAGCTCTTCAGCTGCTGTTTGTGCTTGCCCACAGGCTTCAGTGCGGCTCCTGTGCCAGTAGAGGGCAGGGGATTCTGTCTCATGGCTTTTATTTTCTTTGAGGCTGGGCTCTGTGTGTCAGCCTTGGTTTGAAAATGGCACAGTCACCGGCTGATCCTTAGGAGAAAATTTTAACCATACATTAATTGTGATTTAAGGGTTTTAGAAGTGTGTGTCACTGTGTTCTAATTGCTCTAATCTTTCTCAATCAGATTTCAGGGGAAATCATTCAGTAACACCCTGTATCCTGTTTTGCTTATGTGCTTAAGGGGTGGATAGAGCGTTGTGATCTGGAAACAAACAAGTGAAGTTTGGTCTATCTCTGTTGTTTACATCCTCCGATTCAGAGATTCATGTAGATAAGGTGGAGGTTTGCTGTTCTGCCTTTATTTTCCTGGGTTTTGATTGTATCATAAAAACCTTCTGTTTTGTCACTTCCTTTTTCTGCTTGCAGCCATCCCCTTTTGAAAGCTAAACTTACAGCTGGAGTTCAGAGGCTGGTTATACAGACATGCTTGCTGTGTGGTTTGGGGACTCTCTGAAGTCAAACCCATGTCAACTTCATAGAGAAATGACAGTGTCTGCAGCTCAGTGACACAGGTGATCACAGCGGCTATAAAGCTGTCAGTAGTTCAGACTGATCTACCAGTATTTACTTTAATAATCTTGATGATCGCTTCAGAGTTCCTTCTATTCCCGACCAAGCAATCCTAAAATTCATAGTGACACTGACTGAAGAGTGTTCCAATGGTCCTTGCTTGGACCTAGTGAAACTGTCATAGTGAAGATCCACAGAACTAATTATTCTTGGGAACAAAATCTGTCCCCCTGCCTACTGATGGGTGTAATAAATATTGCCGTGATGCATGTTATGTGTGCTGAAGGAAAACAGCACATAGGTGGGGATTCTGGAGTTGATCACCTATGTACTCATGGCCTGGTTTGACAGGTCAATAGGTATTGAAATATTGTGCTGGTCCACAGTGTAGAAACTTTCATGTCAATGGTAATCTGAGCACTAAGTCATACTGGGTCAAGTGTGTGCTGGAGTTGTGTTAAATAAGCTTTTGTGGGTCTGCATCAGCAATTAATAAATCCTGCCTTGTAGGTAGGCTGATTGTCTGGGGTGGGGTCTGTGGTGAAGCTTTTGGCCTTGGACAGGGTTTTCTGCTTTCACGTTGTTGTGCCTGTCAGTGGGTTCATAGCACTATGGTTGCCTGATGTGCTGTTCGTGTCACATTTGTACCTTTAGGAATCTGATTCTGCCACCTAACTGTCATCAGCAGGGGGAGATGGGTAGAAGGTGCCACGTTTTACAAGCACAAGCTTTGTCCATAAAATCCTGTGCCTGTGTTTATTATATAATTTACAGTTTCTTACATACATAAATCCATCTTTTGCAAATAATCCTGGTGCCCTGAATTCTACTGACTGTACTCAGTGCTTAAGTACTGGCTGGGGTGACACAAACATGCCCGTGGCTTTGCACTGGTGGAAGAATGAACCATATTTTTTTTTCCCTAAGTGCAACACGTTTCCAGTGTTTCAAATATGTGAAAGCACATCCTTCTGACGGACTATACAACAGGATACATTCTTAAACAAAACAGCAGTCCTGCGGTGCTAGGGAAAAAAGGGAAATGTCAGAGTGTGCTGGGCCTGACTTCTCAAGCGGTCAGAGGGGGAACTCTTAGGGTGTTTTAAAGAACTCAGTCTAAGCTTATGTGAGGGCAAACTCCAAGGTGCCAAATTTACTTTTTCTTCAGGTGGTGTTTTCTTCTGATGCTCTTTTCAGCGCGTTAAATGTAATAATCACGTGTGGCAATTTGTCCGCAGGGAAGGCAGTCTGATGGAGTGTGAGGAGCTCAGGAATTATCAATTAGTATAACATGGAGTGGTTGTGTTTCATTGTTCACATTGTCTTGAAGCACGAGTCTGTCGCTTCACAGCAAAGCGTTGGTCCTTCGGAGGATGAAGTGGGTCTCTGATTTGGCAAGGCTAGATATCACAGATACCACTGGTCCTCGGGACACTCTGGGAATGACTTTGTGTCAGGTTACAAGACAGGTTTTTCTGCTGGTGGTTGTCTTTGACTGGCTTCTGTGATTGTAGTCTCCAAAACTCTAATGAATTCTCAGGAATGTTGGGGTACTTGTTCTGTCCATTGCCTTTGCCTTCACCGCTACGTGTGTTTCTGCTTTAGTTGTAACAGTGTTTTGGCTGAAATGAGGAATACTGTGAGTGAGGCCATTTTGTAGTTGCATACAGATTAAATTGATGTTTATGCCCTGCGGGATTTAAATTTCTTGGAGGAATCAATACTGAAATGTTGTGTTGGCTTCGTGCTTGTCTCTCGCTGTTTGCTGCTAAGAGTGCTGATGGTATTTCAGCAGCACGAGGGTGACGGCTTTGTTAGAGGCCTTGAGCTTCAGCAAGTGAGTGAAAACAGTTTAAAAATAATTAGAAGGCAGTGCCCTTGCTGGGAGGTTGGAGTCCTCTGTTTGAAATAAGTGAACAATGGTAATGGTCAGATTGGAACATATATGAATAGGGATGGGGCAGAGCATACAGCTCGGCATGCAGTACAAACAGATCATAAGTACCACCCTTGTCGTTAGATCTTCAGCCTATATTTTTGAGGGAGTAGTGTTGGCTCAAGAAGTACTTTCCAATTCATCAAAGCCAGGATCTTCCTCCCAGATAAGCCAGTGATTCTGTTGCAGAGGATATTTGTATTTTCTGATGAAACTTCTGGCTGATAAGAGTGCCAGTGCGAGGCGGGCAATACTATACTTGATTGTATCCCCTCTTATTTCCCACAGAGCATCAGACTTTTGTCACATAGCAGAGTCTTCTAGGCACGATCAAACAAGGCTTGGTTTTAAGCCAGTGATCTGGAGTGAAAGGTTGGTTAGCTCATTACCAATTCCCTGACCAAGTATTTTACAAAAAGGGCTTTTTATTATTACTTGGCTCAGGAGAGTACAGTATTAGTTTAACTAATTTTTGAAAGAGTTAGATAAAATGCCTCTGAAGGAAATGACCTAATGTGCTATAAGGAAGCTGCTTACGTGCTCCAGAATTTTTCGTGTGGTGGCTATTGTCTTGCTTTTATTTTGTTTTATTGTTGTTATACATACACAGGAAACACAATGAAGACAGAAAATCTGAAGAGTTAATAAAAAGATTGGAAGGGGTACTATCTGTCTTTCTTTCCTGACACAATGATAAAATGTTGTCATTGTTTGAACAATCACTTTTAATGTTTGGTCAGCAAAAGACCAAGTATGTAAATGATTCAATTCCTGTGCCCTGATGTTAAGAGAGATTGTTTATGACTGTTTCAGTGGATGTACTGTTCAAACAGTATTCAGAAAAATAGTCAAGCTCTCAGCTGGCTTGTTTTGTTAGAGCTTCATGGATGTCTAGAAGCTGGGGACTTGGAGATCAGTTGGGTTATCTAATAAATCTCCTTTTATCGCTTGTTTTTTGAGACTGATCTATAGTTTTAAATCCGTTTAGATTAGCAAGGGAATGATGTGATTGCAGTCTATAAGTACCTTCTTGGGGAAAGAAAACTTGATAGCGTAGGACTCTTGAGCCTTACAGACAGAAACATTATGGTTCAATAAATGGACATTGAAGGTGGGCAAACCTCAAATGACAAGTAAGGTGCAGATTTTTAACAGAAACTGAAATCAAACAGTGCAGCAATTGACAGTGGTGTAGTGAATTCTTCAGCACTGGCAGTTTTACAAATAAGGTGTGGGGTTTTTTTTCTGAAAACAGATGCTCTGGTCTAAAGAGATCATCTACGTCATAGAAGGGTGAGTTCAAAGGATCAGCGTGGTTCATTCTGTCTCAGACACATGGGAATCTGTAAGAGCTAGGAAGCTCAACTGATTCACACATATATGTACATTGCTTTATATTAATCATTTATACTAAGAGCTGCTGCTGATATCACTGTAAATGATGCCCTGTTTTGATGATCATTCGGCTTGTAAAATACTTCATTTACTGCAGTTGATGCAGTCAAATGTTACATATTTTTTTAAAAAAATCTTTCTTCCTGAGTCTTTCTGTGTTTTCATTTTTGTTGCTCAAATTTGACAGGCCTGTTAGTGAACTCTAACCAGCTCTCACAATATTCCCTAGTCCCTCCAGCTGTCTTTCCTTTTTTTCTGGTTAAAGTGATTCAGCTTCTGTTACGCATCTCGTGTTATGCATCAGTTTGGAGCACGAAGTGTTTCAATGCTTTCAGCTGCATCAACCCACACTTGAGGTTTTCCAGTGTTAAGAGGAGTTCTACTAGATCAAGCATTCTTTCCCTACCTACTCTGTTTGGCTGCACGTACAGTGGATTTTGGTTTTTTTTTTTAAATTGTTAATGTGTTTGTTGCATGAGATTAGGCAAACCAGATTTGCCTTAGTTTAAAAGAGAGTAATGCCTAAGTTTTAAAAACAATTTTAAGTGTCTGAAGCTTTGGTTCCATTCACGCTTGCATTTCCAGAGGATGGCTACTCAGATGATCACAAAAAACCCCCAGCCATTCACCCTCCACATTTCTTGTTAAAGTAAAAATCAAATAAAAGTTCACATGTCTGTGGACAAGTGGAATTTTGCAGTCTACTTGTGTAACTTTAACTCTCTTCAGACATGAAAGAATTAATTTGGACAGCTTTTTTTTTTTCTTATTATGGCCCCCAGTTTTCCAGAACACGCATGAAAAGTGTCCTTTTTCCGCCTCTATACTATAACGTTATTTATCCTTTATGCAGTGTCTAATTTATGCACTAGCAAAGGTGTGCATGCTGCAGCTAAATTGACAGATCTCAGCCCCAAGGCTTTCACAGTGTCAGTTTAGTCCAAGTGTGAAGGGTGGCAAGGGATAGGAAGTTCATGAAGCATACGCTTCAAGTGCAGTATGTGCTTCTAAAGTTCTCTCTTTGACTCAAGTAAGAACAGAAATTTTTTAGCTTTGCACATGGAGGCTGGAATCTGGGATCCGTGACACGACTGACCTGAAACAGAAAAATCAGATGCGTGGAAGAGTGAAAATAGAGCATCCACAGAATCAAGGCTGTTAACGGTATGGGAGGTGACAATGAAATTCCTGATCCCACCTTCTGGATGGTGCTATCATTTTTCTCTTTGATGTTCAAAAGGCTGGACTTGACGGTCTCTTACATTAGCCTTCAGCTTGTCAGTGCTATACTTCTGTTTGGAAAATCTAGAGAATGGATGAAAGAACACAAAGAAAAAGTTTGCTTGAATTTGAAATTGTCTTTTTACAACTGCACTTGCAGTGATTGTACAGCATCAGACAGACTTAAAGTAAAACTAAATGCGGAAGTACCTGCTGAGTACATCAGTTACTACTCAAGTAGAGAGTGAGTTGATAAACAGCCACTTCTTTACCACTTCTGTTGGTTTTAAAGTATTTGCCTTCCATTTTACAATATTTAAAGCTTAATAAGAAATTTCAAGAAATTTCAGAAAGCTGGAAATTTGAAATTAAAAATAGGAGTATGTATATACATACAAGCAAAGGGGGGGTTTGTGATGGTTTTATTTTTGAGTGTCTCAAAGTGAAATAGTTCTTTAGAGGATACCTCTACTGCAGATAACTGCGCTTGTCAATCTTTATCTGAGGCATTACTGCAGTGTGGCTTAACTCTTAGTATTTCACCTCCTTGTGTGCCTGTTGCGGTTGATTCTTCTGAAATGCATAATTACTAGAAGTTTTCAGAAGCTATAGTGGATGAAAGTTCAGTTATTCCCTATTAGTAGAAATCAGCTAGCATCTTTCTAAAATATAAGTCTTTGTGCTTTTTATATTTCTGCTTTTGCAGTTACATTACGTGAAAGGAATGGCTGCACAGGAATTGGTATGACCTGAATGCTCTTGTCTGAAAAACTCGACTCAAAGGTGTTTGGTGTGTGCGAGAACATAATATTGAATTCTTTCTTTTTACAAAGCAACAATATTACCAAAGGTAACAATACTAAACAATGTACATTCACTATATCAAATGCCAGTATTATTTTGGACAAATGAACTGACTTGGAAATGTTTCATTTCCTTAGCCTGAAGTTGGTAGCCAAAGTTTCAGTGTCCTTGCTTATCTAGTCAATGTACTCCATCGTTGATAGCAGCTTTCTTCAAGGTGTTCTCATGTCTTGTTTTCAACAGCTTAAGCTCAGTTTTGTTAGGTTTCAAACATGGGCTTTGTTGGTAGAGGACTTTGGCTCCTAGAGGTATCCATGTGCTGAAGAAAAGCTTCTAAGGGCTCTATTCCAGCACATCCTTGGCTGCTTCCTCTGTGTTTCCAGGATTGAGTCACTTGGTTCCTTCCCTCTACATTGCTGGTATCTATTACCGAACAGGTAAACGTCAATATTTATCTGTGCATAGCAATTTCCATGTATGTGTCTCAAGAAGTAATTATGGAAAGCTGGAGGGCAGTCATTGTTGTTACAAATCAGCAAAGTATTTCAATCCTCTCAGTGGCCAACTTAAAACATACAAACCAGCAGAAAATAATGTCAGGTATTACCCTGTGTAGCAGCAGCCCTGTGAGTAGCATTGGAATGAAGGTGGTCACTGGTCACAGAGCTGGAGGAATTTTAAAGGATATTTTCAAAATAGTTTCCCCTCTTCACTCAGGGTGCTCTTGATCTTTTTTCTCTGTGTTTATTCTGGTCAAAAATGAACTTTTTGTTGTCTTGAAGTAGTTCTAATTATGATGGTAATACAAGTGTTCAAGTGGAGAGCTGCTTGAGTAATCTCTTCAAATTAAGTGCACTTCTAGTTAAATGACTTAAGTTTACCTGCAAGTGAACACTTGTGCTGTTGAGAAAGTGATACAAACCTTTGTATTTCATACCTAATTTTGTCTGTGAACATAAAAACCTGGTACGCGCTGAAATGCAGGTGAACATCTGAAGCCATTGTTTTTAAGTGTGACATGTTAGAATACAAAAATTGCTGGAAATACCTGTTTGAAAAGGTGGAATTGTGTGTTAAAGTAAATTGCAAGTACTCAGGACATAGTGGCTTCTTACTTATTTTTGTGTCTTAAATTCCCTTTTTTATTCATTACCTAAAGGTATTAATAAATTCTTTCACCCGTAGTAGCTGCTATGAGCTGTGAAAGAGGTCAGTGCGAATTCTAAATATTATCTGGGCTGTCACTTGCAAGCGTTACCCTGCGAGGGCATTCCTGTTGGTTTCAGTCTTGCCATTTGCATGAATATAAGGGTTAATCATTAGAACCAGGAGAGTGCAGGACTACAACCCCATTTTCCAACCCTTGCTGTATGCAAAAATAAATAGTTCCTTGGAGGCCTCACCGTTTGAGTGTTTTTCACTTTAACCAGGTGAATTGGTATGCCTGTATCATACAAATAAGGGGTTTTTTTGTATAATTCAGAGGACGGAAGGCAAGATTGGAGATTTGCAGAAACCTTTTAGTTGTTGTAACTGGCATTATTTCTGAAATGAATTCTTTTCTCTGAGTGGTCACTCATGCAAGTGACTGCTAAGTGTGGCGATGCAGAAGATGTCTTGTAAAACTATTGTGGCTTGGGTAACTCGTGTGCATCTGGTGCTTGGGAGCAATACCACAAATGTATGGGAAATGGGATCTAATGGATAGTGTATACCTAAGAGCTCCACATAAAAGGCTCAAAGAACAATTATCGAAGTTGAATGCAGTGTTTTAAAAACAGCTTTATCCATTTTCTTGGCATTTTTGTGCTTTTCCTCTGAACAACTCTAATGTATATTAATTAATTGCTTGAAATAATACCAATAAATCTAACAAGGTTTGCCTAAAGCTTGACTGCACAGAGGAAACTTCATGTTTGTTTCAGTGGTGAGAGAAAAAATCATTTACTGAAAAAATTAAGAAAGCTAATATTAATTTAGATGAAACTTAATGAAATCTTTAATGGCTTTTAAAAATTGTTTTATTTTCCTTAGATTTTAATTTGAATTAAATCATTACTATTGTTAAATTACTTAAACACTAAATTAAGAAATGCAAATGAAGTAAGCCCAAAATCCAATGTGGTTATTGTTTTTATTGATATATGTAGGCTAGTGGTGTGGAACAAATTCCAATTATATCTGATCTGTTATTTGCAGTACAAGTTCCTGACTCTTCATTAAGTGTAATACATTAGATTAAATGCTTTGCTCGATAAGAGCTCAGAAAATACCAGTATTACAATAAAGCTCTTGCTGCTTTTGCCTCTTTGTTTGGGCTGGTAGCACTGCGTATAATGCAGGCTGCAAGGCTTTCTAGTTCAAAGTTTTAAAATCCTGCCCAGCTGTGGGCATCATCAGAGAAAGATAAATGTAAACTTCAGGTAGCGGAGTCACAGGAGGCCCAGGGGCGAGGGAGAGTTGCTAAAGGCAACTCCATTACATACATGAGTTCACCTGAATAAATGTTCAGTGGCTTCTGCTATGCTAACTTTAAATACTAGTAGCTAGCGAGGAGAATGCTAGTTTCAGATGATATATCTCCCTATATGATTAAAACATCCAAAATAAATGAAGCGTATCAGAACTCAATTATTCCAAGTCCTTCTTTATCCTTTGGTTTATAGTTTTATAAAATGATCTATCCTAAACTGACTGAAATCAGTAGAAATCTAGGTAGAAAAGAGGAAAATGCGTGTGCCATTTAGGGCTTGTCTGCTTTGTGCACTGCCAAGGTACTCTGTGTAAAAGCTTCTTTTTAATTTTTAAGCTATTGTTTTCCTGGGAAGCCTTTCAGGAAGGTGAAATTGAGCAACCTGACCACCAAAGCTGCCCATAGCTACCCTGTGACAGTCACAGGTGGAGAGGGGACACCGTATCGAGGGTACACCTTGCTGTGTGAGTGGCCCAGCACACTCTGGGCGAGCCAGGCATGTGTGGTGGGACCACGTTCCCAGGCTGTGGCTGCTCTGTGCCTGTGCTGCTGCATTCCTCCTGGTGCTGCATAGCGCCAGTTAAGATGGTGGGGTTTCTCTGGTGCCTTCCAGAGCTCCTGTCTGAGCTGCTAGAGGAATTGTATTATTATATGGCATGGAAGAACTTGCCTGTCCTGTTAAGCCCCTATGCAGAACGGTTTTTAGCTTGCCAGTACAGTAGTATAAAATACTTTCAGCTCAGCGTGCTCCTCACTTCTATTTATTCTAGCGGTGTCAAGGCACGTGTCCAGCACGAGTGAACGAGCTCTCTCTGCTCTGGCTGCACTGCATTGACAGCAGGGCGTAGAGAGAAAGCATGAGATCTCATCACCATTTTACAACCTTCTGGAAGGCACTCTTGGAATTCGGTGAGGAATCCATGTGAGTGGGATGCTGACAGAGCACTGGCGACAGCTGATGTTTCCAGCAGTTAATCTGGTTTCACTGTGTGTACATACTTTTTTTTTTCTCCCAGTGTATGAGGTAAGCAGTGCTAGTAGCTTCATAATCATCTATGTGAGTAAAACTGATGTGGCTCAGTCAATGGTTAACCTTCTCCTGGCAGGAGAACTGTTGGAGTTGATGTGATGGAGGCTTATGAAGTGGCTACTGTTCTGTTTTACCCTGTTGTGCTGGGCATAGCTAGTGTATCCAAAGTGCTGGTTGGCTTCAGGAGGTGGGATTCCAATGCTGGGGTTAAGTCTCTTGTGATGTCTGTTTCCACAGGGGGAGCATGTGGCAGAGTTAGGACAAGACAGTGAGCACTGAGCATGGGTGTCAGCCTTCTCGCCCTGTGCTCAGAGAAACTTCTGCCCGTTCTACTCCAAATATTGGAAACTAGTCCTTTCCCCGTACTCACTCACTCACTCTCTCTTCCTCCTTCTCCTCTTTCAGTTTCTCTGAGTTCTGGATCAGCCTGCATCCAGAGTCATTCACTGAAAGAGACTGGAATGTTTTGTTGCTGCAATGAATGAAAAAACCCCACTTTTCTGCATCATGATGAGGACCTCATGATATTGCCATGTTGATTTGTTTCACGCATTTGTCTGCTCAGGAACTGCTAGTGTGCAATTAGTGAAACGCTACTTCTTTTTCTTGATGCTTTCCTCTCATGCCCATTATGCAGAAATCCTTGGAGTGTGGCTCCAGAATGTCCCCCTAGAAGACTTTTGTCTGTCAGTGTAGTCTGTTTGTACTACTCCATTCCTGTGGTCATCAGAATCCCTATTCTGTGCCTGGGCTGAAAATGAGACCATTCTGAGTGGAGCTCAAAAACCTCCTGTATGTTATGCTGGGTTTGTTGGGGGGGGTGATGCCAGCTATCGAGTGCCTCCTTGCAGTGGCGGCATGTTGGTGGCTTCTGGGTGGCAGAGATCTTTACCTTGCAGGAGATGTCGTGTGGTTTTGAGGCTGTCGTTGCTTGAGCTTCACTTCTGGGAAGGCTTTTGAAAATGCTCTTATATAGATGTTTTCAGGTGCTTCTTCCAAATATATGGGTCTTTTCGCTGCACTGTGATCAGAGGATAGTTAAACTTCCAGAACGATCTCTGGCTATCCAGCACCATGTTGCAATGGCATCATCTTGTACTTTTTTAATAGAATTGAATGGTGTGGCACTGCAGCAATCTGCAAACAACGAGGGTCTCTGCATCCAGGAAGAGCAAACAGGGGTCTGCTTTCAGGGCATACTAGTTAAATGGAAGTCAGTTATGGAGAAGTCCTGGAAGTGGTGACATAAAGGTTTGACCATGCTGCCCAGTAGGAGCCTGCGTTTCTTCCTCCTGCAAAACAGACTGGTTTCAGGTGACTGAAGTGGTTTGCAGGCTGTGACCCAGGCCAGGCAATCAAGCCCAGTATCAAGGAAAGAACAGGGCTTATGAATAGTGAGGATAAGTAGTGCTGGATTAGAATATAAATCTTAATCAGGAAATATGTACCTATGGAGCAGAATGTGCTGTATGAATAGGAAACAAGCTAGATAAACACATTCCATAATTTCAGGGACAGCTCTGCTTCAGTCTGTAAGTGCTTGTCCGCTTTTACACTCCAAGGGGAATTCTTATTGCATTGAGGATGGAGCTTTTCTTTGAAATCAAATTTGTTTGTTGGCCCACAACCGGGAAAAACTTGCTGCAGGATTGGTGCAAGATTCACTCACCCCGACTGAAATTCTGTCAGGGATGAAATGAAATGTGAGCAAGAGGAAGAACCATGTAATCATACAGGCTCATTTGTTTTCACATGAATACATTAGAGCAAAATCTCACTTTCATGAATCAGCATTTCCTTTGTCAATATCTTTCAATATTAAACAGTAAGGTGACACCAGGATTACATTGGAGGAAAAGTAAATTAAACTGCAGCAAAAGATTCTTGAGGGTAAATTGACACCTCAGGTCTTGATTCATGGTTCAGCTACGGAACAGGATGAGAATAACTGTTTCCTTCCCAGCATGTTTAAAATTGTTTTCCAACTGAGAGATAAAAAGGACATTTTACAGATCCTTAGTGGATACCAGCTCATCCAAATCCCACGCTGTATTGAGAAATGATTCCCTTATTCCCTTCCATGTTTTCTTAAAATCGTAATGCTCATTCAGTTTGCCAAGATGTGGAGCATATAGTAGTGCTCTTCCCTTGTTGCTTAGAAAGAAAATAGCTGATGTTTTAGTATCCTCATGTGCTGAAATGTCATATTCTTCAGCTGAAGTGCGGTGTTTCCTCCCCTTCCTTCTTGCCAAATGCACTTTGTGTTTCCACACGTTAACCTCTTCCTGACCCAGCGGCATTCATGCATGAAAAGCCTGAGTGCTTCTAGGCTGCAAGCGTAGCAATTGTCTAATATGCTCATCTTGACAAAGATTCAAAGGAAGTATGCACATTTATGAATGTTATTAATTTTGATAAAAAATCCTGGGGAAGTTATTTTAGAA
This sequence comes from Rhinoptilus africanus, assembly GCA_013400135.1. NCBI lineage: Eukaryota > Metazoa > Chordata > Aves > Charadriiformes > Glareolidae > Rhinoptilus > Rhinoptilus africanus. The sequence goes on from VXBO01002011.1 coordinate 145,317, forward strand.
TACTTATTTTAGTGAAAAGTCTGTCTTTAAAGCTTCTGAAACTGGTGTTTAAATTACATAGGTGTCCTGCTATTCTGATCTTAGCAGCAGAAATTATTTTACCTTGAGACACGCTTGGTTCATATCCATACGTATCCATGGGTTTACATAAATAGTAATGCATGCACTTCCTTGACTTGTCAGTTTAGTGGCATCTCCTCCCTCACACTTGTGTAAGTTTTTTAGACTCTTTATAAAAAGAAAAGGAAAAATTTCCTATGTTCTCTCACTTGACATTACCAGTTCAGACAGCTAGTCCTGAAATGCTTCTGTCTGCTTTTAAAACTTCACAGAAAATTTAGAAGGTGAACAAAAACCAAGAGAAAACATGCTTTCTGCAGGATCGACAGTGGAAATTGCAGTTTCTTCTTTAGCTGCAGAATAGGTTTTGCACATACAGCAGCAGCGAAAGCTTCCCCGCCCTTCAATCCCAGCTCTGACTTAAGAAAGCGCCTTTAGAAGCAAACAGATGTATTTTTATATAAATGAGGCTTATCTCTAGTCCAGTAGTCCAGCCAATTTTTTTTTCTGTCTAGATTTAAATACAGGCATTGTCATCTCATTGCCTTGTTGGTGCTAGTGATGCTGCTTGTGTTTAAGCATGCTCTGAAGCAGTTTCCTAGGTTCCTAGATTTAATTTTTCACCTCCTGCTGAGAGACAGCGAGAAAACTGAGTCGTGTCATTAGTGACCTAGTGTGCGCTTAGCAATTCCTGGCAGCAATCCCTTAAATAGGGACATGTGGCTTGGGCCAAGTTTCTGAGAATGGAGACTATTAGTGGAGAGACCTCCAGTGTGTTAGTCACTGTGAATATAAACATTGAGAGAGGTCTTACGGTATAATGAGAAAAGGCCAAAGAGGTGAGCTGTGCATCACACTACTACATCCAATGTACACCTAATCCAGTGTTACACATTCAGCTCTATCTCCAGGCTTATCCTGTGATATGATGATGAGAAGCTCATGCTTGTGACTTGAATAAATCATGTAAGATGCATGTTAAACAGAGGAATGGTCTGTCGGGAGCCTCATCAAATTCAACAAGGAAAAATGTCAAGTCTTGCACCTGGGGCACATCAACTCCCTGCATCGATAAGAATCTGGGGGGAAGCTCTGCTGAAAGGGACGTGGGAGGTCTAGCTAAAACTGAGCCAGCAGCGTGTCCTTGCAGCAAGGAAGGCTGACGGCATACAGGCTGTACCAACAGGAGCACAGCCAGGCAATTGAGGGAAGTGAATTATGGTCCATTAGATCACATCTGGCGCCCGGTTTGGGGCCCCTTTATGTAAGAAATACATTGATAAATGGGACCAAGTGCAGTGGAGGGTCACCAAGATGCTGGGGGGCTGGAGGACCTGCCCTGAGTAGATAGGCTGGGGTAGCTGGGTTTTTCAGCCTGGAGGAGGCGTCAGGGGGGCCTAATGGAAGCTTGTCAAGGCTGCCAAGAGCACCTCAAGGTGCTCTTTGCTGCGGTGCACAGTAGAAGAATGTGAGACAATGCCCATAAATCAATAGATGCGAATTTCTAATGAGATACACAATAGAAAATTTTCACAGGGAGGAATATAAATATAAAGCATTTTATTAGTGGACTCTTGGTAACCGAAGGTCTTGAAACCTTGTTTCAGAAACGGAACAAGACAAGGCTAATTTTGTGTTGTTCTCCTTCTGAATAAAGTTGGTATATTGACCTAGTTCTGTCACTCTGCAGCCACGAGCCAGTTGGATCCCTCAGCTGCCACCCCATCTCACTTTGCCTCTTTTGGACAGATAGAGCTAATTACAGTAGGTACTCTATCCAAATTTTTACGGATTAATTTACAGCATGATGAACAGAGTCAGTGATGAAGATGCAACCAAGGAAGTGAGGGATGCTTTGACCTTGTCACTCAGATGGATGTGGAGACATACTGCTCTTTCCCCAGATGGCTCTTGAGTTTTACACAAAGCCAGTGACATGTTTAATTACTTCTGACAAATAGAAAGTGCTTTCTCTCTTAGCTGTATTGTGTTATGCCCTTCATGACAGTGAAAAAAGGCAAAACAGCATCTTGACCAGACACCCTTTGAGTAGGATATTATGGACTGAAAGTCTCAGGGTTGAGGTAGAGGCTTTCAGCTTCCATTGACTCTTGGTGCTGTCAGGATTAGAAGTGCCTGATGCAAGAAAGTGCTTAGGTACCTGTGAGGTCACTGAAACTTAAATGCATGCCTAAATAATGTTCTGCAAAGAGATGTTTTTTCAGCAATCAAGATGTAGTTCACATGCTATATGGCATTTGATAACTCTTGTTAAACAGAGAAGATTAATTTGAAATTGCATTAGGATGTGGAGAAAAAAAGGTCAAGAATGTTGCAATCTCCAGAATTATGATAAATACAATTAAGATTGTAAGACTTTTTTCTCCTCATAACTTTTAAAATGAACCTGTGGAGGGGGAGAAGTGGCTATACTTGGAAATTTAGAGCTGGTATGATCAAGTGTCTGCTTGCAACATTTGAAGGTGCGCTGTTTGTTGGCTTGATGGCGAACTTTTAAACAGTGTAAAATACTTCAGTGTATTTTGTGATAGGGAAAATAAAATTGTGCAAGGTGTGTCTTCCCAACTGAGAATACTTTTGGGTCACCTCTGGTTTGACCTGAGGTCAAGGTTTTGCAGGCTTTCATTCAAAAGTGGCAGAGAATTAAGGGGAGGCTCTTTCAAGAGCGTTTAAAGCTGAAATAGTTTTGCTGCTGTTGGTGAAGGTAAGAATGGCTGTCCTGAGTCAGGCCGAAGGACTAGCTGGGCTAGAGTCTTCCTCTGACAGTGGCTAGTCTCTAATGCACAAGCAAGGCTTGAACAGGTATTCTGTCCTCCCACCTTCCACCAGTCTGCAATTTAGCTACTTCCCGAGCCTGAGGGTTTTTTCATGTAACAGTTGTTGATGGACATTTTCCCATGAACTTCTCTGATCACTTTTTAAAAGCCTGTGGGTTTTTGGCACCCATGGTATCCTGTAGCACTGAGTATTTCAGCTGAGCTGTGCATTGTGTGAGAAGTCCCTGTTTTTTGTTTGCTTTTAGCATGTCACCTGGTACTTTCATTTGCTCCTTGGTGGTTTTGTACTATGAGAAACATTGAGTAGTTATTCTGTATTTATCATCTTTGTGACTGCCTGTGCTCTGCTGGCCTTCTGCTCGCATCTCCTTAGACACTTCTTTTCTTGGCTGAAGAATTGTAATCAAGACTTACTCAAGTCTTGTTGGAAGCTGTCCCACACCTTTGATCAGCCTTGTTGTGCTTCTCTGTATTGTTTCCATTTTTACTATGTGCTTTTTAATTGTTAGGACCAGCACTGCACTGAGTATTCAGAGATTAATATTTTATTTAAAAGATTGCATAATGCTCTTTCTCGTTTTATTCCTTTTATAAAAATTATAATGCACTTGGTCTTTCAATTTTTGAGTATATATCTGTATAATTTTCATGAAATTATTAAAATTTACCACACTTTACTCAAAGATAATACTTCTAAGCCTGTTGGGTGTGCAGATTTAGGTCTGTTCTTTCCATGTGCATTACTTTGTGCTAATCAACATTGAATTTGATCTGCCATTTTGTTTCTTACCATGAGAAAATTCTGTAAATCCTCGGAGATGGCTTTGTTGTCTTGTTCTCTGCCCTTTCCCACATTACTTGTGATCACCTTTCACTAGTGACTGTGAAAACTGATTTCTTACTCCTAGTTTCATGTCTTTTTAAAAAATTATCATTAATTTGTAAGACCATTTCCATTCTTGTCCTGTGGCAGCCACCTTTGTACAAGAAATTTTGGCAAAGGACCTTGTCAAGAAACCTTTTGGAAATCCATGTTTATGCTTGTGTCAAGCAATCGAGTCAGAGACTCCTTTTCATATCTGTCTTGCAGGACTTTCCCCTTACAAAAGGCACCTTGTCTTCCCCATTAAATTACGTTTGTTAAAAGTATCTAATGATGCTATTTTCGCAGTGCTTCCTGCTAATTAACTGAGTATGGATCTCAGTTACTGAAAGCTCCCCACGTCCAACAGGGAGACCATTTTGATAACTGTCATCACATTTGTCACCAACGTGCCTCTGGTACAAAGGCAGTTTTAAGCAAGCGGTTATATTTTCCACAGGTAACATTATATTTGGCACTTCCTTTATATGCAACTTTTGCATGGGTAACATATGATTTGTTCTAAAACATCTCTTGTTGACCCCTCAGTCTGCGACGGGCCCTCCAGCACATCCCAGATATGTTCCTTCATATGTTGTCCTTGAACAGTCTCAGTGTTGAGAGTATTCTAGGCTTTTGGCTGTTGCCTTTCATTTCTTTTTAATGTGCTTTCTCCTTTTTATGTTATTCTACTTTGCTGAAATTATGTATTTCCACTGTGCTTTGATAATTTCTTTTGATTGTCCCTTCATAGACTGATTTATCTTGGTGGAATCATAGAATGATAGAATAGTTTGGGTTGGAAGGGACCTTTAAGGATCTAGTCCAACCCCTCTGCCGTGAGCAGGGACATCTTCAACTAGATCAGGTTGCTCAGAGCCCGGTCCAACCTGACCTTGAATGTTTACAGTGATGGGGTATCCACCACCTCTCTGGGCAACTTGTGCCAGTGTTTGGCCACCCTCAGCATAAAAAATTTCTTCCTTAAATCTAGTCTGACTCTTCCCTCTTTTAATTTAAAACCGTTACTCCTTGTCCTGTCACAATGGGCCCTGCTAAAAAGTCAGCCCCCCATCTTCCTTATAAGCCCCTTTAAGTACTGAAAGGCTGCAATAAGGTCTCCCCAGAGCCTTCTCTTCTCCAGGCTGAACGACCTGAACTCAGTACTTCATGGTAACTGTTAGAGTCGTTCTTCAGTAGTAACTTTCTCAACCTATATGTTCTCTGCTTGGGTAAGACAGGTCAGGAGTTGCTGATTTTTTTTTTTCTAGGGTTCTTGAGAAGTAGCATAAAGCATACCTGAGTATGATGTTTACCCTAACTCATATAGGAATAAATGTCTCATTGTTACTGTATTGTCTGTCCAGGTGGTCTCTCCGATCTCTTTGTGTGTGTATTTTAGTTGTTGTCATTCTAGGCAAGTGGTCTGTTGTATGGTGCCCATATTGATGTGGTATTCAAACTATACGGATTATGTTGCAAGTTGGTGCAATGAACTTGTTTGTCTGCTCTGACTTCAGAGTTTCATTAGTGTATAGCAACAGTCACTGCTGTGGTTTTCCTAAATCTTACCAATACAATTTGTTTTTTTATTTTGCAGCATGTAATGATTGTCAGCCTTTCACCAGTATGCTGCTTCTGTCAATATTCTCATTGAAAACTAAGCATTTTAAAGTTTTCTGGTTTATTTTTTAGATTTCCAGTTATCAGTATAGCAGCGCTTCCATGCTTGGCTCAGTAGCTTATTTTTTGTGCTATGATTAAAATGGAATTATTTCTTCTTTGTGGTTTCTTGTTCAGATTTATTAATGTCTACCCTATCTTTTATTTATAGATACAAAGTTTTAATGATTTCAGACCTAGAAAATGTGTCATGTCCATTTGTGCCAGCCTTACTGCACTTTTTAGTTTAAAGATTCTCTTGTAACGTTATTAATTGTAAATACAGACTTGATTTAGGTGAAAACCGTCTTTCCTGTATAAGCAGCCTTTCTTCCAAAAGCTTCTGCAGTTCCAACTGAATCAAAATTGAATAGTAAAAGCTCACAACTATGAGAAGACAGTTAGGCCACTCTGGAGTTTTTTTTTTTAAATTACAGCTGAAATATTTAATAGACTTTATTGATGGAAAGAGATTTGTTAGGATAGATAAAATGTTTGATTTGCAGTAAATCCGTGTATACTGAAAATGTGGAGTGGTAGCTGCCAAAGCAGCAGACATTCAGATATTGGCTATGACTTTGGAAGGACTAAGCTATAAATGATCATTCTGTTCTGCTGTTGACTTGGCACCAGACATTCGGAATTCTCAGCAGAGGGGAGAATCAGGCTAATAAAGGCGGATGCATGGTGTACGGGTAGGATTTGGTTGTAGGAATTTGAAAGTTGAAGACAGTAAGCTAAGCAGCTTAACATCTTCAGAATAAGGGGGAGTGAAGCTTGTAAGTGCGTCAAGCTGTTTGCTTAGATCTAGACTAAGGAGCTTAAGTAGCTTATAACACCACAAGCTCACTAGCTCCAGAGGAAGGGACTTACAAGCTGTGCAACAGCTACACTTCAAAGACCTTACAAGTACCGCTGATGAAGCCTGCAGGGCTTCTAGAGAGCATGTCAAGTAAATCTGTCCGTCTGTCTGTTTCTCTGCAGTGTATCCAAGTGCTTCCTTTTGTTTTTTCCTTATAAAGTTATGGGCAGCTCGCCTCCCTGGAATTACCACAACGTTAAATACCAAGCACTTTTTAAAATCAGGAAGTTCTCAAAATGAATTTAGTCATGTCCTTTATACATATTCTGTCCTCCTTTTCCTCACCAAACCCCCCCACATGCTAATATGCATGCTAGGATGTACCTTTTTTTTTCTGATTAAATGTTTAAGAGGAACTTGAAAAGAATGGAGAGTCCTCTGCATTTATAGTAGGTGATAGAAAATTACTTAATTTGTGTATTTGTAAATGAGCTATCTCTGGGTTATTCAGCTTTAAATGTGTTTGTTTCTTGTTGAAGTTTTTAGGACTAGATCATCACTAGTTATGAAGTTGCACTGTATTGCTATGGTCCCATCCAATTCCCAATGAAATCAGTTGGCTTACTTGGGGTCAAAGGCTCCTGCAGAGCAGAAATGGCTACATTCACAATTTTTTGCTCTACAAAATAACTGTCATGTCCTCAAGAGTGTCATTACTTGTCAAAAAATTACTCAAGAAAGCACCATTACGAAGGTAATTTTCTCATCTTGAGCTTGTTCTATCCTGACTTCATTAAGTCTACTGAAGATGCACTTTAAATTACAGGCATATGGCCAGTCTTCAGTTTTGCTCTGACTGCTTGCCTCCTAGGTATTTATTTTCTGTATTTCAAAGTAGATTCTTACATGCGGTTCAGTATTTTTGTCTGTACAGACTGAATCATATCATGATGAAGAATGGATCTTTGTAAATTAATATCTCGCATAGTTTAGGCTGATTTTTTGCAAAATAGTCTTTCAGGGTATTTTACACTGTTTACAGTTACATGTAATAAGTTATACTAAGAGTAGTTAAGAATCACAGTCTGGGTGAGGATGGAAGGAACCTCTAAAGTGTGTCTAGTCAGAGTAGGGCCAGCTGGAGGAGGTGGCCCAGGACTGTGTCCAGTTGAATTTTGAATATCTCTAAGGATGGAGGTTCCACAACCTCTCTGGAAAACCTGCTGCAGTGTTTGATCACCTGTATGGTTTAAAAAAAAAAAAAAAGTTTAAAAGGAATTTTTTGGATTTCAACCTGTGCGCTTTTGCCTCTTGTTCCGTCAGTAGACGGCACTGAGCAGAATTTGTCTTTGCTGTCTTACTGTCCCTCATCAAGTATTTATGCACATTGATAAGATCTCCTGCGATCCTTCTCTTCTGCAGGCTGAACAGTGCCAGCTCTCTCAGCCTTTCCTTATTTGCCAGGTGTTTCAATCCTTTAATCATCTTCATGGCCCTTCACTGGACTCAATCCAGTATGTCCATGTCTGTCTTGTACTTTCTTGCCCAGAGCTGCGCCCAGCGCTACCGATGTGTATCACATGTGCTGAGCAATGCTCCCTCGACCTGCTATCAGTGTTCTTTTTAATGCAACCCAGGCTGCTGTTTGACTTCTTTGCTGCAAGGACACACGGTTGGATCATGTTTACCTTGCTGTACCCCAAGATCCTCGGGTCTTTTTCTGCTAAGCTGCTTTCCAGCTGATGGCCTCCAGCCAGTCTGCCCTCAGCCTGTATGGGCACATGAGGTGCTTCCTACACAGGTGCAGGACTTTGCATTTCTATTTATTGACATTGATGACGTTCCCATAGGTTCATTCTTCCAGCCTGTTGAGGTCCTGCTGATGGCAGCACAACCCTCTTGTGTATCAGCACTCTCAGTTCTGTATCATCTGCACGCTTGCTGAGGATACACTCTGTCCCATCATCTAGGTCATTAATGTTGAACAGTTTCAGACCAGTAGTGACCCTTGGGGTACACCACTAGTGAGTTGCCTCCAGCTGGACTTTGTACCACCGATCACAACCTTTAAATCCAGCAGTTCAGCCAACTTTCAGTCCATGTATCTAACCTGTGCTTCACCAGTTTGTCAGCGAAGATATTGTGGAAGACAGTGGTGAAAGGCTTGCTAAACAACATCCACCGCTTTCTCCTTATCCACCAAACCAGTCATCTCATCTTAGAAAGCTGGGATGACTAATGACAGTCACCTTTCTATCTTTCATATGTTTGGAAATAGTTTCCAGGAGGTTCTTCTCCATCTTCTCCATGATCAAAGTGAGCCTGACTGGCCTGTAGTTCCCAGTATCCTCCTCCTTGCCATTGTTGAAGATAGGATTGACATTTGTTTTCTTCTGGTCCTCAGGAGCCTCCCCAGATCGCTGTGACCTTTCAAAGACAATGAAGAGTGGGTTCGCCATGATATCAGCCAACTGCCTCAGCACTCGTGGGTGCATTCCATGAGGTCCCATGGACTTCTGTAAGTCCAGTTTGTATAAATGTTCCCTAACCTTGTCTGTTCCACTGGACATAAGTCTTCTCTGCTCCTGGCCCCAGGGACCTGGCATTCCTGAAATCAAATCTTAGCAGTAAAGAATTGAGGCAAAGACAGCATCGAGAACTTTGTTTTTTTATCACCAGGTCCGTTAGTTTGCAGTCACATGCTATAGACATTGGTCTCTGTGTGTGTGTAAGCATGTTTACGTGGTGGCTCGTTTCCAAACAAACAAGCCTGAGATTTGTGCTGATTTCCCAGACAAACTCTTCCTGTCGTGGCTCAGGAGATCAGCCAGCTGCCCCAGTGAGCCAGCGATTCAATTCCAGGGGAAGTTCAGCTTGGGTGAAAACAAAGACAGCAGTACACATTTTTCTTTTGGTTTTTAATTGCTTCCGTCTCTGTATCTGAAGCATTTTTCTTAAAAATACTTCGCTTTGCAGGTGTAGCCTCACAGACTTTCTCTCATCACAGCTTTTCTTATCATTTGTATCCATTACAGAGTTCATAATACTTTTGGCAGGAGAGTTACCACAGGTGCCCTGGAGCAACTCCCATTGGGATAATTGGATTATTTTTACTTAAAGTCCACTTTTTTCAGCCGTTACCTTAGGGTTCATTTCATGTCATGAGTAGTTGTGTTTTGCTGTGCTGTCTGCCAGAGGAGGTTGTATTTCACTGCGAACTTTTGTAGAGCTGAAACTTCTGCATGCAAAGTAATTTTTTTTTTATACTGGAAGGACAATCCAATAAACCAATTTCTTTCTTATTGGAAATTGAAATAATGGTGCTTTTTTTGGATGGAAAGAAGTGTACAGGCTGGATTTTGATGTCTCATTGATTTTAAAGCAAAGCTGTGGTTATAGTTCACAATGAAGAGATGGTACGATTTAGGTGCTACTTTGACACTTGGGAGACTTGGCCAGTTTATCTAGATGAGTGTCTTGACTGTATCTTTTTCTCACGTCTGAAATCAGGATGATGATAATTCCTATCTGTTTAGGATTTTCCGAGGATGAATTGGCTCTTATTGGTTTGGGGTTCTAAACTTAGTCATTATATGGGAAGTGAGATTCAGGCCCAGAGATTTTGTGGTTAATTCTCAGATGAAAGATCTGCTAAGGACCCTGAACACCAACACATACAGGGGTCTAGACCAGAGTCACTGAAGTTTTCGGGGTCACAGTGGTTTATTTGCACTTTGGATGTAATGCTCGTATACAAGTAGAGAAGAATAAACCAGTTTGACACTCAATTCTGGAGAGCAGCAGTTGTTGCTCCTGCTGAAAACTTTTGTAGTATATGGTTTGGATTTCTGTGTGGTAGGAAAATGGACGATGTAGGGTAGAGATCCTATTCTTTCTTCTGGGAATTTGTGGAAGGAAATAGTAGCTGATAAGTCATGTAGACCTCTCATGGTGAGCATGATGTCTCCGACATGTCCGATCTCTGACACATGTAGTGCACAGGAGGCCAGGGCACATACGGTAAATCGTGATGCATTTTGTATTCCTCTCTTTTCAGCCAGTCAGAACTTGATCTCAGAAAAGGAAACATGAAAGCAGAAATCTGAACATGTGGCAACCCTAATAAAGGGAGTGATGCAATATTTTTTTTCCACTTTCAAACTCATGGCAGTCATACTGACCTTCATGCTCTTTGCTTTCTTATGGTGCGTTAAGTTATTCCCATGAAAAGTTTGCTTTCCTGAGCAGGGAGACTGAGTAAGCGTGAATGATCAAATACCTGTATTTTTGTTTCATAAGAAATGATGTACTTTCAAAATTTCTTTTCAAACTGTCTTATAATTAAAGTCACATTTGTGGGGTCTCTTGTGAAGAAACATGGAGGATGCATCTCCTTTTAGAGACTGAGATCCCTTTTCTGACTGATAACAGACATGAGTCTTGAACCTAGATTCGACATAAATGAAGCCAGTGTCTTTGCTGTTGGGTTTAGAGTGAGTCTGTCTTCTGCTTGGGGCTATTCTTCTTCTTATGAAATATTCACCCGTCCAGGGAGACAATGTGACTTTGTATAACTTGATAGTGAAGGAAAATTTGCGGGGTAAAGCAGACCCCAGTTCAGGTTCCGTCCCTGCTCTAAGTCAGGTGATTTACATCCTACGTGAGTCTATAAGCAGTGAGGTGGTTGTGTTTATCTGCTCTCTGTCTGATCTTTCTTCTGTTGCACATTTTCTGCCATGGCCCTGAAAGTGTCTTTGATTAGCTGTCGTGGTCCAACAAAAAATATCTTGCAGAAAAATTCTTGAGCAGCTCTCTTAGAATTACTTATTACGTTATGAATTATAGAACAAGGGTGCCAATGTGTTCTAGGTAACAGTACATACGGTTTCTCATTTTACTTAATAAGTCTTTGCTAAAGTCAGCAACTCTATTTAGATCCTTGGCTTGTTTGCAGCTGCTGTATTCCTACTTTGCATATGACAATATAAGAAGAGGGTCTAACACACTTTTCCTCATGTCCAGAGCTTTGTTTTTCCCTTTTTGTGTGATTCTCCATAATTTAGATAGCTTGACAGTGTGTCTTAGTGGATTTTTAATTTTGCAGAACTTGAGTCAATTTGCTTTTGAAAAATTAACCAGTCTGTGCCCTTGAAAAGTCATTGCATCTGTTATTACCTCCACATGTGATAAGTTTAAGAAAATGATTAGCAAAGGTGTCACTCATTTCTGCATGCTGTATATCAGATCGGACTTGCTGTGAAGTAGTGAACCATATTAAAGCTGTGAAATCAGCCCTGCTCTACAGGGACTACAACCAGCTGCACCAATTTTACTACTTTTTTCCCTTGCAGATTCAGGAATGATTGGAATGGAGTTTGACAGTTTATTTACAGATTTGCTGTGACTGACAGGATGCCAGAGGGGAAATGTTTGTACTCCCTGAAGATAGTTTTTGGTAACCAAGGCTAAATATCTGACAGGACTTCTGTTACCAAACAGAGTGTGATCAACAGTTGTGTTACTGCAGAATTCAGTGCATCTTTTTATTTGAAGTACAGCTAAAAATACAGAACTAAAGCCACATTTGCCTTGATGAAAAGTGTCTGTAGGGAAGAGATGATGTGCAGCACTGGTGAATTCAAGCCTTCCAGTCCCATTCTGATCTCTCATCCCTGTAAGAAATTAGGGAAAGGAGGATGAAAACCACTCACATGCTGCCTTCTTTCCTCTTGGTCACTGATTTTCAAACTTAAAATTTGTAGGTTACATAAATTATTCAATATGGGACTGGACCTCTTACATGGTAAATTCAAGTCTCCTTGACAACCGACCTGTTTCTCTTACCTTATGGGCTGCCAAGAGTTCACGGACCATGCATTGGAAACTTATGTCCATGTGTGTGATGTTCAGGTTCCTTGCAGTTTAACCTTGAAGTGAATAAAATAAAATTAATCTTGTTTTCCTCTTGCATTCATCCCTTGGCATTGAAACTAGGGCAAATGGGCTTTTTCTTTTTCACGATCATATCATTCTGTTTCTGATTGTCACTGTAAATCTGCAGCAACCTGACTAAAGTATACTCGTGGTGTATAAAAATCAGTCTTATACAATGATACTTTGAAAACAGAAACCTTTTGGAAGAAGATATGCATGAGCTATATACGGTATTATTTATACAATATATGGGTAGTAATATTATACTCTGTATTCCCAGAAATAGTATTAAACATTGGATCAGGAAAGTATTTTTTGTTCATTAATAGCTCTTTGTTCATTTAAGAGGCACAGAAGCTTTTGTACATTGAAAAGGTTAATTATACTCAGAGTAAAGGTACTTGAATAAATTGTGTGTTTTATGGGTAGCAGAGGTTGAAGGTGGGCAGATTTGTCTAGCACAGAGAAAAAATATATTTTTATTAGATTGTTAGGTGTTAAGAAGTGCTGCCAACTATCCAAATGTAATCTGAGTATTCATGAGCAAGAGATATTGATATATTGCAGTGGACAGAAAATAAGCACCCGAGGGCTGCTGTCCTTACTTGCATTCCAGCCAGTCCTACTGGTTATGTCCAGTATCTCAGATTTTAGAAGAGTTAATTTTTTCTTAATTTTTGTTGTTGTTCTGGCTGGATTGGTGATCCACTGTAGACTGGATTCTTTGCTGTATATTTTGTTATAATAAGACTAGGCATCAAGAAAGAGATGTAGAACACAATTAGCGAAGCACAAATGAGAAAAGGCGAAATGAGCCTTTCTCACTCAGGATCCCCTAGTGAAGTATGTCCCTTTTTAATACTGATATGCAAGGTATGGCTTACAGAAAGACCTGAATGCGCTGTGTTGTACCACAACAATTAAGGAAGATTTCTCTGCTGCTGTCATTATTAGATCCTCAGGCTGAGCCCACCTCCCCAGTGGTGGGGTTCTTCCAACACAGTCTTTACTGTGGATACAACAGGGTTGACAGGTAAATTCTTATTTGCGTTTTTTAATTATTGGGAATAAAAGACATACTTCTGGGAAGAGAGACTGATATCCAGCTCAGCCCTTTCCCAAGTAAATTCCCTTTTCGTTAGACTGTATGGCCATGGTTATTCTGGGCCTGTGGCTCCGGCAGCCCTGACTGTGGCGGGGCGATAACTTCTCTGTAATGGAAGAGTGATGACTGTCTGTATTTCCACTATGGCTATCCATGCAGTCAAGCAGTTCCTCAGGGAATGGGGGTGGTGGTTAACCTATTCCTATGTCTTTCTGTCTTAACTATTAAAAGCTTTTCTTGCAACAAATCTAGCTTTAGCATGTCACAGCTTAATACTGTCAAGCTTTCTTCTGGCTGTCCCGGCTATGGAGAAGAGAGTTTATTCCCTTTCTCCTTGCGGATGCTTTTTTATCGTGTTTCCAATAGTTTTCGTGTTAGGACTACCTGTTTATGAAAGTAAAAGCTCTGCCCTTAAGGGTGAAGGAGGGTTGCCCTGAATCCTGCTTTCCAGCTGTAGTTCTACTCTAATGCCTTTTAACAGATAGAAGACAATAATAGGTCTAATGTATTTTTGTTAGAGTTCAGACAGTCCTGAATGTGGATCATAAAATCCTTAACTTCCAGGTTCTCCATGTTGCTGTAAGAAGTTGTTAGGTGTCCACTGAGCTGCTGTATTCCTGGCTGATGGCATCATTCCTGCCTTGATTAGTGCATCCCACTGCAGTAACTATGATTAACCATGTGCAGGTTGTGACTCTGTGAGCTCTATTAAAAGACACTCTCATGCTTTTTAGGACCCGAGAAAAGTGACCAAAATAGTTACAGAAAAGTCAGTGACCAGGGTGCCTAATATTATCGTTGAATTTCTCCAGTAGTTGGATTATTTTATTAAAAGATTAGATTATATAGCAGAAACGGAGCGCTTTGAGATCAGCAACAGAACTGTGACCTGGAATCATGAGTATTACTGAGACTGTCACCCAGTACCTAAAGACAAAAGCATAATTACCAGGAGAAGGTCATTTTTCTAAGCACAGGACGGTTGTAAACTGCCTTTACCAGGAAAACATCAGTATTTGTTGCATTGCATCATTGAATTATTCATCAAGATCAGACACTTTCCTGTTCAATTCACTTTGTCATTTTCTTCTAGCTTATTCTCAGCAGTTTGGATGAAAATATAACACGGTAGCACCTGCTTACAAGAGACATTCAATTCACTAGATGTCTTGATTGGAAAGACATTTGCTTTGGCCCAAGCTAAAATACAAATGCTCTTTGTTTTAATGGGATATTCATGTTTTATGGACAAATAACTAGAATTGGTGTTATGATGTCTTTCTGTTGACTTGTTCCTATTGTTCTAGTAAGCTATTTCAGAGCCTTAATTTAGAATAAACAAGATATGCTCAGGGATCGGATCCTGCATCTTTTCTTTTTTTCTATACAGCCTCTGTTGAAACAAGTGAGTGTTTTCCCAGCAGTAAGATTTGATGTCTAGAAAGGTGTAAACATTCCTTTTTTCTGAAATTGCTTCATGTATATAGGTGAAAATAACACTCTCTTAGGAAATTCTAGGCATGGTTAGATTGTTTCAAGACCCTAGTCAGAGTGCTGAAATGAGTAAATAATAATTTCTCTGTCACTTCACAACATTTTTTTTCTTACACACAAGCACATAGAGAAACTCAGGTACACAAGGAGATCAGAATCTGCCCCCATGTGTTCCTCTCACCATGATCCTTTTTTTTCTCTTTTGTTGCTTTCCCCCATAATTTACTTCGTTTGCATATTTTAGTGTTTCATACCATGGTGCCTGAGTCAATTTTCTTTTGAATAATTAAACAGGTACATGCCCTTGGAAAGTCATTGCACCCTTTATTGCCACTTAATGTGTTAACTGTGAGGAATTGGGAAAAGATGTTGTGCATTTTTGTTGACTGCTGTTTTATGCCCAAATTGGGTGTAATGTAGTGAATGGGATCAGAGAATATGCTGTATTTTAGTGTGTGTAATGAACCACATCTTGGGTACCCAGAGGATGTACCCAGACTGGAAAACCTTGTCCTTTTACCAGTTCAAAAGAAGATGTGAGCAGCCTCTTACTCTAAAAATAAAAAAAAAAATATTAAAAAATAGATTAATAGTGTCAGTGGCTATTCAGTGATGTCCAGTGGGTTTTTGGTAGCAGAAGATTTTGGTCTCTGCAGAGGAAAATGTAAAGAAAATAAATGGTCATGAGTCCTCTATGCTATGGGTTTGGGAGAAGGGGAATAGAGGGAGGATGGATATGAGGAGTTTTGCAGCTTTTTAATAAAGGTAGCTGAGAATTTTCTGGAGGGGTGGCAGAGTCAGATGGGGGATTGGGGTGGGTGATGTGCTCCGAGCTGCTCTGGAGATGGCTGGGTTAGCAGGGAAGTCTCTGCAAGCAGGGCAGAGCTCCAGGTTCTCACTAAAATCCCAAGGCAGGTGAGCTTGAGCTACAGATGCAACATCATAGGGATTTGTTAAGATTGTGTTGGCTTGGATAACTGAGTCACTGTTCCCATTGTGAGAAAAATGAGTGTGCGCCACAATGGGCCAATGACACAACGTGCTTTGCTAAATTGCATTTTATTTTACTATTGTCTGGTAGTCACGCTTTGCTTTCTCCCTTCCTTTTGCTAGTGAATACCCTTAATTGTAAACATATTTCAGTGTCTTTGGTCACTCTAAATGACATTAAAATGTCACTTTGCCTTCATTGCTCATTCAAGCCTTACTCTCTGCAATTAAGATGCTACTAGAAATTTATATTGATTTCTAGGTGGGTGCTTTCCTTAGGATAGAACATATCTCTGCTTAAATGTTACAAAATGAACCAAGACAGTTTTTGTTCTTTAATGCCAAAAAATAGGCTGCTGGGGTTGTTTGACTGGTTACTCGGCATGCAGCGAGTGCTGGGAAGAGATTCCGGCTGATCCCTGCGGCCAGGGTGGCTCCTGACTCCAGCTCCATGGCAGGGAGGTAAAATCTCTGCTCTAGCTGTCGAAGGCAGAGAATTCCTTTAAAAAGCAAAAATTCTGCTCGGTCAAGCTTGAGGAGAAAGTGCAGACTGCAGCTTATGCTTCTGATGTTTGAGTTGATTAATAAATATAGAAATAGAAGGAAAAGGTTGTGATGGTGGTTTTGGATTCAGTGGAATCGATAGTGATTTATTCAGAGAAAAGGGACTCCACCCATTGATATGGTTCTCTTTGCCTTTGGAAGAGCTTGCTGTAGAATTACCCAGCTGCAATTAAAATTTCCCTGTGCCAGTATGGCTGATGTGTTCAGCCAGATGCTAAATGAAATGATCCTGGTTTTAGGCTTCGTTGGTGGGAGTAAACATGGGGAAGCATGACAGGAGTTTCTAAAAGAGCAGCCTCTAGAAGTGAAGAGATTAACATCTCAAGGAAGGCTACGGGAGCAAAGCATACCTAAATAATGATCATTTGTTAAAAGGCAACAGTGCATTGGAGATAAAGTACTGTTATAGATTGTAAAGGAGATTATCATAATCCCTCAAACCAGACAGTCTTAATGATGCAGATAGTGAAATGTGTGGTGACTGAGATTTAAATTGTGTTTTGATACGGATTGTATGATCGCTCATCAAAAGCTTCAGACCTGTTGTTTTTTTAAAGAGTGTTTTCTTTACTATCTGCATCAAATATGTCAGCTTTGCAATCTGTGGCAGGTTAATTGAAATGCAGTGAGAGTGCAAAATCCGAATCAAGCATGAGGTTGGCAAACTTTGCTCATCCTTTTATTTATGCAGATCTCTAAAAGTAACCGCTTAGCTTCAAAACTGTTGATGAAATTAGTGTGATTTTCTATCCTTCCTTAGATAGGAAGGACTTGTGCCATATGGAGTCTAAAGGAACAATTTCAAAGATGTCATATTTGACTGGATTGAGTGAATTTAGAGCAGGAATTTGAGGAATGTCTTCTTATGGTAGTATTGTAGTTCTGTTCAGTGTCCAGTGATGAACTTCATCTCACTTGAGTGAAGTTCTGCAAGTGGCATGCTGAAAATACCCCAGGGTAGTTTTTGCTGTCTCCCTTTTCCTCATAAACTGTTATTTAATTTTATGTGATTGAATTTGGTGACATTTAGTGCACATTAAAGGACGGAATTTATAATGCTAGCTAAAGCAAAGGGTATTTTAGATTCGTTCTTTGTGAGCTGTTCTTGCTGTTATGCCAAATCCACGTGCACCTCTGCCTGTTAGAAACCTGTGCCACACTATGCCAGAGCTTCTAATTGGGCTCCTCCCTTAAGATCAAATGATATCTGCAGAGGAGGACCACCTCCCCCCTCCCCCAAACTTTAATTTGTAAAAGCCTTTGACCTGTGGTAGGAGGGGTTGAAGACTTTTTCTTTCTCCTTAGCAGTTTTCATTGCTGCGGTCTCTTGGTGGCTTTAACTTTTATTGGTTGCACAGGAACTGGATGGCAACCAAGGATGGTTCAGGTGCTAGGGTGATCCACCAGGTCCATGTACTCACACCCCATCTGGAGGAGACTGTGATAAGGGCAGGCACTGAAAAAAAGCCTCTTTGCCATAAGAAAATCACCCCACTTTCCAGTGGCATGAAGTTATTAGCGTGTTTGGGAGTGGATGTTTGTACTAAGGGCTTGTATTGTTCAGTACCCAACAGCGTACCCTTCCTGGGTCTAATATTTCATTTAAAAGCAATTTGCCTGAATAAAATAAAATATGCATGATGGGTGAACACAGATGAGCTCTGTTAATGTATTCTAATTAACTTGCTAAAAATATTTTAAAATCTTAATAAGCTTAAAGAGAATTTCTGATGATCAGATGCAATGTTAATGAGCATGGTATAAAAACATAAGAAGGTAAAGTAGATAGCTGATTGGCAGTTGCAGTGCTGTCTGTGTAGCTAACATTTTTCATGAGCACAAGAAAGATCTTTGGGTTAAATTTTAGCTTTTGTCTTCATAGCTAATTTCTCAAGATCTATTTCTAGAAGGCTTAATGAACAAAACATTAAAAAAAAAATCTACCTGTTTGATTTGGGGTGAAGTGGGGATTTTATTGTTTAATTATGCCTTAGAAAAACGCGCTAAGGACATTTATTATAAAGTATCTGTGTTCTTTGTGTGTGGGAGAATGACTCTTTTCTTTTTATATATGCCATAAATCTCAGATTGTAGCTCTTTTTCTCTCCAGGCTATTAGGTTTCTGCAGACTGTATTTCATTCCTTAGCACCTATAGTTGCTTGGCAACAGCATCCGATTTACATGAACCCAGCCCTGTGAATGAATAGTTACCTGGAACCTTTCTGCGCAGAAACCCTGAGAAACATAGTGGTTCTCCCATTCAGTATGACAATTATTAGGAAATATTAATTGCTTCTCTCTATTAATCTTTCTGTAGCCTTTATTTTTCAGTTAAAGGGGAAAAAACCTGTATTCTCTGTTTAGTTCTAACCTGCCAGAGGTCACAAAATTAATTTATAAATAATCCACTTGGAGAGCAGGAGGTTTATTAATAACAGAGGACTTTAGTAGTGCTCAGAGCCTCAACTGGTACAAGCAGTCCTCAGTGCTGTATTCTGTAAGTACAGAGAGAAAGAGGTTTGGAGGAGTGAAGTAACCCACCACAGTCACATACAGAAGGTCAGCAGGTTTTTTCTGCTAATAAGTTTGGTATAGTTTTTAGGGAGGAAAAAGGAGCAAATGTTTCCTACTCAATATATTTGCTTCCCTTCTTGGTGTATGGAACTTGATTGAACAAACAAAATAACCAGGTTTTCTGCTACCTCAGCCTCGTGTTTTGCAAGCAGGTACCCCCTTCTATCAATTCATTTTATTCTTGTGAAGTACTTTACAACCTGTAGGTTATTTCTATTGAGAGGAGTAGGAGGTATTAAAAAGAAAAATCAAGAAGAAAAATTCTTCACCGGCACCAAACACAAAAAAGTCTTACAGGACTAGAAGAGCTCCAGGCAATATTTGTGGATGCCAAAATAGTTGTAATAATTCTTTTGAAAAATCTTGTAAAGAAAGCACCCAAATTGCCTTGTTTTGTAAGTTCTTTTCTGTTTTTCAGCTGGCTTACCCTTTGCAAAAATAAAATGATACTTGGGCCTTGACTCTTTTCTGTTGCATTTCTAGAGGCCGTTGTTAATGCTGTTGATAAGATGCAAAAGTGCAGTGCTGAGGGAAGCAAAGTAGTCCTGAGGCCTGGTAGAGATCTGGTTTGCAAATCTAGATACCAAACTGATTATTTTTTTCCCAAGTTTGTGGTGGTTTGGGTTTGTCTAAAGTCAAAATACCTGGTAGGATGTTCTTTCCTCTCTTCACTCAAGTGTCATTCAAGGTCAGGTCGTTGCACATTGTACCTTTTAATTAAATCCTGTGGCTTTAGGTAATGCTGAACTTGCAGCTGATTATTATTATATTTTCTCCTGTGGACATGTCATGCTACTGATGCACAGAGTCTGCAGATTAACTAATGCAGAATCGAATGCATTTGTGATCTAAGTAATGAAGAGCCCTTTGTTCTATTCTTGGTTGTTCTACTGATTTTGTGCGACCTTGGGCAGCTCATTTATCTCCCTCCTTCCTTTTCTCATTTTAACCTTCGATGCATGGTGTCGTGTGTTGATTTGCCAACGTAATTTTCTATTTCCCTTAGAAGATCTGTAAGGCTGAATATTGCTGTATATTAGGACAAATAGTTTTAAAAATGAAACAGCAATGGGTTTTGTGTTTCTAAATAACTCAGCAGCAAGCATTATTTACTGATGTGTGCTCTGTAAAGCCACATGGGTTAATTGTACACATCGGAGGTGTGGTGGGCAGGGGAGGGTGTATATTTTGCTGAGTTTCAAGCACGAATTTCTCATGTGTTGGAATATTTTGAGGAAATACTGAGCTGTGGTGCAATGCTAGCGACAACGCATTTAAAAAAAAAAAGTTGAGTTTCAGTCAATGGAAGATGCCTAAGGTAGCAGTGACCTTTTTTTTTTTTTAAAAAAAAAAAAGGCAAAAAACCATAAACCCAAACCAATTTCTGGAAACATCTTTCATACTCCTGACTTTGGGTGAATGTCTCACCTCCGGTCCTGGGAACTGAGCAGCAGGAACAGTAAGTTTGTGTTTCCTGGGTTCCCAGAAGCACTGATGTGTCTCTTAGTGCAGAGCCCTCCTGAACTCTGGGGCTTCCTGTGACGGGGACCGTAGGACACCTGACCTCCTACCACAGCACTCGTCAGAGCATGTGTCTGTTGGAGCTACAGACCTTCAAAGCCAGAACATTCCTGTAAGAAGCCAGCAAGGTTCTCTAACTTACCAGGAGTTCTTATAAACTGGCACTTTCCTACTCAATATTGGGATAGGCAAACTGATAACATGCAGTGTCAGATATTTCTAGGGTAGACATTTTTAATGCTCTTGCCAACTCTGCTCTTTTTTAATAGTGGTTTCAGTGGTGAAGATATTTCTGCTAGGCAGTGGTAGTATACCAGCAGTACTAAGCATCAGTGGTTTGTGGTCTTGAAATTATGCCTCTTAATGAGTACCAGAACTTAATATCCTTGGCTTATCAAAAAGAAAGACAAGATGCAACTTAATTGTGGTCTGTAAGTGCCAACACGTGAAGGGGAAACTCAATTCTATAGTAATGTTCTAACTGGAAAGCTAAAGCCACAAAGATCAAAACTAGAAGTTTAAAGAATAAAAACCTAAATGATGGGAAAAGTGCAAATATTTAACTTAAAAGGTACCAAGCATGAAAACCACCAGTAGACACTAAATTCTCTGTCACTTTGACTTTTTAAGCTGAGGTTCTGTGTCTTGTTCAGATTCCTGTAGTTTGGTGAATACAGAGCTGGTCTGGATGGTGGGGTCACTGTGAAGGTTGTGTGACCTTGTTTAAGCAGGTGGTCCACTCTGAGCTTTTACATTTTGGAGCTCTCTGTAGGTAAGTTATTAAATAACTGGATGTGATGGCTAGATTTCAAATGGTCAGTTTGAATCTCCTCTAGGTTTTGTTTTCAGTCTTGTACCTCCTGCTTCAGGATATTTTTTTTGAGAATCAGTTAATTTGTCACATTGGTTCCAAATTTCACATTTATTTGCTGAATGACAGGAATTCTGTAGTGGAAGGTGAAGGTAAAGATGTTGCCAAGAGTCTATGTATAATTGTGGAAGCATTGGGTAAGTCAAAGCAGGTTGTACTGTCTTATGTTAAGCCTTTAATTGGAGGTTTGACTACTTTACAGATGTTTGGACAACTGCTGAATAGTTTTTGTGGTGATTAGTATTTTTCCTCAATGTGTGCTATTTTTAAGTTTCACAGTTCTTGCCATATCCAGACTTTGAGTAACAAAAGAGGAAAACTTTGAGTGGCCAAAAAAACTTAAAAAATTAAACTTGAGATAAACCAATTCCAGTGTTACATGAACCCATTTTACCTTACTAATTCGTGAAATATATTACTTACTTTTTCTTTAAGGGTTTAATTCAGAACCAAAAATTTCCAAAAGTTAGAGATAGCAAGGGTTTATTATTTCTCGTAATAGTGTCTCCAGGAGAGGACTTTCCCCAAATATATTTTTAGTCTTGACCAAGCAGATTTTAATTGGTCATTCTAATTTGTCTTCCATCTCTTTCCTTAAAAGTTTTCTGAGAAATATTTTTCCAAAATATTCAGCCTATATCTACAAAAATGTCTGGTCTGAATCTGCTGCCTTTTTTTACCCTTGCTGTAAACTTTAGTGCTGAGTTGTGGATTTTTTTTTTTAATACATTACCATTGGAATTTATCCCAGGCTTCATCAAATTGTTCTGTCAAATAGAGATCTGCATCTCAAAAAAAAAAAAAAAATCACAGGAAATTGATAAGCAATTGCAGCTCTGCAGTATTTCTACAAGAAGTGCAAATGTTTCAGAGGTCGTCATGCGAGTGTGTCAATGTATACGTTATAACAGTGTTATGACTATTGATCTGCTTGTTCCCAAGTAAGTCTTTAATGTTCATGTACCAAAGTTTTCCTTGCTGTATAACTCTGCTGAAGTCAATGAAGTTGAATTATCAGTGGGGTTGTATCTTGAGTAGGTCTTGTTTCCTATAGTAATCTTAAACTGTGTTTATTTTTTTGGGTGCTTCGCAGTAATTTTAGGTGCTGTTTTTCTATGTTTATTTTTTCTGAAATCCATCAAAAAGGGGAAGGCTTTGACTCAACGTTAAAATTTAAATTTGTATCTGAAGTGAGCTAGACTAAGAGGATTTTCAGTTAGGTGACCTGGTGTCTTTAAACTTCAGCTTGTGAAATACAGACTTTTGTCTTTATTGAAGCAACATCTTAGGAAAACCAAATTTGGCATCATCATGAAGAACAATTTCTGCACTTAGAAGCTGTTTGAGACCATAAGGTGACCTAGACTATCAGTAGCATATGAGTCTTGATGAGAGATACCATTCATACTCTACTTTACCTAGGCATGTGAGCATCTACTCATGTTAGTGGTATTATTTTTGCCTTACAGCAGTGTGAGCAAGAAGAGCTGTGCCTGTTCTCCCCTACATCATTGTAGAGACTTTAGTAGCATGAATTTGGAGAATATTAGCCATACTTGTCCTTGCTGCTGAGAAAATCGAGGCTTTTTCCCCCTGTTGAATTACAGCTGGCATGATAGTAGCTGTAGCCTTAGAGACTGATGATCAATTCTATCCTTAAAAGTTATTTTTCTTCCCCAGGCACCGCATTTAAAAAATAAGAATAAATTCTAATGTCTGAAAAATTTCTGACGTATGTTTAAGCAATTGAGACCCTCAGTGAAATTAAAGCACATTGCGAAATATGAAAAATGATTTGCTTATAAGTAAGAAAACAGCCAACCTATGTGGCATATACGGCTTTCTCTGTAATAAATTAGGTGACGCCTCAAAGTGAAAGTCAGAAACACTTCTAAAAATAGGTTTTGTGAGCAGCTTTTATGAATTACTGTATCATTTTAGAATTGGAAAGGTGGCTGAATTTGTTTGACTATTTGGCTTCAAGATGGTAATTTTCACTTGGGCAGTTGTATTGGTCTAAATTAAAAAGAAAGAAGAGTGCGTTCCAGTTTACATTACTTTTGCCTCAGTCAGGTAGATATGGTCTAATACGCTGAGGGCTGGTGTGTGGCAGTCGTTTTTTCTCTGTTATGGAATACTTGGAGATGTCGGAAGTGATGCAGCACAACGAGGTAGAGAAGCAAGTGCCTTTGGACCCTATCCTAGAACTCACAGGGACAAAAAGGGCGCTCAGTACCTTGTACGTTTTCATATTTAAAAGGGTATAGACAAGAGAAACCTTTTACCATAGCAGGAGTTTAATTCCACAGTCTTTATATGAATAAAGATTAGCATGAATTTTGGAAGCATTAATATGCAAGGAGGATGATTTTGGAACATTGGTTTTATAAATGGGACAAAATAATCATATATTTTTGCTTTGTTTTTCTTGAATGAAAAGCTAGAAAATACTTTTTTTGAAATTACAGTGTTTGGAGTTAATCAGAGAAATAAAGGAGGGGCTGATACTTTTCTCTTTGCTTGCAAATTGTAAATTGCAGTTATTCGCAATCATGCTTATAGCTGGCATGGGTTCATGTGCATAATCAGCTGCTTTTTGAATGCATGTCCTATTGTTCTGTTTTATTTATGGATTCAGTTGTGATGAGAAAGATGTTATGAAGTTGTTTGGATGAAGCCTTGGAAATGTCTTTTAGGAGTTGTGAAAGTCAGTGAGTGCCTGGAGTTTGGGCTACAAACCAGGAGTAAGTGTGGCACTGGAAATTTCGATTAAAAAGTTGAAGAGTTTTCAGCCTTAAAAATGGAAGTTCAAATTCTGCTTTTGGACTTTGTGGTGCATGAGCCAGCAAAATTCTGAACTGACACAGGCACATTGTTACCGTCCTGCTGAAATATAGCCAGATCCAAAAGCCCTGAGGTCAGGAGTCATCCCATTGATTTCAGCATCCGGACCCATCAGCCGTCTGATCTGACCCCACTCCTAGTGGAAAAGAAGGCTGAATTGCTACCTCCAGTCTTCTTGCACAAATGATGCGGCAGCAGACTTTTGGTGCTAATTATCAGCACTAACCTTCTGATTGATGAGAGCTTGCTTATGTGATTATTTTTCTTAATAGCTATGGTTGTGTGCCAAGACCACTGGGGGGATGCTGGACTGCTTGGGAGCAACTTGCTCCTGACCGTGGTTCCACTGTCTCACTTGCTGAATCCACTTGGGCAATGCTCTTTGAGTCTGCATTTTCCAACATCTTTGTTTT
Source organism: Rhinoptilus africanus (assembly GCA_013400135.1). NCBI lineage: Eukaryota > Metazoa > Chordata > Aves > Charadriiformes > Glareolidae > Rhinoptilus > Rhinoptilus africanus. Next base: position 169,812 of record VXBO01002011.1, read on the forward strand.
TCCCTTCACTTTTTGTCTTAATCTGCTTAAACTGCTTGCTTTTCTGGGAAGCCATCAGTTCTGTGTTTGTAAATACACAGTGATGCAGGACTTCAGTCTTTTTGGGACCAATGACAACGGTTGCACAGAAATAACAGTAATTTCTCTCTGTTCTCAGTGACAGATGTTTTCCCCCCTATGAGCCTTTCAGTGAAAGCGATGTTTTGGCTGAAAACAAGAGCCAGGAGGTGAACTTTAACATCACTCAAATATTGCTGGGTCTCTGAAAGGCAGAATGGGGGTTGTTGTGCGAGTAGTAACACAGAGTGGGCTGACTTCTCAGCCTCGTGTGGGAAAGTGCCTTATGCTCAGCCTTCCCACATAAGTGAACTTCTTTACTTCGGTCTTTCCCCCTCCTCCTGTCCAGTGGGAGTTATTATTTTAATTGAATTTCAGTAGATCAGTCGCCACGTTCCACAGCAGATAACAGATCTGTAGATGTGCATATTGCAGGATGACACCATGCCATGTGCAGCTGCAAACGCTTTCTAGACTGGGTTAAAATTCTGTATCAGCTCTCTAAAAAATCATTAATTTTTAAATAGGAAGGAGATAAACTGGTTCGTTAGGTACTATGCAGAGAGCTTTTAATTAGAAGATGTTTAAATCTGATTCTCTCAACTGTCATAGAATTGAATTCATGAATTATGTTTGCTACAGTTGTTGTTTTGGTTTTTTTTAGTAACACTGTAAGTTCTTTCTGTGTGCTGCCTTGGGGATAAATGGTAGCTTCTGACAGATTCAAACACAGCTGGCTGAGAATGCTGCTAGTGATGAACTAACGGTGTCTTTGTTAATGCCCCTGTATACATAAATGATGGGCTTGCTTGCTTAATTTATAAGATATATCAAATTACACAGCTTGGAGCAAATGTCCACTGTTCAGTAAAGCACACAATATTGGCATTAAGAAGACAATCCCTGAAATCAGTGATCAAAGCATTTTCCTCACTCTCCGGAGAGAGTTTGAAATAAGAGGTAAACCTAAAATTCAGCAAATTCAAGTAAGTTCTTCTGGGACCTACTCCTCATCTGTGTGAAGTGTCTTAGACGTCAGTCAGGGAAGCTGCTGTCTCTTCTCTGGCCATATGCAGAGCTGCTGCTGGAAATGCAGCACACCGGGTTCACTGAAGATCACTCTTCCACGTGGCCTGGATGGATCAGTCCCACCAGGAGAGCGGGGCAGATTGTGTTGTCAAGACAGTGATGGCTGAGGTTCACTGGGCTGTTACCTACTGGGGTATGTTTTGGTGAAGCGACCCATCCTAATTATTTGAAGTGAAGGAGAATGAATGGTTTTGCCTTTCATGTAGCTTCAGCCTTGGGTTTTGGGGTTTTTTACTGTGTACCTGTGTGTTTTCATACCCACAAGTTGATCCAATTTAGAACTTGGGATGTCCAAACAATGTTAGAAACTTCACAGCGTAAATTAAGTTAGTTTATTTTATCAAGTAGGCTAACTATATACTGGAATAATTCTTAGTATTTTGCTATGAAAGAATTAGTCTGGATTAAGATGGGTGCACAGATCTTCAGCGTGTTAAACACTTCTAGACTTGAGATCTGTTTGCCCTCTTGGTAGATACCGACCTCAACTGAGAGTAGGGTAAATGCATAGTTTGTATTGAGTAGCTAATGCACTGTAAATTCACCCCTACTTTTCTTATGGTGATTTATTTATATAAAACATCCTGAATTACCATTATGGCTTAAATTGATGATGTAGCCAAAACCTGATTCTTCTGACCTGGCAAGGAGTAAGTCTCCTGTCCAGTCCTTGATTCCTACAGTAAAAATGTTATCTGTTACAGGGGCACTGGAGTCAGCTTGAAGGCACAAATCAGCCCTCCCTGGTCTATCAGTCACAGTGCCAGTGAAAGCAGCCAGCAATATATACTGACAGAGCTCCAAAACATTGGGAGAGATGTGGAGCAGAAGCCCCAAGACAGAGAGCTGGCATGCAGATGGAAGTGCAAGAAGCAGTTGGGCAGTTTTGACAGGAGTGGTTGCTGTTTGGCTTTACCACTTTTATATTGTCCACCATTCTTTCCTTTTTTTTAGTTTATTAAGGCCCTTTGCAGAGGCAGTGGGAAGCAAACATGCCGCCTTCTTTGGTTTTAGCTGCCACGCAGTGTAACAAACGTGTTTGTTTCTCATTCTGTCTTTGCTGACTGTCTCTGAAATGTGGTGTTTTCATGTTGGATGTGGTAGTTCTGCAAGAATTTATGTTCGCTACAAGGTTTAGCAAGACAGAATTGCGACTACTAGGCAAATCATTTAGAGTTCAGTTTGGTTTCTAGGAACAGAGACTTACTAGTTATTTTTCACTGGTTTCTGTGCTATTATGTTGTTGTGATAATCTTGGCAGGGATCTGTCACTCTGTGTTGGTATAATTGAAACTTGTTTTCCCTGAGGAATTGCTCTGCTGTTTGTTTTATTTGTTTACTGACATTGACAGAGATCCTAATGGCTTTTAAAACCCAATTTGTGCATCACTGAATATCCTCCAAAGAGGAAAATAAAATTAAATTTATCAGTAAAATAGGGTCCCCCATGCAGTGCTTTGTCTGGGCCTTAGACTCCACCTGAGCACCTAGCTGTGTGTTTAGATATTGCATGGTGAGCTGCATCTTCTCTTTGTTTCTAATTCTATCTCCAGGGCTTTTGTCATTAAGGTACTTGAAAGGATAAATGACAGTAAGTTATTTAGGGCACCAGTAAAGTTGACCAGCTTTGCCTTGTGAGAAATAAATTATCTTTAGCTTTTATGAAAAAGGAGGTTAAGATAACAGAGCAATAACCACAGTAAAATTCTCCTTTTGGGAAGGGTATACATGATGGTATAACTTATTATTGTCATAAATCAGGGTAATTGTTCAGATTTTTTAAAAATACAATATCAAAGTATTTATGTGTTTATTTTGTTTTAAGCCTTTGAAGAATTTCCGTGAGATCAGTTGGACTACTCACGTTTGTAATACCTTGCTGAATTGTGGTTATGAATAGATGTATGGCTTGTTGCATGCAGTGCTCCAGAGGAACATGCACACAAATAAATGGTCAGGCACAGGACAGATATTAAGGACTAAAGGATGTAGGATAACTTTTTTTAACACCCTCAAAGCTGTGGGTTTGTACTGGATGAAGATTCAGATATGTTTTTTATTTTACTGAAGTGACTTAGACCATCTCTAATGACTTCCTTGTCATTCAAGCATATAGGGATTGCCCAGGTTTCAGTGAACTCTGACTGCGAACGTCAGGAGGAGATAAGTTTGGAAAATGCTGCTGATTTTAAAGGTTACCTGTCACTTTGTATATATACAGCTATGAGCCAAACCAATCTGACCTCAAACCAAAGCTGTAGTAAAATAACACTCTGCCTTTCTTATTGTGTATCTCTTTTGCAGATCTCCCTGACTTTGATAGCCCTATAATAATAATAGATCTGCAATATTTATGTTGCCTCTTCTAAGTAAGTGTTCTAGTGTGCCTTGGAAAGGTGGGTAATTAGTCTTATCTCCTTTTTTACAGAAGGTAAATTAGAGGTACAGAGAGAGAGAGAGAGCCCAGACCATCTGACTTCCACCTCCTTGTTCTCATTGCTTGGTTCAGTAGTGCAAATCTTGACAATACGCACTTTCAGTCTGATCTATGTGTTGTATTGCGTTGCAGTGTCCAGAACAAGGATTTTGGCTACTGGTGGTGCATCCCACAATAAAAAGATCTTACAGGTAAGTGGAAAATTAAATCCTTTGAACAGAACTTGCAGTTACATCTGCATTTTTATTTTGATGTGCTGAATCCAAATCACTGCAGCCGCACAGGAAGGTGTGTATGTGGGATTCTGAATCTGCTACAAGTCTTTGGGGCTTTTGTTCAGGTTTAGTGTGGAAACCTTTAGACTAATGCTAATTTTGTATTGAAATTTAAAGGGTTTTTTTACACTCGACTAGTCTTATGAATGTGTATCTGAAGCACTGGTGATTTCCAGGTCTCATCACTTACATCAAATCAATCAGCAAAGAAGTCAAGAAGAGACTTGATATGATACCTGAGATTTCTGCAGTTTTTGTCGTTCAGCTCAAAGCTGCACCATTGGATTTAAACTAGAGGGGGATTTTGCTGGTGCTGAACACTCAAAAAACCCCAAACAAACGAAGAACCCCAAATCCTGCCCTTGTTGTTCAGAGTATCTATTACTTAGGAGCATTGTGTCACACACTGGGGAGAGGCTACGCTTCTGTATAGTCTGTCCTCCCTTTTCCCACCTTCCTCTTCTACTGCTGTTGCTGCACATCCAGCCGGGGTTAAGATCCTTCATCTGCCTTCTTGAGGACTGAGTTACTACATCCTCTCTGTTTCTGCCCACTGAGATATGGTAAAGACTTGCTCACGAATGGTGAGAGGCCTCTCACCTGGCTTTTGCTATCACAAAACTAGACAGATGGGTTGGGATTCATCTTGCCTGAATCCCAGTCATCTGCGATGTGATGTCCATACACAATCTGTCAATCCTGTAATAGTCAGGGGAGATCCAGTCAGTTACAGTGCAAAGGAAACCAGATGGTGTTTTAACTTATCAGATGTAGATGTTTCCCTTCAGGTGAGCCAAGGAGCTTTCTGTATTTCGCAGACTGCCTTGACAAGCTCCCCTTTGACAGAGGTGCGGACACTGAGCCTGGAGCTAGGTGTTTACACCAAAAGGCACCTGTCTGCGGCTAAGTCCTGGCACTGAAGTTAGTGAATGCAGGGTGAATTGTTTTCTGGAGATGCCAGTCCCTTTCCGTACTCTAGAGAGAGTCTAGAGGCCAGCCTCAACTACGCACCATGCTGCTTGGTAGTTGCCATGACATGAAAGGAAAGTCGTCTGCTCTGCGAAACCTGATCTGGAATAAATGGAAGTAGAAGAGCAAAGAGCAAAAAGCTCTCTATCTCCTAAAGCATCTAAAACACATGTTTGTATAACCATTGGTTGTACAGCTGATTGGGACACAACAAATTTGGCATGTTTTGCCTGCAGATGTCACTTCTCTTCTTCTGCTTTGGTTATTTTCCTTAGGAACTTGACATTGGGAAATTAACTGATAGGTTAATTGCCTAAAACATTGGTCCCTACTGGAGTGATTCTACTATGAATATGTCAGGAAAGAGATTGCATTAATAGATGAGTTTGTTTTTAAAGCAGTATTTGCAATTTAGGTGCCAGGAGGATTTCCTTGCTGTGGAATGAAGGCAGAGAACTGAATGTTCTTACAACGTGTAATTCTGCAACATACACAGCTGAAAAATTGTGGGGATGGGAGAGTGGTGGCTCTGGTGCTTGCTCTTAATGTGTAACAATACAGCTGCTTTTAAAACTCATTAGAAGTGTCTTAAAATAATATGATCAATACAGTGTCATTCACTTAATTCAATCACTGGTTAATTGGATCTTCCTTTTTAATTTAATCAAAACCTCAGAAACCATATCAGTTGCATGAAGAATAACAGCTTCCACCCTTATCATGGTCGATTTTGGATAATTTGTTCCAGGGCTACAAAAGACTATCATTTAATTAATCAACTTTCAGTAACTCCTATATTTTACACCGCAAAGGAGGCAACTTAGGAAAATCTGTTAAAAAAATATAGTAGGGCAGCTTTCTCCACAGTTCTGGGAAGCTTTCTATAGCATACGTGGTGCTTGATTAATGACCACATGAAACACAGTGAAATATTCTTAACAGTAAAACCTTGAACAGCTTCTTTTAAAATTATTCATGAGAGAGACCACGGTTTCAAATGACTTACTAAATATATGAACATTGAATAATTTTAATTTTATAATCATGTGGCACAAAAGGTAGTTATTTGTAGTATTACAGTACTTACTGGCATTCAGTATAGAGCAGAGCTGCATTGTATAAGGCTCTGCAGAGATGCAAAAAAACCCCAAACACAACCTCTGTTGTCTGAAGGAATGTAGAATTCAAGCTTAAGACAAGAAATACTTATTAGAGATGAGATGAAGAAGCAGATGGTGAATGTGCTGAAACAATACGGTAGTACTGTCTGGCAGGATGGGCAGTGGAACCAGCACTCTGACCTTAGCACTTCCAAGGGGCTTTTTGATAGGTACCATGATGAATTTTCCATTTGTCCTCTAGTATTGAAGCTCGTGTATTGCTCAGTGCTTGGTTGCAAGTGAAGTTAGGCAATACTGACTTGGCTATCTTACCAGAAGAGAGTTTTTAAAGTGTATAAGCTCAGGCTTTCATTGGATACTAGTTAGCAACCAGCCACTTTTGCTTAAAGCTGTGAAAATTGGTGATTTTCAAAGTTTTTGATTTGCAGACTCCTGACAAACTTTCAGAGAAAGAGACAAAGTACTTTAGAAGTGTCACATACTATTTTTTTCTATAGCATATGTGGATTGAATTTCTTAGTCATCGTTTATGAAGCCCTGGGGCACATAATCAGTATGGCTGTAAATTCCTGGACTGAGGTTGCAGATCAGTAATCCAGATCAAATGGTTTGGATTCCTGGACACTCTGTCCTTATTTTAGTCTCAATTGTATGGGTGTAAATCAGGTGATACACTGTTCCCTTTGGCAAAAGTAGTAAAACCAGCACAAGTTAAATCTAAATTGTTACCTGCTTCTTGCATTGCTGAGCCTGAGGGGCACCTGCAGTCCTAGAAGTGGTGAAACCAAAATGGAAGGAGTTTGTTGACAATGTTTTTGGAGAAGAGTTATTGAGCCTCTCAAGTCCCTATCCAAATAGGTCTTCATTTTTCCCCTTTTGTATCTGTTTTCCTAAACCTACACTGTGGGTAAGAGTGCGTGTCCGCAGTGAATGTGAGATGCTTGGTGTCAATTTCAGTGCAGAATGATGTGTGGCTGAATAACTTCAGTATCTGTTGGATACTGTAACAACTGTAACAAATTCTTTGCCTGTAAAATTTTCTTTGTATTACTCAAGCAAAGCTGAGAAGTGGCTTGATATATCTTCATAGCTAAGGATCCCTCAAATACAGGACAATTCTTGGTAAATGTGGAGACTCTGTAACCAGCTCCTGTGTCATTCTTCCTGCTAACCCCAATATGATGGGAATGGTGGGGGTGAAGAAGACAGACTTATCAGGTCTTGATACTGCTGAAGCTTTTATTTCATCAAAGTTGAGAACTGAGGAGCCGTGACTGGTTCCTCTCTCCTTCCTTCCCACTTGGCTCAGCCATAAACACGATGGAAGAAAAGAAGCAGCAGTTGTGGGTTGCTGAGCAGATCTCCTTGCCCTGATGTAAGCCTTTGGCATGGGTGAATTGTGTGGGCTTATGAGGGAGATGGTAGTTGAGCCTCTGAGCCCGTGATGAAGAGATCTGGTGAGAAGTGGGACTGTTTCCTGGCTGCAGTTACATCTCTAGCTCAGATTTACCAATACCCCATTGTGTGACAAGTTCAGGACTCATTGTTGCCTGCGGTGCTTCTTTCTGTGGGTACGCAAATGCTTGGCTGGGGTGTGCGGCAGTTATTTGTTTTCCTAAGGGGTGATAGGGGATTGCTTATCCCTTGTCTCTCATGGATGTGCGTAACCGATGCTTTGATCCTTCTCAGGTCCTGTCTGATGTGTTCAACGCACCAGTGTACACTATCGATACCGCCAACTCCGCTTGTTTAGGAAGTGCTTACAGAGCAATTCACGGTAAGACTGTAAGGAGACACTTCTGAACAGTCTGGACATTTCATTTCAGTTGGTTAATACTTGGGATTAACATTACTGAAAATGAGGGGAAGAATAACGCTGTGTGGATCTGACTGGAAGGTCACTCAGGTCAAAAAGGGTTTTTTGCTCTTAGTACTCTTGGATCAGGACCAGGAATAACATTTACATTCTAATTCAAGCCTAGTGGCTGCTTCTCAACCAAGGGATGGGGATTGGAAACTGTTGATTGGAAACTAAAAGGCCTTAGAGGGGAAGGTCTAGGACCTTAATGTGTTGAGCTGCTACCTTCATGTGCTGCTCTTGGAAGAATACAGCCAACTGAAGGGGTTGGTGTAGCCTCCTGGCCTGGTTTGTGGACCAGGCTGTAAAAAGGATTGCTGAAGTGGTCAAACCAAACAAAAGGTCAGTCCTAGCGAAGAACATCAGAGAGGGCAGGGCTGACAGGACCTGTTGGCAAAGTAAAAACCTGCGTGTATCTTCCAGCTTTTAAACATCAAGACTAAGGATATGCAAGGTGTCCTAGGCTGCACGCTTGAGTATGTGCTTTCTCTTTTAAAAAGCGTAAATCTTGGGATACTCCTAGGTTGGCCAGTCATTTTACTTGCTGTACTACAACACTCACTGTAATGCAACAGTCTAAGTTACGGATATAAAGTGTTAATTAAATTATATCTATTAATGCATGCAGGTGTATGTTAAGAGTGGGCCATTAACCATTTAAGAGTTGAATCCCAGGCAGGAGATTTTATTCACATTGTTTTAAACCAGTTTCTAATATCTAACAGTTAAATCAAGGAATATGTATCAGATTCTGAAGTCCTCATTTAGGCCAACTTCTGTTAGCTGCAGTTTTTCTGATTAGAAGCTTTAGTATTTGAACCTTAAGATATGCATAACTTCTGTACAAGTTCATGTAAGACCATGGGATTGCAACAAGCATGGAAAAGATAACATCAGCCATCAGAAGAAATCAGCCAAGCTTTAATTTTAGAAGCAAATTCTGCTGTCACATTATAGCATCTGAAGACTACATGCTCTCTTGCATTTGAAAACAGCCCAGAAAATTGAACAGCCAAAACTTGAGTTGACGTGTTTAACGCACACAGCATGCTCTCCTCTTTATTTCCAGAAAAGACACAAGGGTTCTGTCAGGCAAAGTACGTTTGTGCAGGACAGTGGAAACAGAGCTGTTTGTTAGATTATCAGTATGTTTGGGGCCATGATGGGACCATTCTTGGGGGCCAAGTTTCCAAACTGGTTTTCTCTGTACTCAAACTTTGCCTACTGCTTCAGAGACACCAGAAATTTCCCAGCACCTAATAAGGCAGGCAAATTCCTTGTCCGTGAATGTATGTGAGATGTGGAGCCATCATTAAAGTTTGTGCAGATATTTCATACGTATGGAAGATCTGTATTTCCTCTGCCAGTTTGGCATATGAAATCTTGAGGCTTGGTCAACAGAGCGTTTGAGTGAAGACTTCAGATGCCATGCTGATGGAGGGACTCCTTCGCTCAGGTACTCTGCCAGCCAAGCCCTGGGGGCATGCTGTGTGTCTTTCTAAATGGCATTTTTGATTGATGCTTTCAGCTGACTCACTCTTGGCCAGGCAAAGGAATTGAGTAAAAGAGAAGACTTGCTAATATAAATGAAATATGGATAGCAAGGGCTCCTTAATAATATTACAGTGTACATCTACAAGTAGGGTGTTCTGCAGTTAGCCTGGTGTTCTTCGCAGGTGTAACGAGGAACTCCTGAAATGCTGCGATTCACTTGCAAAGCAAGATTCCATAGTAGCAGAACTCCCCTGTTATTTTGCTTCCTTATATATAAACATATTTAATAATTTGTAGCATATTTTCTTGACAGTGCTTTCATTTCTCTTCCTTTTTTGTTTAGTCACATTTTGTCCTTGAATCCCTTGCTTCCACATATTTTCGTTGCTGTTTATTGTTATAGCCATAAATAATTACTGATACTGTTGAGTAGCATTTCTGCTGCTTACCTATTCTCGAGGGTATGAATTGAGTGATTGGCAAAAACTCAATCACAGAGTCTCCACTTCCCAGGCTCGCGCATTGGAATGTAAGATCTTCTGCCATTTATCCTTCAATCCTGAATGCTGACCTGACCAGGGAAGATCAATATAATGTATTAATTTGCCAGGGAGTCAAGGCACATCCCTCATTGTGCTTTTTGCATTGATCAGGATTGTGATTCTCGTTGCAGGGCTCGTAGCTGAGACGAATGTGTCCTTGGCTGATGTTGTGAAATTAGCAGCAGAGCCTAGATTGGCTGTTACGCCAGCAACTGGGGCTGAGGAGGTAAGCAAGCTTGGGAATACCCTTTTTCTTATTTCCCATCTGTTTCGAAATGTAGTGGTTTACTAATTCTTCTCATAAAATAGATTCATTTAGAGAAACATTTTGTTACACAAATCTTTTTATAAAGATTGATTTGATTTTTTGGGGAGGTCTCTAGTGTTCTAATGATGCAATAATCTGAGTGATCGCTCCATCCAGGTCTGTGAGAGTGATTTCTCCCCCACCCCCCCAACCTCAATGAGTGTGATCAGAGAGCAAAATCTATTCTTGAAGGGACAGAAAAAAGTTACCAAATAGGTTGCATTTGGATACAGGTCAGTCAAGTTGTAGCCTCTTGGAAAACATGCCCCCCCAAATCCTTCCTGGCTGATCTTAAACAGTGGTCAGGAATTTTGTGTCTCTGCTTGTAGCTCCGAGTTGGAAAACGTGCCAACTGGGAAGATTCACTAGGCACAGATCTTCGGTACCATGCCCATCCTGGGAATTTCAGTATATCTGAAGGTGAAGCTTGTGCTTTATGAGGCCACATAGATAAAGCAAAAGAAATAGTCGTTCTTGTTAACTATGTGGTTCCAGCCCCTGTAAAACCAAGGAATTGTTGTCTCAGGCTCTCCAGTGCAGCCCTGCACCTCTCACTATCAGGTGCAAAAGGCCTTAGTTTACACAGCTTCTGGCAATAAATAAACAATACAATATACCAAGTTAGAACACAAGTTTAAATAACCAAAGGTGACTCTAACTCTGTCTTCAGCTGTGCTGAAACTTCTCTTACATCAACGCAGCCTTATTCTCTCCATTTATGAGATTTGGATATGGCCTAACTACAGGCAACAAGGTTTTAAAGCTTTTATTTAAACTGGGAAATTAATGATCTGCCAAAACTACTAACTCCCAGCTACATGTGTAGTGGAGCACCAGATATCATCATGAGTAATAATAGAAATGATCATGCTGCATTGTGCCTGCCAGCGTATTATTTAATTATTAACTGAGATGGAGGAGCTCAGTAATCGAATAGAAGTCCCCTTCAGAAATATTAAGACATTGAATAATTTAAACTTGATTGATCTGATCTCATTTACTCAACCTTCCCCCCTCATTTTAAAAGGTAAAATAATTAACAGCAATGGCTTGTGTCGTGTGTGTGTGTGTTGCAGCTGAAGCCTTCTGCAGGGAATACACTGCAGGAGCAGATCCCTGGTGTCTGATTCAACCTCACCTCGCTGCCCTGTTCCCCCCAAAAATGCTGTCTGATGAAAAGCTGCCCGTCCGGCTCGTGTGGAGGTGGAGAGGGCTCAGAGACCTGCTTCTGACCCCCCGGTGCTGCTTCAGCTATAAAGCTCAAGGGCAGGGAATACAGCTGTCACTCACAGGGGCCTTGCAAGAGCAGCAAGCACCTTGTACCCCTGCAGGGGCCAAGCTAACCTAGCGGGAAAGATCAGTGGAGAATTCATTTCCCTCTTTCTGGTTTACTGTCTGCATAAAATGGCCTGGAAGCTAAAAGAGTTAATTATCTCCCTCTCGATACTTTTCTTCTCCTTTTCCACTTGGTTAGACCTGGCTCTCATAGCACATCTTTTTATTAGTTTTAAATGATGTACAGCAGTGAATTATTGCCCCAGTAGATAGGAGTGAATGATAGAGAAGGTAGTGGCCAAACAGTATGTGAAGCGTTCCTGCTCTTTAGCTTAGCTTGCCAGCTTCATTCCATTAAAAGTGGCGTCTTGCAATTACATATTCCGCACCATATTTTTTTTTCCTTCCTGTCTTATAATTTTGCAGTTGATGGTGGATTCCCTGGCTAGTTTCATGGCTGTGAAACTGCAGAAAGCCAGAGGGCCTGTCAGTAATACAGTGTGTTAGCATGAATAGTGCAGTAAAAATTCATAATGTGATGAGTCAGTTTGATTCTGTTTTTTACAGAGTTGCATCTCCCTGTCCATCCAATTTCATTCTGTTGAGGTTAGAGGCTTTCACTTAAATGACGGTTCTTTTTATAAACTTCAAAGTCATCCCGAGGTTAAGTTCTGTCTCAGCAAGGAGCTCTTCTGAAAGAGTCTGGCTAACCAATGTGAAATTCCCTGGACCACTTCTCTACATTTTTTGGACAGTTACAGCTAAATCTTGGCAGGATGGAGTAAAAACAGGTCGTAACACAGCAATCTGCTCTGGTTTCATCCTTTCTTCCTGGTATAGGTCGGAGGCAACATGTGTTAGATCACTGGAGGGAGGAAAACCTCTTACAGACAGAGATCAAAGAACAGTTTGATGTAGGTTCCTTGCCAAGGCTTATGCATGCAGTAGGGCTTTCCAGGAACCAAAAATGCAAAAATGTTTCTTTGGTTGCTGAAGGATCATTTGTGATAATCAGTGTGATTTCAAAAAGGAAAAGCATGGCATGTGAAACAGCTCTTCTGATGGGCAGGTAAAATAAAGTTACAAAATGGGAGACATAGAGCTTGTGACGGGTGTTGACTTAGTGGACACTGAGGTCGCATAAGTTCCACCTTGGATGTCAAAAATGTGACTGTATCCTGTAGCAGACTATCCTGCCTGGAAGAGGCCATGTCAAAGAGGATAAATCCCTCTCTGTGGCTATGACAGTAAGTCTCTTAGTTGAATCTGATATCACAGTGTATTTGTAGGATGTGGGGATTCACCCAACTTGAGCTTGTTTCTAATTCTGTCAAGATCCAAACAGATCATAAGGTATACTGGCGGTAACCTTCATGGCGGTAGTCTTTGGTCACTTACTCAACCAGGCTAGATGAAGTCAGTCATCTGTGGATTAACCTGATGAACCCTTCTCCTCTATTTTCATAATGGCAAGAATTAAAGACTCATCTCACCTCTTTGGAGCCTCCTCCCTCCTGCAAGGAAAAAGATTAATCAGAACCACTAAGCATGACAGAAATAACCAGGAGATTCTAGAGCAATAAATACATGTTAACAGACAGAAAGAATCTATTATTCTGGCATTAGAATTCAGCTCTATTTTAGTAATCTATTAAGACTGAGATGGTTGGCTAGTTGGTTAATTAAGCAAAAAAGCATGAGAGAGAACATGATTATCTGGAGTTGATCACTGGTGTTTATACAAGCCCTGTGCTTATGATGTACTGTCAGATTTATTGTAATATTAGCATGTAGAGTTTTGTAGGGAGAAGGTGTAGCGCAGTTCACTGCCTCTGGATGTTAAATTTTTGATTGCATTATTGACTCTACTGAGATGCATTAATCCTGCAAAAATTCAAGAAGGGAAAATGTAGACCTAACAGGTTTTCTTGACTTTGAATTGCCTTGTAAGTAGGTGGATTTATAGAAGTGACCCTATTACCCAGGAAGGTTATAATGACGCACCTATTGATTTAAAATAATGACATTTTTGTTGAGTTAGATTTTGCAGGGGGGAGGTTGTTTTCTAGAATTGGTTTAAGTTGGTAATTTAGTGCAAAGTAGGTAATAATAATACGACCACAAAAATATAAGAGGTGTTGATGGGGAGTTTGATTAAGGTGATTTGTGTAGCCACTGTATTTTTTTTAACCTATTAAACTGATTAAGATAGGCTTGCAGAATTAATATCCAAAGTAAATAAAGTGGTAGTTTGAGGTGTGGTTCTTTGGAGGAGTCCTCAGAGTATTTCAGGACACTGTCCTATTCTTTCTGCTTTAGAAGTATTCTTTCTGTATTAAGAAAGGTGAACAACTGCCATGATGTAAAAAGAAAACATCTGTATCTCTTGATTTCTTAAGCAAATTTCTCTGAATGATTTAAGTTTGGTTTAAAAATAAAGGAACCTATCAAAGGTAGTAAGTGTTTGTGAAAGGCTGATTAATTTTAAACTATTCAGGGTAGATTAAATGTACTTGGGTAGATTAAGATTAGATAATAATCAGCATCATTTTTGTAACTTGTAAATTTTGAATTGCTCCAGTTATTGGCTAACATAGCATTGCAGGAGATAGGCAGATCCATGTGGGTTGTCACTTGTAGGAATAATTTCTAGCTGGTTTTACTTTTGGAGGGTCTCAGATGTCCCATGGGACAATTTCCCATTGTCCCAGACAAGGAAACAGTAAAAGCCTGTTGAGTTCATAGGCTGGTACTATGGTGAGATGTAGTCTGAGGGTGACATATTTGATTTAGACTAGATAGCAAGGTAACGTTTATTTGAATGCATTTTCCAGGGAGGGCAGGTTAAGTTATTCTCTGTTATAATGCAATATTTATCATTAGCATTTTCTTGGGACTGTCAGAGTGTGGCCAAATTGTCTCAGGAGAGAAGTTTGGGGTTTGTAAATGAAGCCATCAGAGTACAGCTAATGTTGTGGAGTAGGCTGTAGAGATAAGCAGGAGAAAAGGCCGTAGTATAGCAAGGACAATTAAATTATGGACAATAATAAGGTTCGTGTTGTGATACATGTAATTACTTTTGTTAAATATCATGGCCTGATATATTAGGTTTGAGGCTATGACAGAGAGGGAATTTATGTTCTTGAGTTTTTATGCATCATTGAGAGTTCTTTATTCCCTTTGGACCTCAATTATAAAAATAAATCTATATAATTGCCTCAGGAAAAAGGCTCCTGGAATTGCTTAGGAGGAGTTGCCCAAGCGTCTGTGGAGACAGTTCAGTCACGGCAGACGTGAAGTGTCCTTCACAGCCACATCTGTGTGTGTGCTCAGGCCAGGTTCTTGGTCGGTGCAGTTTGGCTTTTCTTCTAAATACTTCATGGGAGCTGCACTGCTTTGGCCCCAAACTTCAGCTGGTGTCAAGCTGGCATGTAAAATACTGCTTGTCAAAAGCTTGTGGTGCTGCTGTGCTTATCAGCCGTGATGTACTGGTGGTATTACAACCAGATTCCCTGAGGAAGAGGAATTTAAAAATTTGGCTTTGCTCTCTGAACTGCGCTGCTTTTTATCCCAAATGAGCAGGAGTAGAGTACAAGGAATATTCTTAATTTTTTGTTTGCATTTTATCAGATGGTCCGTAATGCAGCACTCATTTGCACTAATGGCTGGAAAGCTTATTGCAAATGCCTGAATTTTCTCAATTAGCAAGCTAAATGCTTAAGTCCAATAAACAGGAAAAGAAACTGTATCGGTAAACGTGGTTGTTCATTTATTTTGACGCATTTTAATTTAGAGCGATTTATTAACAATAATACTTCCCAGCCTTCTAGTAAATGTGCTGTTGTGTATTTTGTAAAAATACTGCTGGGTAAGTAATACAGAGCCTGCTTTCTCAGTGGCTGAGCTCGCTTTGCAATGCAGCTCTGTTGTGCTGAATCTTTGTTGAGAAGCGCCTAGGGTTTATCAAATTTACAGAATAGCAACGTTAAGAAATAGTGGAGCTTGATTATAGATGCTTCAGTGAACAAAGTAGCTGGTTTTGTTTCACATACTGATACTCCCAGTATAGCCATAGTTGCCCGCTCAATATTTTGTTTACTCTGATGTGCATACTTAGCAGAAATGGGAGCAATAATATTCTTTGGGAACATGAAAAGGATATATACACATACTTCGCTGAACCCTCAAGGCCCTCATATAGTCAGTTAAAAAGCCCATGCTGAGTCATGTGTCATTTCATAATAGTGGTGCATTTTATTTTCTAACCCCCTAAATCTGCATAAATCTTTGTGGATCTCAGTAGTGCTGTCCTATGCGGAAGAGAAGCTGGGGCACGTACACGTTAAATGACTTGCCCCAGGTCACCGAATGAGTCTGTTGCAGAGGTAGGAGTAAGTTTCTCTGTGTAAGTTTTAATCACAGTAAGTTTAAGTGAATTGCTGTGAGATGGGTTTAAAAACGGTGCTGATGAGGTCTTGGCTGGCAATCAGAGTCTCCTTCCATTTGCTGTAGATGCTCCTTCTCTTCTTCCCCTTGGTATACTTAACCTGTTGAGAAATGTGGGTTGGCTTCTGTAACAGCTGGTTGGTAAAAGGGACCAGTTGATCAAAACAGGCTCCTCCTGCAGAATTTGTCCATTAAGTTGCTCTTCCCTGCCATTGTGTAACATGGAAGTGGGAATGAAGAGAGAAATCCAGGTTTCACTGGTCAGGCTGAAACTATTGTTCAGGAAGAGGGAAACATAGAAACCAGATATTTTGCTGACAACTGAAACACGAGAACAAAACACACTAATTCCTTGTTACCTAGGTGAGAAAACTGCAAACTTTTGATTATTTTTTTTTTCTTTCATTTGAGAAAGCATGACTGTTACAGACACTGAGGCTGCTGCAGGACTGTACATAAAACTGCGCAAGAGCAACCCTGTCTCTTCCTGTGGCCTCATGGTTTACACTCGAAACATCTCCCTCCTGAATTTTTCATGCATATACAGTTGTTGGCTGTGGCTCTTATCTGGAAAAGGATAAAATGCATTTAAATGCTGGATCTCACTTATTGATGAGAGCAGTAATTCAGTTTTACTGGGCATGATTCATTATGGCTCTATAACCTCTCTGAACCTGGAGCCAGGAGCGAGACTGCCCTGATTATGAATAACAGCAGTGCAGAGGGCTTGTAGACCAGACTGGCGGTCCCTAGGATTCATTGCGGCAGGGATATGACCTTATGGCATCCTCCTAAGGACTGCTCGAGCCTGTACCAGACCCCACGCTGGCTCCTGGCAGTCCCTTCTTTGTGCTTGAGCTAGCAAAAGAGTGAAGCTGTCCTGGTATGGCTTGTCAAACTACTGATTTTATTAATAAGATGGACAGTTAAAACCAGTAAGAGGAGATAAGGAAGAAGGTGTATCTCCAAGGTCTAGATGAAGTACAGTTTTGGGTTGGATCCAGCAGTAGGGCTAGGCTCTATTCGGGGTTTCTGCTACGTAACCTCACATACAAGCAGCTCACCTTCTGTGATGTGTCCTGTGATGGATTTGAAGCAAAGCGGGTGAGAATAAAAAGGAAACGAATGAAACAAATCCCAACATGGATCTTGCCTATATCCAAAAGCACAGGGTGTGCTTGAATCTGGGGTTTTGAATACATTTTAGTGTTGATTCTGATTTTTACAGTTGTCACAATTCCTGGATAATTATGGCTAGGAAAATACAAAAAAGCCACTCAGATACTTGGTCTAGTTGTGGAAAGAAACTGACTCTCTGTCTGCCTGGGAGCAAGGAGCCTGGCTGTGGAGCAGAGTGTAGATGGGAAAAGTTGTGGCTGTGTAAGATGTGAAGGAGAGAAGCAGCTCGGATATATACGGGAGCAGGAGAGGGAGTGGGAAGTGTATTTTAGAAGGTGCTGGTCAGCATATTGGCCAAGGAGGACCTTTCTTGGGGTGGCCGTGTGCTTACTAGCCCAGCAGAGGAGGAGGGGACAGAGGCGGTGATCCGTCCTGAGGCAGCGGAGGGAGGCAAGGACAGGAGTTCTGCCTGGGTGATTAGGACAGCTATTACCGAGGGGGCATGTCAGGCTGGGAGAGGTGACTTTATCAGAGCTGCTTCCCCTGGAAGTAATGACTTCTGCTTATAGCAAGAATGCAGCCACAATAAGAACAACCTGTGCGTGTCATAAAATTAAGCTGTAAAAGAGATGATAAAAAGGACTGTGACATTTGAAGAAGGAAGACTGCAGTATTCTCTTGAACAAATTGCGGGGGAAAAAACCCCAAACCTTCAGGTACCTACGAAGATGCTGTATTTTTCAGGTCTCAAGATGTTTTTTAACTGCAGCATGATTTAAAAATCTAATTTTTCAACCTAGACATATTTATTTCTTTTTCCTTTTTAGCTCTATCGTCCACTTCTGAAAAGATATGCTGAGCTTGAACAGAAGGTTATCTACAACCCAACCTCTTCTTGTCTTGCGACATAGAAGCAAAACAAAATTTATAAGTCGGCTGAAGCGTGGACTCCCAAGGAGAAGATCGGAAGAGATTTTCTCAGAATTTACTGGAGTTGTTTAAATCATTGTGTTCTTTGTAGACAAATAATTTTTAAATGTCTGTGTTTGAGTGCATTGGTGGAAAAATTTACTTTGTGATTGAAAGCCTGATTAAAAAAGCATCATATTGTTCTGTGTGCTTGTGACTTCAATTTTTCTTAGGTACTTTTCAGATTGTGCTTGCTATTTGGGAACAGCTGGATGACAAAGTCAAGTCCCTTGTATATGAATCACTCTGCCCATCTCTATCAGCTCTGATTCCATGCGTTTAGCATGCCAGCATCTCTGCATACCTATCTAGCACAGTATCTTAATTCCACAACTTCTCCTGCTTAAATCTTTTGAAACTGTCTTTCTGTACATCTGTAAGTTGTCTATGTTTGTATCTTTGTCTACGTGAAACCACCAGAAAGCATAAGCACGCTTACTTAATCCCGTCTTTCTTTAATAGGTGGAGATTTGTGGTGTGAAGGCTGATTCAAGTCTTTAAAAGACTCTGTAGGATCCTCAGAGAAGGGGGATTCTTGTTCCATGATGCTATGGAAAGTCTGTTGTGTGATAAAACGTGATGTGGTTGGATTTTATATATTGTGGAAAGCACAGAGGCCTTATGTGATACAGGCACTGTTGCACAATGTTTTACTTGACACCAGTTTTATAAAAAAGAAGATAAGGGAATAAATACGGGAAGCAGAGCTGGTTCTATCTGCACACCACTTTGGGGTTATACTGTTTTCCTTTTCTCCTTGAAGTGTCATGGCTATGAAATTCGTTGTGTTGCGTGTGCTGAGTGCAGCTGCAGCAGTAGGGCTCTGCTCCCAACAAGGCACATAGGTCGCTGTTTTGTTGTACTTTTTTTTTTTTTTTTAATACCACCAATATCCCATTTCTTTCTTGGAGATCTTGAGCAGAACTGGTCTTGCTCTGTGCCTGCTCTTCCACTTCAAATGTTTTAGTCCAGATTAAGTAGACTCTGGCTGAGAAAATCTTAAGGAAAATACAAGGCAGGAGATCTTTCCACAGACACATGTGGAAGTCACAGAATTTGAATGAACATCCTGAATCACCCTCTGCAAGTGGGAACATTTTACTGCATCGTTCTGCACTGCCAGTATGTTTCCCTTAGGATAAAATTTCTTTTGGGAATAAAGCAGGCTTGTTTAATGAAAGTGGCTAAAACCTTTCTTCCCTTCTTGTAGACAACATAATGTGCCTAGGGAGTAAGCCAGGGAATTGTAGGGAGTTAGAGGATCTCTCTACCGAGCATTTGAGAGCTGGATTATATCCCTGCTGGAGATTGGGTGACTCCAATTCATATTCCTCCTGTTACGGTGGCCGAGGAGCACTCTCCTTGTTCCTGCTGCATCTCTCTGGTGAGAGTGGGACCACCTTGCTGTGACTTACCTCCGGAGTGGCAGGGGAATGGACACGTTCCTCCTTTGCTCTCCTTTTTATGTTTAAGTGCTTCATTTGTGAGTACGAACAGTGCCTTCTTTTTGCTCACAACTGAATAATTATAACTTCTCTTGATATTACCATGATTACTCAGGAAGGTCAAGAATTACATTTCCGAGTTTCTAAAGCAGGCTGCTTCTAAGCAATTGCTTTAAAAGCTGGCATTACAAATACACATCTATCTCTTTTATGTGCTTATTATTCTGGGTCCTGAGGTACAGTGCTAAACCATATAATACTTCTCACAGGCCTCTACTATCAGCAGTTGCTTTGTCATTGAGCAAGGCTGTAGAGGTGCAGAAGGATTCATTGGTGCAAGTTAAACAATGCCTACTAGTTTAAGCGGCATTACCATCATTGTTAGTCTTTAGTTCTGCCTGGTTACTGGTACGTTGGTTATTGGACATTATTTGACATCAAGGTTAACCACACAGGGAAGGGATTCAGAGCAGTGTTTTAGCTTTGTGTAGTTTTGGTGACAGTTTCTTGAGTAGCTCATTTGGCTTATCAGAGTGAGAAGACTGATGTCTCCTGTAGTTTTGTGGCTTTACTTGCCTGTGAAATGGGAGACTCGGGGTCAATTTCTTAATTGGCTGAAGAAGGTTAAAGCTTATGCTTCCCAGCTCAAAGCACATGTTAGAACGTTTCTAGATTACATATGGGCTCCTAACATTGTGTTATGTGGTGCTAGTAGGATATCATCTAGATGGTTTCACAACTTTCTGGGCCTGCGCTTTTCTCTGCACAGGGAGAAGGAACCGCTTCCTTCTCTGTTGGGCTGGGTTGAGGTGCTCTGTTGTGTCCCACTTCAGCATTAAAACACTGTTTCCTCAGAGCCCTGTGTGCTTGCTGCAGGAGTCCCTGGGAAAAGACTCGGATGCAGGCTCTGAAGGGCCAGGAGCTGAGCACCACTGAATTATAGTATTGCTGCGGTGATGGGTTTATTAGGGCTGGCCTCTGAGGAATGGTGTCTGGAGTATAAGAATTTATAGACAAGCTCTTTTTTTTTCCAGCTCAACAAAGTTGCACATGTTCACTGACTAGTGTCAGATAGAATAAGACTCAATAAATCTCCCCGTAGAAAGGTCCTTTGAAGAAAGGCTGTTGTAAGACTTCTACCACTCTCTCATTTTTGTCTTTCCAGGAAGGCACATTAGCCTGCTGAGGACCCACAGGCTTCTTTCTTGCTCTCACACGCACAGTCATGGAAGGATCTGGTGCCCTTTGGTTTCCAGAATCACATGGTTTTTTTGCCAGCTTGTCTACCTTATATTATTCTGGTTGTCTGGAGTAGAGAGGTTACTGACTTAATTAACATCTTTAGCTAACCGAAATCTAAAAGCAAGCCAATGTCTTCTACCTCAACATATTTGATGGAGGTTGATTTCCTCCCTCCCCCATAAGTGACCTTCCTGTTCTTCAAGGTGAGCAATGTGGCATCCCCATCTTGTCCAGATGAAAGGTTAGCTTCTGTGTTTAGAGACATGCTGAGCTGTTCCCAGTCTAGACTATTCTGCTGGAAAATTAATCTCATATCCTGGAACAAACCCCTTGATTGCCACAAGGAGGTTGTTCATCGCCATCTGACCTGCAAGCTCCTGTCCTGCATAAGCAAAGACACTCCAGGTTGGAGGTGTGTCACGGAGTTACATGGAAAAGTCCAAGTGGCTTCCTTAGCTCGATGGCCCTGTGCCCTCGCCAGTCAATCAGAGCTGCACTGGATTCACCCACAAGCTCTTGGTGTACCATGACCCAAAGACAAACAGTTTTCTTTGCAGCCCGAAGTCTTTAAAGTCTTTTGTGATGCAGCTAGAAACAAACAGGGAAAGATGTTTGCTTTTTCTTAAGGGATCAGTCTGAGAGAGCTGGAGCTCTGATTGAATAAGTAATGTACTGAAAAAAGTCTATGCTCTGTCGGTGCTTTAATAAGTAATTGAGCTGAATACCGCCGTGTGTGCTCCCACTGGGACCTTTTTGTTTTTCAGCTTTTTTTTCCTTTGGAGTTGCAGCTACTACTACAGATCACAGAGCAGCGCAGTGAAGGATGTGTGTCTAAAGCCACAAAAAGCCAAAGCAGAACTTTCAAGAAATCATTTGTTTCATCTGTATTTCTATTGCCTTGGTCCCCAGAGTGCAGGTTAGGGGGTGGGTGAGGAAAAACGTAACATTTTAGAGAACTAAACTGTCTGCTGTTGGTGCTTGTTGTGAAGTTATAACTTGTTCCCTAGCAGAAAGGTGCTAATTTGGATTTTTCATCTCCGCAGCCAGTGATTTTTCATGTAACCTTTAGGATTTTGATTTTGGTGAGATCTCAATCATCATGTTTAATTGGTTTGAAATTGGCAAACATATGGCTAAGGGTGATTAGAAGGTGGGTGGACGTTCACTCAGCCATCAGGGGATTGCTATCCCACCAGGAGCATTTGCTTAAGAAGCTTCTCCGAAGGTGACTGTAGTCCTGATTCCACGTAGCTTCAGAATTTAGTGCAGTGTTTTACACTTCCGCTGGTTGGGTACAAAATCATATCCGCACCAAAGGTTTTTCTCTTGTTATTACTCTACACTTGTTTTGTGCAGGTCAAAATCACAATAAGATGTGTGAGGCAAAAGAACTCGGCGTGAATTTTTTTGGTAACCAGCTTTTTTCTGAGCATTTCTCTGAAGTGTGTGAGTAGAACATCTTTGACTGGTATATTCAGAGTAATTACAGCCCCGGCTCACCTGTGCTTTGATACAGCCTAGATCAAGCCTCTCTGGTTAGTCAGTTCAAGTGGTTTAGCTTTCAGTCATCAAAGCTTACGTTACCAGACTGTAAGATTTTTAGGTTTTATTTTTTTTCACCCCTTGAACCTTTTTTCCTCTCCTGCAGCAGATACAACCTTTTCTTATACATGGCTTGCCTTGTTAGCTGTTCCCACTTCTGTGGGATTCAAAACCTGCCTGGATGGGTTCCTGTGCAACCTGCTCTGGGTGGCCCTGCTCTGGCAGGGGGTTGGACTAGATGATCTCCAGAGGGCCCTTCCAACCCTATGATTCTGTGATTCTATACTAAGCCCTTCTCTTACATGATACTTTCCTGACTGAACTTGTCTCCTGCTGAGATCCGTCCCTAAGACTCATTTTGCTTTACTTGTTCTTCTGCCCATCTGTTACTTCTTAAAGTTGCCTTGACAAACGGAATGATGCTTCTGCGGTGATCCCGGACTACTGTGAATGTCTCGACCATTGTGGTAGCTCAATAATTTCATTTAGTGTTCTTGAAGCACGCACCCTGAGAGGTAAGGGTGAAGGAGCAGCTATCACTGCCTATAGATACTGCTATGATCTCTGATTTCAGTCTTGTAAGCTCCCTCATCCATTGATGCATCAGCCTGCCCGTTAGAACAACTGGGGATATTGATAATTGCATACGATGTTTCTTGCTCTGAGCTCTTTAGAGGACAGGTATTTGTAATATGTTCTTTGTTAAGATGCGGTGATTAGCTCTGCTTTTATTAGTTATATTGTGTCTTAGTACTCTGTAATGCATCCATCTGGTTGTCGTTTCTCTTTTAGCATCTCATCAGCCAAACAGAAGTCTTTGGTCACTCAGGTGTGGGATTCATCTGACCAGCAGAGACATCTGTGTCTGCTATCGTATGGGCTCCTTTTATAATCAGAGGAGAGGACCACAAGGGAGAGGAGTTTCTGGCTGTTGTTCATCTTATTTTATGGCAGATGTCTACAGCAGATCAGGTTATTTTTCTCCTGAGTGAGCCATTTCTCCCTCCTGAGTAGAAAGGCAGTGGTGTGGAGAAGAGGACAGAAAAAGACGATTTTTTTTTCTTCTTGTGCCCAAACTCCTGAAGACTTGATTGAAAGCTGGTCTCAGCTTTTGAGACAAGATTTGTCCCCAGTTACAACTGTGCAACTAGAAAGCTTTCTTGTTCCAGGGCTGTAATGTTTTTACTGTCAAATCTGTGAGATTGACTTCCCCAACTCCCTGCAGACAGTCCTCTCCGTGCACCTGTGTTGGAGATATCCAGCAGACATAGGTCGGGAGCTTTGTTACTTACATTCTTGTTTTTTGTCCTTTTGTTGCGATGCCCTTGCTTGTGTTTATCCCTTCAAGCCGGACTCTTTCAGGCACTTGTGTTATGCCTGCAAGCTCAGTACCCCGGTTCGGTGAAAGACAGTTCCCTTAAGACTTAAGCAAGCATTGCTCAGGAAAACAAAGGTCTGTTCAACTTGCTGTTCCGAGACAATATTTACTCTCTGACTGACATGTACATACTACCCTCCTGAAATCTCAGCTCCGTTCCAGATCTGATAAATACTGGTGTATTGGAAGATGGAATTCTCCTTGAAAAATAGTCTAAGCCGTGCTGTATAACAGAAGGGCTTAGACAGAGAAACACAGCAGAAATGGAGCTGCTTCTTAGCTGAGGGCTTTTATCTTAAAGTAAAACATGTTTGAAAGAAACAAATAAGAAGCAAAGGTTTCTCACACAACTTTGATATCACAGCTCGTGCCTCCTGAGAGCATCTCTTCACACTGCTGCCATAGCTTGTTAGGCTAGGGTGGGACATTCCCCTGTCACTCCTGGTATCGTTTCTTCACTAGATTCCTGCCCTACTTGAGGACAGTTGAATAGAGCAGAAATACCCTTTTGATCAAGGAAAATGTTGTTGAGAGGCGACAGTAAGTTCTTCCAATTTCCTTTTCTCAGCCTAATTATTCTCTTCCCTGCCATTGTTTTCCCTTAGAAGAAATGCGTACTCAAACAGAGGGAAGAGAAGACATTGAATGAAGCTAATCCAATATGTGATTTAGTCAGACAGTTCAACTGAATGAATAAGCAAATAAGCTGCATTTCAAGACTTCCCTTGCCATGAAAGCATTTTACTTTCCTCAGCTCAGAAGATACGGCCGTGATGTTTCATGTGATTCCATCTCACTGTGTTTGCAGCACGGCAGACTCTCCCAAAAGCCTTTCAGCGCAGACTCATTTTGCTACTTGCCCAGTGAATACAAATTCTTCGTTTTGATTCCAGTAGTGTGTGGTTTTGGCATGCTTTATAAAAGGACCGGTTAAACAAGTGTTGCTACCTGCCTGTTGGTAGTCAATCCTCATAGTTCATTGGCTTCCATAGCAAAAGAGATGAGCCACCATGGGGCAAGTGCTTCCCGTAAAGGCTAGAGTAAATGTCAAGAAACTCTTTCCTTTCTCTCTTGTCCCAGAAATGTTGCTGTAAGTCAGAGCCACTGGACAGGTAACATTGGATTGTCGATAGAGTAAGTATTTTGGGGTGAGGGTTGCCGATGTTCAGCCAGATTGTCTAGGTGAGAAATCACTGGGGTGAGACTGAACAGGGAATTTATCTCAAGTTCTGCATTTTGTAATTTCTACTTTGCATCTGTAAATGATAAAATAAATTAACTTTCTCAGATGAGTGAGAATCATGTGTTTAGCGGGAGAGGGAGAATGCATCTGGACTCAGGAATTGCTTGGTGACTCAGGTACTCAGTCAGGGTCCTTTTCTTCTGGCCTGATACATCTTGCTTTTTTTTTTTTTGCCTCTACAGCAGCCCAAGATCATGTGAGAACATGAAAACTGCTCCCTCCTTGAGCTTCCTCCAGCCTACCAAGGCTGGCCTGCCAACTGGGACCTGGCGTCAAACCCACCAGGCAAGGGAGCTGCCTTGCTCTGATGTGCTGTCCACATGAGGCCATTGGCCAGAAAGCTGGTGGCTTCTTCACACCATGAGCACGACGCTGCTTTTGGGGGCTGAGTTGTGGTGCCTTTTGGACCTGTGTCAGACTGGGAGCTCAAGCTTTAGCAGAGGTAGAAGAAGTGAAAGATTTCAACTAGAAACTGTGAGTATGACCTGGCCATGAAGAAGGTGAATGTTCTCACTGTGTGCCTTTCCAGCTGAGATGGGAGCATTGCTGCTTGCAAGGCTCTGGTGAGATCTGCTCTGGGAGGGTGTTTGCAAATCTGCTCTCTTGTGTTCAGGCAAGAAGACTTAAAACTGTAACAGCTGAGGAAGATGGCTCATACATTGATCAGGGGAAGGGAAAGGTTATACTAGGGGAGGAGATTAAAGATTTGGCTGGCTTTGCATAGCAAGTGGAAGCTGGGAGGTGATACCATCGTTCAGTATAAATCCTTCAGGTTGGGGGTAAAGAGCAGGCGGAAGCTGTTCAAGCCAAAGAACAGCGTTGGCACACGAACAAGTGGCACATACTGACTGGGAATAAATTTGAACTGGAAACTAGGAATGAGGTGGGGGCGAGGTGCTGGAGGACTTCTTGTACTCTGTGTGTGGTGCCAGGAATATAGAGTTCCATACCCGCAGCATGACGTTTTGCAGGGCCATAACATGGTGTCGTAAATCCTGTGCTGAAAACTGAGTTTGGTTTGGACTAGTGGTGACCTTTAGGGAAACTGTTGTTTGCCACGTGGGCAGAGTGGGGTTTCACACTTGGCCTCTTTTGAATTTCCTTCTTGACTGTGTTTGGTTTGTGGGAAGGAACTAATATGGAAGGGACAAATAAATGGAAAGCTTCCAACTCTATTTCTTAAGTTTGGGATGTGTAATAGCCCGGTTAGCTATTGGTTTGCTGGGCTGGTCCTCTATAAACAAGAGGAATTTAGCCCACGGCAATCTTTCTTTGCTAGAACCCTGCAAAAGGAAGTGAGGTTTAATTAGCATTTTAAAGTGGACAGCCTTGAAGTTAATGATATTCAATAAAGAAAAATTGTTTTAACCTTATTTGCACTTTTCAATTTACTTATTAGAGGCCATCTGTTATATTTTAAGCAAGAGCACTGGGAGCTAAACTCTCAGATTGTCAAAGGAGGTTTTAACTGGCTAAGCAGAAGGGAAAGAACAGGCTGCCTTAAATGAGCAATTAGACTGTTTTTCTTCAATTTCTCACTTTTGTGTCAAAAAGCAAATGGTCACCATTTCAAACAACAGTTGAGTTGCGACAATGACATCTGTTTTTGCAGGTGCTGATGAGCCCTGGGAAATGTCACTTGTCCTTGGATCTCGGTTATGGTCCAACATGGATGAAATTTTAAAAAAACAAAAGTGAGGTGAAACTGGTGAGGGGTGTGAAGGGTAATAATAAGGATTTCTATAGGTAAATCATCAGAAAAAGGAAAATGGGAATATGTTGATTTGCTGCTGAATAAGTTGGTCAAGACGAGGTCCTCTTTGCCTTTGTCGTTACTGGTAAGGTAACGCTGCCAAGCCCCTTTGTCTCTGCACCTGGTGGCAGAATTTAGGGGATACAGTAGGGGAGGATCGATTTAGGGACTACTGCAGCAAAATGGGTGTACGTGGGTGCATGGGACCAAGTGGGATGTGTTCGAGGGTGGTGAGGAAGCTGGTTGATGTCATTGTGAGACTGCTCTCACAATGGTGATGATTGTGTAAGGCCCCCAGTGACTGGGAAGAGGCTAATGCTAGGTTCATCCTCAAAGAGAGTAAGGAGCATCCAAGAAAACTGCAAACTGGTCACCTTCGCCTCTGTCTCCAGGAAGGTTACAGAGCAAATTTTCCTGGGGGCTATTGCCAGGCACATGAGGACAAGAAGTCACTGCTGAATGCAAGGACTAGATCTCCATCGACTGTCATGGGCATTTGACTCCTAAACTTAGCTGTCTTAAGCTTAAGCAGATTCCCACCATACTTCTGAGAAGCTGAGTGTTTTTCCTGTGTCTCTGGGCAAAGTGAGAGCCTTTGGCAGGACAGGAGCTAAACCTTGGTCTGCCAGGTCTCATGAGAATAATTTAAAAACTGGTCCACCCATAATTCCTCCTGGAGGGTTGGGAAAGGAAAGCAAAATGTCTTCTCCAAATCTACTTAAAAAAATCTATGGGAGCTGGTACAACTGGTGCTGTGCATCTTGGATTTGGGGCTGTTCGTTCATGTACGGATGTTAGCAATCCCTCTGGATTTAATGATCGATGTACTGCTCTTCAGCTGGGCAGAGGCTCTGAATCCTGGTCTCTGGGGGATTTGGCTGTGGTGGGTGTAAGGTTACCGTGTCCAGAGCAGGCATGGAATAATCCCTTTTGCAAGTGAATGCAAAATGGGATTTATGCCATAGGCTGATACCCCCCCTCCCCAGAGCAGTAACTTAAATTGCCACAGCCCAAATCCCTTCAACCTGGAATTTCAAGACTGATGCTACAATTGTTTGACAGTGTAGATCTTGTCTTTGCTCCCATGGGTTGTCCCACTGAAGTTAGGCTGAAGGTGACTTCTGTATGGGAGGTGCTGTGGGTATCCCAGGTTTGCTGGGGGCTGAACCCACCAGCTCCTGTTGATGCCAGGCTTGCTCTACGTCCAGCTGCGTTTCTGTTCTGCGTGGTGAGTTACAGTGACAGAGGGAAAGAGAAATGATCCAAACAAAAGTAACAGGGCAGAAACGTAAACTAGATCACGTCGATTCACAACAGCACTTCATCATTAGTAAGAAAACTCCTACTAAACCAAACGAACTATGAAGTATCTGTAGCAGTGAAATCTAGCTGCCAACAATGTTACCATAAAAAATGGCCATGGGTACTGTTAGTTTGCTATAAGTGCTAAAGCTGAATGTTTGTGCTATAAAACAGCTTTTATAAAACCTTGCTTTTGTGTTATTCCAAGCTTAAAATGCCATTTTGTGCTCAGATCTGTAGAGGAAAAAACCCCCAAACCTGCAACTTGAGGTGACTTTTGTTTTAAGGCTGTTTTAAATTTATAACTGAGCTGGCTAAAATGCTTTTCATCAAAGTACAAAAGTTTCATGCTGTAATTAATGGCAAGTGATATCTAATGCAATAAAACACCATCATTTGAGTGTTCTTACAAGACTATTTATGACTGGATATTGAAACTGATAATGATTCTGCCATTTGTCCTCATAATTTATTATTCCAAGGAGAGGCAAGTGGTGTTAAGGGTTCACGATCCGTTTTATGGAAAGAGTGCTGAATTCAGCTTTTTATGGGTGTAAATGACAATGTTTGGCGCTCTGTGGAAAATGTGGATGTGACAGCGAGCGCAGACCCTACTGAGGGGTCGAGATGGGGCGTGTTGATGCTCTTTCTCAGAGTGAAGCCCCTGGCTGGGTGATGCAGTTGTAAGTAGCATTACTGGGACCAGTGCAATGACTTAGTCTTCATCTCAGCAGGATCCCTTGGAAGACCAGGGCAGGATTTTTCTGGAAACAATCTACCTGATTTCTGAGCTAGATGATCTCATGAAGTATCGCTTTGGGCAGTCAAAGCTGAATTCACTACAAGCAACCTAATCCAAAGCCCGCGGAAGATAATGGAAAGAATTACTGGCTTTGGCATGTCTTGTGTCAGGCCAAAACAAAAGCTCGACCCTGGAGGAGACTTCTTTTGGTCTTGCAAAGCGCCAGCCAGACTGTATCCCTCTGAGCACAACCCTTTCATGCGGCACTGGGCCTGGGCTGATTTACTGAACACTCAGGCTCCGATCCTCACCTTATTCAGGCTCATGGAAACCTGGAGGAATTTCTTTAAAGTCAGTGTTGATGCATCTAATGGAAAATCTGAGTGAAGTCAGACTCTGGAGGGTTTTTTTTTGGACTGAGATCTGAAGAAAAGAGTTGATACTTCAGTCTGCTGAACTCCTGGACCAGGACTGCAGCTTTCTGTTTTTCCCCAGCTTGCTGTTCGTTTGCTGTGGAATAAGGTACTGTAGGTAAAGATTTGCATTCCCATCAATAGCCCTAGCAGCCGTCTAATGAGTTTCTTGCTGCTTTGCAAATAGCTTGGAGTGAATCTGATGCCACAGAAGCAGAGAGCAGGATGTGACCCGTTTTCTTTGCATTTCAAGAGCTACAGTCCCCTTTCCTCTTCCCTTCTGGCTCCCCTCATTTATTCTAATCAGCACATCAAAAGGGAAGCAGCTCCTTTATTGGAGGTTATCCATGTCAAGGGAAGTTATGTTTCCATCACTACCTGGGGGCCCATCAGCAGATGAAGATGGAGAGCAGTGACTCAAAATGACTTTGAAGCAACACCCAGCAGCAACTGATGACAAGAACATAACCTCAGCTGACGTTTAAAATAACCCGATACACAAATAAAACTGCTCTGCTAAATTATGCATCTTTTTACTCTTGGCTGTTCTTAAAGTAGAGGGACTGGGTGAGTGTTTTCTGTGTGTGCCTCTTCTTTTTCCCGTGTGGGGAGCTGAGTGACAGATGCGCACTGATGGAGCATAGTGCATTGATTTTTGCGGCTGCAGTACTTATGCTGAAAAGAAATACAGCTTTTAAAACGATGGAGGGCCCCTATTCAGAGAGGGAAAAAAAAAAAGTGAGGCGTATGAGTGAGTTCTGCTGAATGCGCCTTAGTTATCTGCTTTGAGTTAAGTACGTGCCTGAATGCTTTGTTGGCCAGTATTGATGGGAGTACATTTAACAGTAAGTTTGAGTTGAACTAAGTAATGGCTAAAGAACAAGCAAGAAAAATAAGGTAATAAGGATATTGAGAAAAATCTATTTCTGCTTCACTAATTGTTGGAAACCAAGAAATAATGTGTTAACTTTAAAGCTTTTTCCCTTCAAGCTTTTTTTTTTTTAACTTTAAACCTGGCGCAAACACAGAGACTTGCCGTTCTGCTCCCTTTTCCCAGCTGAGAAGCACGGACAGTGAGGTGCTGGTTGGCAGCAGCTCAACAGGAGGCAGCAGAGTGTCCTGGGAATGGAGAAGGCAAACCAAATCCTGGGGTCCATCAAACACAGCAGCACCAGCCTGCCAAGAGGGGTGATTATCCCACGGTGTTCAGTGTCGGTGTGGCCTCACCTGGAGTGCTGTGTGTGGGCCCCACAGTTTAAGAAGGATGTGAAGGTCCTTGAATGCAACCAGAGCAGGGCAGCAAAGCTGGTGAAAGAGCTGGAAGGAATGTCCTATGAGGAGCAGCTGAGGACTTTGGGCTTGTCTAGTTTAGAGAAAAGGAGGCTGAGGAGCCACGTCATTGCTCTTACAGTTTCCTGAGGAGGGGACGTGGAGAGGGAGGTTCTGAGCTCTTCTCTCTGGGATCCAGGGACAGGACACATGGGAATGGTTCAAAGCTGCACCAGGGGTGGATTAGATTGGACAACTGGGAAGCACTTCTTTACTGAAAGGGCAGTCAAACGCTGGAACAGCCTTCCTAGAGAAGTGGTCAATGCCCCAAGACCATCACTGTTTAAGAGGTGTTTGGGCAATGCCCTCAGTAATGTGCTTTAGCTTGGTCAGCCCTGAATTAGTCAGGCAGCTGGGCTAGATGATCAGTGTAGCTCCCTTCCAACTGAAATAGTCTATTCTATTTTGTTGATAGATGGGTTTAGCTCCTCAGTTTTACAATAGCTCAGGCTTTTTCTCTTATTGTCACTGATTTCACTCTACTCTCACCAAAACAGCCCCTGCCCAAACCTTCTTGAGATCCTGGGGCTGAGCCCTTGCAAGATGCAACTTCATTGACCATGAAGGAGATGCACTGATTGACCTTGAGCAATGACCTGCCCTCCGGCTTTCATTTAATGGTCCTTATTAGGTACCTTATTAGGGCTCCTTATTAGGGAGGATGTGGTGAGACACAAAATATGTTGCAAGCAATTTGGGTATTACTGTATTATTTTTCCTACTGCACTAGCACTTAACAGCTGTAGACACAGACAAGTGAGATGTTGCCCTGTTGATCAGTAGACCAAGTGTTGTGCTTGGGCCCCTGTTTCTTTTCCTTTTGTGTCTTCTGTAAGTGTATAATTAGAAAATGCAACACAGTTTTATACCCTCAGAGTCATCTTTTTGCTGCTCTTCCCTCGGTACCTGCTGTGGAGGCAGGATACAGAGCAGCATCAGCCTGGTTTGCAGCGGGGAGGGCAGTACTTTTTCTTATTGCATTTTGCCAAGACCTGTTTTTAAAGTGATGTCCTATGAAGCACAGCTTCTGTAATGTTTTTATGGCAAGGTTGTATCTTTCTGTGGCATTCCAAAAAGATTCAAGCATTGCAGGTGTCAAGGAAGCTGTGGTTTGCAAGTGGAAAGGCCAGTGTAAGGGAGCTGCTGTAATGTTTGTCCTCCTGCTCTGCCTCCAAAAAAAAAAAAAAATGCTGCTTCTGATGAGGGCTGGTGATCCGGTCATAACTCTAATGCCTTGGTCATGGCTTGAGTCACCTCTCTGATAACTTTAGCTTGCTGAATTCAGTATATTCATTTTTGGTGAATCTATGGTTTGAAAAGATCACTGGAACAGACTGCCCAGAGAGGTGGTGGAGTCTCCGTCTCTGGAGACATTCAAAACCTGCCTGGACGCGTTCCTGTGTAACCTGCTCTGGGTGACCCTGCTCTGGCAGGGGGTTGGACTAGATGATCTCCAGAGGGCCCTTCCAACCCCTACCATTCTGTGATCTTTAAGAAGGAATCTTGCATCTTTAAAGGAGAAAAATCTCACCTTTTAGAACACGTCAATTTATAAATCGAGAGCAATCTGTGTCATGGATAGTCTCTGCTTAGTCTTCTGTGAACATGCGTCCACATCACAAAATGACCATGCAATTTAGCATGACAGGCAAGAGGCATTTTAAAGGTCATTAAGGGGATACACTGGCTAATATGCCTGCAAAAGCTCACATGGATTCTGGCTCAACCTGCATTTTTGTGCTACCCCCTCTCTTACATTAACTAGCAATAAAAATTTTAGCTGTGTAGCAAAAATCCTTTTGTTTTGGGGACCAGGCAAATATCCCAGGTTTTGTGTTTATTTATAGGAGATGAACTTGCTTGTGAGATGGGTTTTGTAAAACTGGATCCAGCTTTAACTAGAGCTGAGCCAGATCCATGGCTTGCATTACTGGCAACTGGTTTTCATGGGAAATATCTGGCTGATGCAAAGGACCTGGCAGAGGGCAGTGGGGGATGTACGAGGTGATGCAGGAGACACGTGGCCCTGGGGTCCCCCCTACTTGAGCAAGGTCCTTTGGTATTGGACGAACAAGACAAGGAAGAGCATGCGGGATGAGGACAGAGGACTGTTTTTGGAGTGATAAGCTTGCCCTAAACCAAACGCAAACCACCCATCCTCTATACAGATCATAGAAACCTCTGAGATGTAAAAATGCCAGCAATGAT
This sequence comes from Rhinoptilus africanus, assembly GCA_013400135.1. Taxonomy (NCBI): domain Eukaryota; kingdom Metazoa; phylum Chordata; class Aves; order Charadriiformes; family Glareolidae; genus Rhinoptilus; species Rhinoptilus africanus. The sequence goes on from VXBO01002011.1 coordinate 202,367, forward strand.
GTGACAAGAAGGGGTGACCTTCAGTGGCACAAGGGTTGGTTAGACGCCAGCTCTCCAGGGTTGACAGGGACACTCACATTAACATGATTGCAGTACCAGTAGCAATATCTATCATGGCCTTTTGGGGCTTGTCCCTGCCCTGTCTCTGACAGCTGGCAGAGGTGGCAGTCACTGCTGGGACAGCAGTCCCACCTACACCACCCCAGGCACTGAAGGTCAGGCCACCAACTCCTGTCCCACGGCTGCATGGTCTGACCCCAAACCCCTTTTGTTTGCAAAGCCCTGGGAAAGGAAGAGGCTTTGTTCAGTAGTGTTTGTGGAAGTGGTCCTAGTTGCTCGGAGGGGATGGTGTTCTCTGGCTTGGGGGTATTTTATGTCCTCCTGCCTGTGCTCTGCGTTGGCTCCTCAGGTTCAATGATAATGTGAGCTGTCATCCTGAGAAATATGAGGGCGCCTGTTTACCATTCGCGGAGCGGCGCTGCTCTGATGACACAGCATACATTACCCAAAAGTTCAGTGGAGGACGGTGAAGGTGATTAGGAAAGGAAGAAAGTTGTTTTTCTTCCAATGACTTGAGAGCCAAGTCATAAAAGGCAAAATGTCCTCAGGCCGCTGTGGATGTGTGTGCACTGCTGGGGACGGGCTGGGCTGGGAGGCCCTGGCTGGTCCTTGGGTTGTTTTTTTTTTTTGAAATTCAGACTCTCTTAATACAAATGTCCCACTCCAGATGTCACACAGTCGCCTGAATCTGCTTTCTCCTGGCTTAATGGGATCGAACAGTCTTGTACCATTTCCAAGTGTGTGCCCTGGGACACGTCTGCCTTCGTGTTCTGTGCTGCACACGTGGTGCTGCGTGTGACCATGGACCCCCATCCTGGCATTGGCATATTGTCAGTCTCAGTCACACCAGGTCCCCAAAACTTTGAAAATCTCTTCTAAAGCCTTGCCGGGCTGTGCATCTCCCGCAGACCAGGCTTGTGCCTGCTGCAAGTCTTGGAAGGCAAACGGCCCGAGAGGTTCACCGTGACGTGACGATGCTCGCACTAATGAGTTTCGTGTCTTGCTACAGTGGATGGCAATTAACAGGGGCTGACGAGACTGAGCCTGCGGGCACGCACGGCCTGCACGGTTGCGAGGAAAGATGTGGCGAAGGGTGCGGGAGGGACAAGTTTTTCTCAGAGCATCACACTAGAGGGTGCCAGATTGCTTTCCTCCGCACCGCTGCCTTCCCTCGCACAGATTTGGACAGATTTGGCTTTGTACATCTTGATGGGTTCTTCCATCCCTTGAAATCCTCATTGTATGTGCACAGCCTTCTGCTAACCAGGCATTAGGGTGCCGACTACCCCAAAATCCGTGCCATGGACGTGTGGTGTCCTCCTCTGCACAGGCTGGCTTGGTCCCAAAGCCAGAACTGCTTTTTGAAATTCAGCTGTGGCCAAAGAGCAAATCGGATTGATTATGGGATGTGCCCTGATCTGGTAGCAGGACAGGTCCCTGGTCTTGAATAGGGACCCCAGAGGCTGGTCTGAGGGCAGCGGGAAGGTTGGGGGGTTATCCCCCCCTGTGCTGTGGTGGGTCATGTGCCTCCCGTGTACCCCTTCTGGTGAGCATATCCCACCACTTTGATGCTGCTCTCATTGCTGGGTCTTTGTGTCCCTTTTGCCTGCCCCCCCCTCCTCCTGCCCAAGACCATAAACCAGCATCTCTTGTGCCTGTGCTCTGGAGATGTCCTTCCCGAGAGCAGGAGGATGAACTCGCCTCTCTAGATTCCCTTCTTGCTTCTTTCAGATAAGTATATTTCAGATTGTGGTCCATCTGAATTCTGCTCCTCTCCTCTCAAGCACTCGTGCCCCTTTCAGGCTTGGTCCCACTGTACCTGTCACAAGCACGTTCTTGACTCTTTATCAAAGGCATTGATCAAGACGCTGGCCAGATCCAGACCTGAGGCAAGCTTCTGTGGGTTCAGGAGTGAGCCATTGCTAACCACTTTGTGTGCTGTCTTTCAACCAGTTGTGCCCTTTCCTCCTTAGCTTTTCCTACAGACCAGGGCTATCAGATGGGCTTTCTGGGCCCAAAGAATCCATAGTACATCAAGATCCATGTATCCGTCCATGGATGTTATTGTGCAGTCCCAGCCCCCTGAGGACGTTCCTATCCAGGTGGGGGTCTAGGCTGACCTTTCTGGAGTAATTATAATTCATTAGGAAAAGAGCTTTTGCTTACCGACTGGTTGATGGGTGTATTCAGTGTACCAGACTGTCATCCACATTAATTGAAAGCCCTTGGAAGTACTTCTCCTCCCCAGAAAGGTGGGGCTGGCACCGCTGATCCCTGTGGGTTTGAAATTGTCTTCTAATGTGAGACACGAAGAGTCTGTATGAGACAGATGGGAGAAAATAATTATAAACTCCAAATCTCCCAAACTGCCCTCCTTCCCATGCACAAACACACTCTCCCTCACATACCAAGCAGAGATTTTACCCCCAAAATGCCTATAGGGACTCCCACTCCATAAAATCTGTAGTAATAGTAGAGATTGGATATTGCAGGGGTGGGTAGCAAACTATTGAGTATGAACAGCTGCATAATGGTAAATTAGAAACAACCTGATTCCTGAATACCAGCAGGGCAAATGTTTCTTCAGTGAGGGAAATGCCTCCAGCTCCACCCCTGGCCATTGTGTGCAGCTCCGGAGTGGTTTTCCTTCTTCCTCCTGTTGCTGTTACCCTTGGAGCCTCAGTCTGCGTAATACCTCTTTCTTGCCCCATGTGGATAAATTAGAGCAGAAGTGATGTGAGGTGTAATCAAAACTGTCAATTAGAATTATAGTCAGTTACGCATAATGAGCCAAATTAACACCCAGTGTAGATCTGATGGAACTCAACGAGTTTGCACTGTGGATGGATTTGGCCCAGTGTTTTCATGCCATTTGCACATCCGTGGAAATGGCTAATGTGTGACAATCCAGGGGCATCACAGGACAACCCAGGAAGATATTTATCCTCTATCCTGGCTGCTTGCTCCTTCATCCAGTCTTCTGCTTTCATAGTTGCCTGCTTTTATTTTAGAGTCCGGATGTTATCAGGAATGGCGGGCCCGTCTAATCACCATCCCATCTCATTTTCCCAGAGATGTTAGTAGTGCTCTGTTTTATTGTTCCCTGGGCTTTAGAGGGGAAAGAAAGAAGCAGGAGTTTCCCCCAGTTGCACAAAAAGCCCTGCCAGGTATTGACTGCTTCTTACCACAAGCCAAGCTCAGAGGGGTTTGGGTACCAGCTGTGGGTCCTACTCCTTGTGGCTCTAATGCATTGTATTGTGGCAACTCATCCTTTCTAGAGGTGAATCTTCAGACCGCTGCTCAGCATGAGCAGCACCTTGCTTCTCGGGTTGTCCCGCTGGTGTTCGTCAAGGTGTTTGTAACTTGTGATGAGTAACTTGTGGTTTGCTCAGCAGAGACAGCATGTAACCTCTCATGACTTGTCCTGCGCTCTGTTCTCTCCATCAGACTCAGCTTGGGTCCTGACACACCTCCCTGGTCCCTGCATGGGTCAAGGTGACAATGTCCCATCCGAGTGAGGGCAAAGCACCGAGGAAGAGACCTGGGGCCTGTGGAAATTTTCTTTTCCATAGAGTTGCCTGGGTTTGGCTGCTGGGCACTCCAGCCATGCTTTGCTCTCTGATTCATCATAATTTCCTTGATTTTTCTCATTATTTTACCAGGAGATTAAAATTCAAGGTGTTTTCCTCCTCCTTGCTGAACCGAGGTCTCACTGTTTGAAAATACAGTGCCACTTCTCTTTTGTATCCTTGTCCTTCCCTCTTGTCCTACCGAAGTATGCAAGCTTTAAATGCTCATGCTTAAAATGAAAAGAGGAAAAAGAGGCGTGTGTGCTTATTTTGGGCACCATTTTGAGCAGGGATGTTTTCTTAGGTTACGGTGGTAGGGCAAGTAAACGTCCAGCGCTCCATGCCTGGCTCTGCAGAGTTGTTCAAACTGTTGTGTGGCCAAAGCTTTGAAATAAGTTATTCTTATTATGATTCTTGTTTATAACACCAGATTCATTGTTTGCAATTTTGTTCTGTGGCATCCAATCAATAGCAGACAATAAAATATTATTTCGAGTGGTGTAGACGTTCCACGAGAATGTGATTGATTGCTTTAATTTCTGCCTTCCTCAGTGTTTTCACTAAGCCCTGTCTTGATTTCTTTCATTCTGCCTAGTTCTCTTCAGCATCAGTTGTTAAATAAAGTGACATATTTATTATATCAGCTTTATTTGACAGATTGCAGGGCGACATATTTGAGATTAATTTTTTTCATTTATAGACTTATGTAGATGTGTGTGTGAAATTATACATATATAGATATACACACACACTGTATAAAATCAGTGTGTGTACAAATGTGCTTAAGGCCCAAATTTCCAAGCACAACTAGAGCTTTTAGGTGCTGTTTTTAGGCGCCTAACTTGACACCCCTTTAACTAGCCCAAAGTCAATCGCCAGCAAGTATACAATCATGCAATTTAAGTGACCAGGTTAGTGTGTGGTATATGAAGTTTTCACCAGCTAAACTAAGTTTATCATCTCTTCAGGTGGCTGCAGTAACAGACCACACGAGCACTCCTGGTTTCCCACATCTGACAGGTAAGCTTAACAGGCCACCACTGAGAATAGTTGTACTAAAACAAGCCCTAGAAGGCGGTTTTAATGTATGCCTCACAGAAATATTTCAGAAATGTCTGGAAAAGTTCTTTTTGTTTAAAAAAAAACCCCGAGAATTTGTTGGAACTATTTCTGGTAACCCTCAATCCCTTATGGAGCACCTTTGTTTCCGTAAGTCTGATGTGTGCAGGAGGTGGAGGTTAAAATCAAGTTCTTTGGGTGGTGTACATTGGCTTAAACCATTTATTCCATGTAAGGATATGGGCCATGAGATTTAGTGCGCCTCCTAAATTACAGCCGAAACGAGCTCTTTCTCCCCGTAAATATTGTATGACTTGAAGTTAGGTGCCCCAGGACCTTAACAGTCAATCCCAGAAATCCACTGTTGTGGGGAACATGGCAGCTGCTTCCAGCTTTAGTTGGTCAAGATATTGAGCTGTAAATCGTAGCCTTGGTGGAGGACTGAGCATTGCTTCATAACATGCCCAGTGTGCTTTGGGTAAGGAATTTCATAGCTGGAGAACAGCTGGACGCTGTTAAACGTCCATTCTTGATCCCCAGACGACTCCTTCTTTTTTGCGCTAATCTTGAGTTTTTCATTTAAAATGGCAATTGTCTGAACTTGCTTAGCAATTTAGGATGTTCTCATAGCAGGCAAGCATTGGAAACTACACAGACTGTGAACCGCATATTGAAAATAGAGCACATTCGTGTTTGTTTTCTAATCCTTTCAAAATGTTGTTGGAATAGGGTTTAAGCCCGGCCATCTCCCTTTTCATGAACATAGCTTGTTGTCTCTGAGCTGAAAAAAAACACAACCACCAAACAACCAACAAATAAATCCTATTACTCCGGAATATGATTAGTGTTCTGGTTTGAGTTATAAATCACCTTCATTTAAAATGCACTGTTGCTACAAGTTAGGATTTGAAAGTACAATCATGCAAATGCCATTTGCAATGTTTTCACTCTAGTAACCTTGGCAATACTGCAAACACCTCTCCTGTTTGATACACACAGTTTGGGAATCTCGATTGTGGAGCAGAGAAGGGGAAGCTGCCAATTTGTGCCAGTCCTGGGAGGGGGGAAGAGGTAATTTCTGGGGTAAAATTTGTCCGTTCCAGGAGCCATGCCTTTTTAGTCCACCCCATTCTGGATACTAGTGCTCTGTTTTATCGTGTTTTACGCTGGTTATATCCAGCTTTACAATATTTAAGCCCCTTGTATAAATCAAAATCACGGAGCATAAATATTTATCAGCAAAAGAAATGCGCTGCATAGGAGACAAGCTCGGGAACAGAACAAGCCAAGTATTGCTTAAGGCAAAACCAGTGGGTTACGTTTTCATCCCGTCCAGAGTTAACGTGTAAAGCACTCACAGACCCATGTGCCTTAATTCCCTCTCTGTTTGATATCAAACATCCCAGACCAGGGAGGATATTCACGCCGTGGTCACCTGTTCCTCGGGGCTGGTGGAGGAGAGTATCAGGGCTTCCCTTGGGCACATCTCCCTTCTGAACAACAGAACCCCCCCTCCTGCAGGCACACAGCCCTGAAAATGGGCCCCCATTGGGCGCTGCTTGACCTGCCCTTGATGGCCCATGGTTGCTTTTTGGTGGACCTGGAGTGGTAGGTCGGATCTGACCACTGCTGCGTTGCTACCTACCTGGTGGGGTGTGGAGGATGCTTTGCAAGAGGCATCTTGTCATGAACGTGGAAGAGCCGGAATTTCTGCTTGTGGGTGGAAGAAAAGCTTCCTGTAAGACGTAGCAAGCAGCTTGCCTTTGTCAGCCATTGCCCTCCGATTGACAAGTTGGTCTGACAATTTCCCACCCAGGAGGCTCCTTACTGACGTTGACTTTGACAGCTGCCACTCTTGGAAATTCCTGTACCCCCCTTCCTCAGGCCATGGCTTGCTGCTCCTGGATGTCACTTCTGCTTGTCTCTGAGCCTGGCATGCTGAAACCTGCTGTGCTTTGGAGGGTGGGTGAGATGGCAGTGCATCGTCCCCTGTTGCTTTCCCGATGGGTCCCCAAATGTTGGAGGCCACTTGCAGCTCTGCTTCTGCTGCCGGAGGTGCCTGCAAGACCTGTGCAGGAATCGGCCCCATGAGAGGTCTCCCACAGCCTTTCTGCAAGGAGATGTTCTGGCAGTTCTGATGATAAAAAGCAAGCAGTAAAGGATTAAAAAAAGAAGGTATGAATAGGGTTTTAAGGAAAAAAGTAAGTTATGTGCCTGTGTGTCTGTAGGAGAAAGTATATAAACCTACTAAAAGTATCAAATCTAACCTTAGAGATGCTCGTGGCTGCTTGAACCTCAGCTGATTTCCAGTGCAAAAGCGTGGAGTTAAAACTTAGTCTTCTCTAATCCAGTTCAGGTGATAATCCCGTTAGGTCTAGAAAACTCATCCAGTACTGTAGAAGAATGTCAGTTGCATGTGTTGAATATTCCTGCAGAAGTGGAGAAGAATTACAGTTAGCAATAGTTTGGCAGAGTTCGGGCAGTGGCTGCGTGGCCGGTTGGTCTGGTCTCCATGTGCTCCCTATCCCCAGGGAAGCAGGACAGGAGGGATTCCCTGTGGGGGTCCATGCATGGGGGGGGAGTGCCTTGAGGACACAAAGCAGGACCTGGGGAGTATTTCTGATCTGCAAGAGCAAAAGGCTCTTGTCATTCCTGTAAAAGGTGAAGGCTGGCATTTGCCCTGCCCGTCTGCAGCGCATGCTTTGTCCGAAAAGATTTTACTTTGAAACAAAACACCTTTCCTGCGCTTTTTCGGCATGGGTAGCTAGCAGAGACATGAAAGCACCCGGCGGCTGGGCAGGGGGGCAGCATGGGAGCCCTTCCTGCCTCGGCAAGGGCTCTTTGTGTGACCATATTGTTTCACATTGCCTTTTCAGGCAGGCATTTTGCAGCCTTTAGCATTGTTCGGGTTCTACAGCGGAGTCAAATGTTAATCGGTTTGCTGTAGTAAAATGTTTTATGGGACAATTTAGCTTTAGCGGTACCCTCCCCCTCTTCCCCCCTTGTTTTTCTTCAAAAAGGGAAAGGACCTGCGCGGTGACGTTTGTCAGGGTGTGAGAGGTCTAATCATGCTCGCTGTCCTTTCCCACTCAAGCACTTGGCTAATAATGTCATGTACATGTGGGACAGGTGTTTCTTCCATCCATGGTCTGCAGATGATGCTGCCTTTCTTGGCTTTGCGAGGGATTCATCCCACCCTGTACAGATACCCAACTCTGATGCCCACCCCCAGGGACAAGGGCTGCGCTCAGGAAGCTGGATATCCACAGGAGCGTCATGTTTTCCACCAGTCTCCTTCCGACAACCTGTCCCATGTCAGCCTTCCAGTCCTCCCATCACCACCTGTGGCACAGCCAGGCTCAAAGCGTTGGCCACATTCCCCTGTGTTGGCAGCAGTCTTTCCAGGTTGGAGGGGCAAATCAGGAAATAACGTGGTTTTCCAATGCGAAACAATCATTCATCATTTCAGAAAATCATGTTTGGAGCAAGGGAGGGATGAGGCACCAAAGAAAGCTTATCGTATGTCAAGCTGCTTAATGTCAGTTCTCCAGCAGCTTCCTTGGGATTAAAGTCCTCCTGGTAAGGTCTCAGCTGTGGTTGGAGGCTGGTTCTGGGACCTGTGGCCATGTTGTCTGTAGCTAGCTGGCTTCTGGTTAAAAAGCCACCTGGAAGGCAACACAAGTGCTTTATGGACCCCCTGCAATCCTCCCTGACCACTTGTCAGATCAGTATTATTCAAGACAAAAGGCTTTGGAGTAGGATGTCTGGAAGCAGACATCTCCCGAGTGCTATAGCCATAGGGGTGAAGTGTGCAGCCAGGTGGGGAGCCAGGCAGGAGAAGAGGCAGAGAAAAGAGAATGAACTGTTTCACTCTTCAGAAAGTTTCTTGCTCTGCCTGTAACCAGACCTGCTCTTATCCAAGCGAGCACGCAGCAGGGGAAGGCTGACATCTGCATCACAAGGAAGAAACTTTCATGTCCATGGCTATGATGGACAAGAGTCTTCCAACAAGACTCACTTAAGCCAGAGGTAAAGATGCTGCTGGCACCTCAGCTGACCTCACCGGCCATCCAAAAATCCCACCACAGGTGCAAAAAAGACACACCTGGAAACAAATATACTATTTGGATGCTCTCCTGTCTAGGGATATTCCATAAAATTCAAAGGGAATAGGAGCAAGAGCATTCTCTGACCATCAGGTACAATTCTATGGATTTTTTTCTGCATCCTGTAGAATTTAATACAGATCAAGATCGCGTCTATGAGTGTCTTTAACAATTTATTTTCTATTCAGTTCTTTTGACAGGATGTGAAACAGAGAACATACCGTGGCTATTACAACATATAGAGCATCCTCGGAAGGATTTTTGCCTCTGAGATCTATAAAAAAAGAGTGTTCCCCATAAGTTAAGGCTACCCTTTTGTCAGCATTTCCATTCTCCCCCCAGTCCTTCCCATCCCTCTTCAGTCAGCTGCAAAGAAAACCCCTCCACTTGGAGGCCTAGGATCCAAAATTCACCTTCTAAACAAAATCGCCCAGATGATTGAGTGTTTTGGAGGACCACCGCAGTGTTGGAAGGAGAACGTGCAAATGCATCTCGTATTGTGGAGGAATCCCAAATCATGAACTTCTGCAAGAAAAAGGGCTGGAGGGAAAATTTCCATGCATGTCGGCAAGGCAACAGGCATGCTAATTAGCTGGGCTGTTTGCTGCTCTGGGTCTCAGTGGACCTGGGTCTGTTTGGGGATTTCATAATTCTTTCCCTCATTTCCCGCTTCTTTGGTTGTTTTGCTTTCTTCTTTTGGCCTTCACCTGTTTGATATTGTGGGAACAGCTATTAAAGGCTCTGAGGAGGCCTGTCAGTGAGTAATTGCTAGCACCCAGTAATTAGTTGAGCTAATCAGAGGTGGTTAATTGTGATGGGATAATATAGTAGTCCACCACTGTGGTTTGCAGAATGGAGGGGAAGCTGCTGAGGTGGCTGCTAGAACTTATAAGCAGGCAATGAATGAGTGATACAGGGGCCTGGTAAGGATCATTTTAACTTGGCTGTGGGTCCTCATTCAAGCAATTAGGTGACTCTTGGTCTTGGTAGCCTGATGTCTAGACATTTCCAACCCCTGGGCTGTGGTTAAGCTGCATGACTTCCAGGTTTCATTATCCCACCATGACTTTTCATTCCTTATACCAATGTGGAGCTTCAATCCAGAAGATTGCAATACATGCTGGATGGAGAAACTCTGTTACTGTCTTTTCTTGCCCCTTGTTTATAGAGGTGGCTGTGATCTGGAAGGAGCATTGCTATTTTTCTGCCCTCTGTCTTTGTCTGGTAAAGGGGATGTTTTGTGATTCTTTATCTTGTGAGATAGTAGGCTTTGGCACATTGCACCACCTGAGATGACAATCTATTGGATCAAAGCTCCTATATCAGGCAGTGATTGAGGTTCCATACATAAGAAGCAAGTGCAGGCGCTAGAAAAGCCAAGGCAAAGGCAAAAAGCCTGGCTCCAAAGGGCAGAACCCTTCAACAGAAAACATAAAAATGTTGTACTCTTTCCTTTCTCCTCCCTTAAATTTTAGAGAGTACTCCTGTCACCCTGCTCTTCCCTACCTTTGTGTCTGAAGAAGCATGTCCTTTCTTGCAATGTTGCCCTAATTGTGTTCTCCTTGGTTATGTGCCTCAACCAGAAGTATCATTGCATTTTGCTGACCAAAACTCTACACCATGGCTTGGAGGGGTCACTTGTGCCAGCTTTTATCATCTGTTGGCAAGAAGCTTGGCTTGCTTTTTCTTTTTGTAAACAATGACTGTGAATGAAGTGCTGGATCTAAAGCAATGTCGGGGGAACCAAACCGCCTTTCTTCCCCTCCAAGGCTCTCCTGAGGATGGACCTCACTTGAATGGGGGCTCCTGTTGCTGTCCTGCGTAGAGCTTGAGTATAAATTTCTGTCAGGATGGTAGAAACTCATCCTCCCCCTCTACTCTGCCTTGGGGAGGCCCCANGACTAGTTCACAGAAGCTGAAACTTCATGTTAGAAGGGTAGAATTTCTGGCCAGAGAGAAATATCCTCAACTAAAGTAGCTGAAGATGGGATAAGTCTGATGGTTGCCAAGGGAGAAACAGAAACTTGGTCACTACCATGGCTGGAAACTCACTGTGCTGTGTCCTGCGTGTATTGCCCTGCTCACAGTTTATTGGTTATTGCAGATGGGTTGTTTTTCTCCTCTTGGACCTTTTCCACTTCATATGGGTACTTCAACTATCACTGGGCAGGGAGAAGGTAGGAAAGAGATTTCCCTCCTTTTGTCCCTCCTTCCCTCTCCCCTTTGAATGTCTGCAAGACTGTAAAGGCTGCTGCTTTGCAGAACCAGATGTAAAAATGCCCTGTAATGATCACCATTTCCTACCCAGACCTAGTCCTCCTGGGAGGTCTCCATCCTGCCACAGGGGAGGTGAGGGGTGTGAGTACATCTGTGTATCCCAATGCCTGTTTCCCACA